>CM059195.1:73012256-73465789 GCA_030323885.1 Branchipolynoe longqiensis
ATGGGGGGGTCAAATGGACAGTCAAACAGGATATCAATATGGTGCACCAAAGCGGAAAAGTAACATAGGGGATCAAATGGGCAGTCAAACAGGACATCAACCATAGGGCGCCAAACCGGGAATGTAACATGGGGGGGTCAAATGGACAGTCAAACAGGACATCAAACATAGGGCGCCAAACCGGGTGGAACATGACAGTGGGGGGTTAAATGGGATGTCAAACAGGACATCACATAGGGGCGTTAATGAGTGGATGTAACATGGGGGGGGGGGTCAAATGGGCAGTCAAACAGGACATCAAACATAGGGCGCCAAACCGGGAATGTAACATGGGGGGTCAAATGGGCAGTCAAACAGGACATCAACCATAGGGCGTCAAACCGGGAATGTAACATGGGTGGGTGGGGGGGGGGGGGGGGAGGTCAAATGGGCAGACAAACAGGACATCAAACATAGGGCATCAAGCAGGGCATAAAACAGGGCTATCAAAAAGGGATTTCAAATAGGGTGATACATAGTGCATAATGTCAAATGGTATCAAGCAAGGCTTCAACTGGGATATCAATTAGGAGTGTCAAATAGGGATGTTAAATAGGGCATCAAGTAGATGCGTCAAACATACAGGTCATCAAATAAGGATGTCAAACAGGGACATCAAATAGGGCATCAAGTAGAAGCGTCAAATATGGATGTCAACCAGGCCATCGAATAGGGATGTCAAACATGGCATCAAATAGGGCATCAAATAGATGCATTAAACATGGATGTCAAACATGCCATCAAATAGGGGTTTCAAACAGGGACATCAAATAGGGCATCAAGTAGATGCATCAAACATGGATGTCAAACAGGCCATTGAATAGGGGTTTCAAACAGGGACATCAAATAGGGCATCAATTATAGGGGTCAAACATGGATGTCAAACAGGCCATCAAATAGGTGTGTCAAACAGGGACGTCAAATAGGGCATAGATTGGGCATCAAATAGAGCATCAAATAGATGCGTCAAACATGGATTTCAAATAGGCCATCCAATAGTGGTGTCAAACAGGGATGTCAAATAGGGCATAGATTGGGCATCAAATATGGCATCAAGTAGATGCATCAAACATGGATGTCAAACAGGCCATCAAATAGGGGTGCCAAACAGGGACGTCAAATAGGGTATCAAGGAGATGCGTCAAAAATGGATGTCAAACAGGCCATCAAATAGGGGTGCCAAACAGGGACGTCAAATAGGGTATCAAGTAGATACGTCAAACATGGATGTCAAACAGGCCATCAAATAGGGGTGCCAAACAGGGACGTCAAATAGGGTATCAAGGAGATGTGTCAAACATGGATGTCAAACAGGCCATCAAATAGGGGTGCCAAACAGGGACATCAAATAGGGTATCAAGTAGATGCGTCAAACAGGGCATCAAATAAGTATCAAATATAAGGTGTCAAAAAAGCTGTCAAAATGGGGTGTAACGTGGGTCACACTGTGGCCACATCCACTTTACAGTCCCGCCATCTGACGGGCGTCGTCGTTTTAGAGGCTTTCAATCTGAGCCCATAATGCTTTGCATGGCGCTTTTCATGGAATATATCGGACAGTTCCGGTTTAATAGCCATAGGCGCAGAGTTAGTTTTCTTCGGTTCTCTTTATGCGAGTTGAATACTACTTATTAAACATGCCATGGTATGAATGTCTTGGTGTTAAAAAAAATGTGTGGGGTAGATTAGTTGATTAAGCATGGAAGATTTCAATCGTGGATGATTGGTCTTCCTCATTCCACTACTCCTTGTCCGATCCTAATAATGCCGAGTGCCAGGCTAGGAAGCGACAAGTATCAACTTTTAAGTCATTGCTTTGACTCGACCAGGGTTCGAACCCACAAGCTACCAGAACGGGAGACGGACGCTCAACTCATTCGGCCATCCCATCTTTTTTTCCTGTTTGAATCGTCTTTTCACAAATAATTTGTCTTCGCTTTTTCTTTTTCTCTTTCTTTACCAGTTAATTGAAGGTCTCTGGGTCCGCAAGGCGCTAAAGTAGAAGTATCATATTCCGAACACCGCGCAGGGCATTGTGGGATCAGTAGAAGTAGACTGCAGAGTAAGGAACTGGGTGACCCGCTTTTGCTGACCCCTATTCGAGCCACAAACAACATTTCTTGTTGGCGCTTTACGTCCTCGGAACATCTGGGTAGAAACTTGTGATAGTGCACACTCATGGTGACTTTATAGTACTGCCCCAATGGGAGACCAGTCCACTGGAATCATGATCCAATTCTCTACTCAGTGAGCTAACCAGTCTTTGCCCATTGCTATCAATGCTGAGTGCTAGGATAGATGGCGACAAGTATAAATTCTGTGACAAAATAATTTCTGGAAGTCATTGGTTTGACTCAGTCGGAGTTTGAACCCCGGACCTTCTGCATGTCAACCCAGCCAGCGCACTTACTGAATTATGTAAGTCATTGGTTTGACTCAGCCTGAGTTTGAACCCCCAACCTTTTGCATGGGAAGCCAGCGAGCGCACTTACTGAATTCTGTAAGCCATTGGTTTGACTCAGCCAGAGTTTGAACCCCAGACCTTCTGCACGGGAACCCAGCCAACGCACTTACTGAATTCTGTAAGTCATTGGTTTGACTCAGCCTGAGTTTGAACCCCAAACCGTCTGCACGGGAACCCAGCCAACGCACTTACTGAATTCTGTACGTCATTGGTTTGACTCAGCCTGAGTCTGAACTCCCAACCTTCTGCACGGGAAGCCAGCCAGCGGACTTACTGAATTGGCCACCGCATAGTCAACCACACATTATATTTTTAATTAACATTTCTTTTAAGGAAATAAACCCACCTTATTATGGTGATGTAAAAATATATGCCGTGCAAATCAGCAACAAAAATCACTCTGAAGACAGTCTCTAAATATTGTTGTTGAGAAGTCCAGTAATAATCTCCATTTTCTTGTTAATGCATCGATTCTCAACAGCAGGTAAAACATGCCGTTGCCAATTAGTACATCCCCCCCCCCCACCCCACCTCGCTGCGTCTTCTTTGAAGCGGGTGGCCTACTTGAGAAGGTCACGCGACGACTCCACCAGCAATCATGTAAATGGCCATCCAGTGTCTATGGCATCTTACTGGGACAAATGGCATCGGCTTTATTTGGATTGGAATTAGAGAAAATTAAGTTGCAAAAGCATTGGGTGGCTTATTATTTCGTGTGAAATCTTACCAGAGTTCCTGAAAGCAACTGGGTGATATTGCCTCCCGTAACTTTGGCTTTTTTCTTTTGTGAGTTGGATTTGGCTGGCAGTGTGCCAACTGCTTCTGCTATGGTTTTTGACATCATTTAACGCAGTTCTGACAATTCAAATGAAAGCATTGATGGCATGCTTCCATTTATTTTCACACCCATATCATATTACATCTGCCAATTTGGATTTACACCACTGTGTATAACTTACATTGTTACCAAAGGCCAGTTGCTCTTTTATCATGTCTATGTGGTGTCGGAGGTTAAAAATCCCTTGGGTCAGTAAAAGTGTAGGCTTGGGCTTTCTATCGGCCAACTGTTTGATGTGTTAATGGTGAAAACAAGTCTATTCAGACTTATCCATGATAATTGATAGGTAGAATAAATCTTCAAGAAAGAAAAAAAGAAGAAAAGAAAACTAGAGACAGTCTTGAAATGAGCATATTCAATCCTAACCGGCCCTACGGTCAGTGGAGACGCTTTTTGGCGCCCCATAGCATGTGGTCCCCTGGGAGACTTCCCGAGTTGCTGGTACCTTGCCGGTGTGAGATAATATTCCCTTAACTCCAGTACAATAAGTGACTCGCAAGTCACTTTTTTATGCATAATAAAGCAACTCCCCCTATTATGTTGTGGTTGTAGGTCAATGGATCTTTGTGGTGGGTTAGGGGATATATATCGACTGTTTTTATTATTTTAAAGACATTATATGTATAGCTACTCATTTTCATGTATCTTGATGTATACAAGTGCATAGATATTATATAAGATAGTTTGTTTTAAATAAAAATGTGTTTATGTTTTGTGATTGTTTTAACCAAAAGTAACTAAACAATTTATATTAGAAAAGAATTAAACATTTAAGAAAAAGAAATTTGGTGGGGAGGTGTAGACAATATGATAGAGGGAGCGGCTTTATTATGCATAATAAAGTGACTGCAATGTGGGAGTCAGAATATTATCACACACCGGCCCTGTATATAGTAGTGCTAGGGCCACATTCAAGGTACGCCTCGGAGGAGACTCGGAGAAATCCCGGACGTCACACTAGTCTGAACCATGCTAGTCTGAATGACTTTAGCTGGCAGGTGCCTTGAAAATGGTGGCGCCCATAGTGGGCAGCCATTTGCAATTGAAAAGAACAGCTCTGATTTGTTGAAACCACTGAATTCGGCAGCCATTTTCGAGGCACTTTTTGCCTCCTACCTAAAAAGTGAGATGTCTCCGAGACAACTCTGAGGCGTACCCTGAACGCAAATATTCCAAAAAGACATCTGCGAGCCGTCCCCTGAATGCAGCCCTGTTGTCAATGGACAGCTCTGTATTTAGACCAATAATAAACAATCAGTGCTGAATGAGACACATGGGGCTGTTCGTCATTAAACAGCTGGGCACTGCCTAATCAAATGGCTATTATAACGTGTGTAACGGTTAAACGCTGAGCTGAGGAGACAATCTTTGTAGGTGTTGTTGCATGTGTCTATGTGTGTGTATCTATGTGCGTGTGTCCATGTGTGTATGACTGCCTCTATGTGCGTATATATGTGTATAATTCTACATGTGCATGTATCTATATATATATATGTGTCTCTGTGTATATGACCCTATGTGTCTCTACAAAGGAAAGTTTATTTTATTTAACGACGCCTCTAGAGCGCATTGATTTTCATCATCGGCTATTGAACATCAAACATATGGTCATTCTGGCATATTTCTTTGGAGGAAACCTGCTGCCGCCACGACATAGGCTACTCTTTCCGATAAGCAGCAAGGGGCCTTTTATTTGCACTTTCCCACAGACAGGACTTATATGTGTGTCTACGTGCAAGTGTCTCTGTATGTGTGTCACAATAGAAAATATTTACAGCTTCAATCAGTGATGCCAAATCTCAACCTAATTTCTCCCTTCCACTCCTCCAAAACAGATTATAAAAATAAAGGACACCCATTACTGAAATAATATTTCCATGATTACAATTTAATTAAAATAATTTTTTTTAAAGGGGGAAGTAATGATTATGTTGAATGAGCGTGTGGGTGCTCATTAGTTGTCATCGCTGGGAGCACAAGGGCCACACCCTCCTAACCCATCACGGGTCCCAGCCAATCATGCACCCCGAAGACATTGCGCGCCGAAGACATTGAGTGATCAAGCTTATAAATAAATCAATTTTATTCCCAACCTCCTCTTATTCCTTTGTGGCCTAGTTAGCATTGGTAAAATAAGGGACATTGACCTACTGACCTGGTTGTCTTTGGGTCGTTGTTGTTCTCACACTCTTGCAGGAGCTTGACAACCTGCGAGGCCGGCTCATAGGTCTTGGAGAGTTTCTGGAGCAGCGCGTTTGTGGTGCTGTTCTTGAAGAGGCCGAGAGCACGCTTCTTCAGGCCATGTTGCAAGCACATCTCCACCGCACCTGGAAGGGAAGTGAACACAAACCGAGCGCGGCTTTATTTACTGCGCTGAAGGTGCACACACATGATCGAGACACCTTCACACATTCATAAGTAGCGTTGGAAAATATGCGCTTTGTTCGTAGTTTGCATACTTCAGGAATGAGAACAGGTCAGACCTAAAATGGCAGGTCATTGCCCAAAAGTCGTTAAATTCCCGATCGGCAGGAAATTCTCATCCCTGTATATAGCGGGATGAACTGATATCCCACTCAGTCACATTATCCTGATACCGAGCCAACCAGTCCTTGTGTTATCTTAATAATGCCGAGCGCCTGGCTATGTAGCGGCAAGTATCACCCCCCCCCCCCCCCCACCTCATCCGCTGTGAGGTGCCGGACAAGATGTGCGTATTGAGTTCACACAGCGCTAATGATCCTCCTCAGCTAGTAGAGTGACTTATACCAGGGAACACACACACATATAGGGTCCCTTTATAAATAAAAAAAGCCCTGAAACATTGGTTGTTTGTTGTTTTACGTCCTAGCAACATCTAAGATCATATCAGGACGGGTACTGACTTGTGACAGTACGCACTCATAGCAACTTTATAAGTGCTGCCCTTCTGGAAGATAAGGCCGCCAGCACCATGACCCAATATCCCACACAGTCACATTATGCTGACACTCTGCTAACTAGTCCATGTCTTATCCTAATAATGCCGAGCGCCAGGCTAGTGTAAAGTCCTCGGCTGGCAGTCTTAGTTGTGTAGGTAGGCTAAGAGGAAATCACTACAGGCAAGGAAGGAAAGCAGATATAGAGTGAAAGTAGGAGAGCTAGACTCCAGTCTTTATTACATTTATAGTTTTCAAGAATCAAGATGGTGGCTCACACCCGATCAGAAACCTCCAATCAGCAACAGGCATTCTTATATCAACCAATGAATATTCAAGATCCTTGTAACCAAGGCATGGTTATGTCTGGCTACAGTGCCCTGTTGTCTCTGGTGTGCAGTGATCCGTAAATAACACTTGGGGGAGGGGGTATGTGAGCAGAGCTCCAAAGACTCTGTACATTTCAAGAAGTGCCCCTCTCACACTATCTATTATAATACACAATTTCTATCTTAAACCAGTAATGGATCACTAACACCACATATACCTTATATGCCTTATAAGCGACAAGTATAAATTTGATAAGTCATTGGTTTGACTCGGTTTGGATTCGAACTTCCGACCTTCCTCACGTGAAGCGTGCACTCTACCGATTCATCCAGGTCAGGAAGGACGTAGGCGTGTCATTCCCACTGAATCAAGTGCAATGTCAGCATTGCAACCAATCTGTGCTGGGCCCCCACCCACCCACCCTCTCCGCTGTGGGGTGGCGGAGAAGATGTACGTATTGAGTTCACACAGCGCTAATGATCCTCCTCAGTTAGTAGAGTGACTTAAACCATGGAACACACACATATAGGGTCCATTTATGAATAAAATAGCACTGAAACATGTGCCAGCTCTTGGGTCATTAATTATATGAGACAATCACAAATAACCAATGCAATGCAATAGAAAAATATCCCCAAGGAAAGGAGATCACAAAGCTTCTTTTGATTAATCATGGATTTCCAGTCCTTAAATGCCCTGTCACACTATGACGTATGGTGTTAGCGTATGCCGATGTATGCGATTTTTTTACCAACACGTCGGCATACGGTGTCATAGGTCAGTGTAGGTCGAGCGGCAAAAGAGATTTGTGAATGTTCAAAATGTTCAATCTATGCCGGTGTGTGGCCCATACGGTTCTCATACGCAGGGCGTACATTATGCACACATATGGGGTAAGTTGGCATAGGTTAGTCGTATGTTGAACCAACACCCTCCGGGTGTCTCTGCGTATATAACATACTCACAACATTCTGTAAAAGGGCCGTCACACTATGGCGTATAGCCTTAGCGTATGCCAAGGTATATGATTTTCGACCAACACGTCGGCGTACAGCATCATACATTACGTATATGTTTGGCATACGTCGGGTACGCTTTGCATACAGCATTATACATTGTCTTACATCTGCATGTGTCGAGGATCCGAAACAATTTTTGTGCATGTTCAAAGTTTTCAACGTGTACGTTCGGTATACGGCGGCCTACCTTACTCATACGCTGGTCTTGTTGCCTCCAACCATCAAAATATGTCCCAATATGCCGAGTATACGTCGTAATATGTTTTGCATACGTCGATATACAGTAGCCATACGCCAGGCATATGCGACGCGTACGTTTCATAAGTCGCTGGTACCACCCACAGTGCAAACAGTTTGGCGTATCTCGACCTATTTTGATTTTCAAATTAATTCGAAACGTTACGCACACGCCACCGCCATACGTCGTAGTGTGACAGGGCCTTTACCCAATCAAGATAACATATCCCTTCCTTAGCTGACATTACAGAAAAGGGGTATTTGAGGTTTGGGTTTGGTTGTTCAAGTGTTACGTCCTAGCAAGACCTAAGGTCATAACAGAATGGGTACCGACTTGTGACAGTGTGCACTCATGGTGACTTTATAGTGCTGCCTCACTGGTAAATCGGGCTGCCAGCACCATGACCCGATTTCCCACCCAGTCACATTATCCTGATACTGACCTAACCAGTCCTTGCCCTGTCTTAGTAATGCCGAGTGCCAGGCGAGATAGTGACAAGTATCACTTTTTGTAAGTCATTGATTTGCTAGGATCCGAGCTCCCGACCTTCTGCACGGGAAGCCTGTGCTCTACCAATTCGCTTACCACATCCGGTCGGTTGTTTGAGCTCCAAGCCAATAGGTATGGCTTGATCCTTCTAGCAATATTAGACTGAATATCCAATGGATGTTCTTGGATATTCTAAGCCCAATACAGTTAATATTTCTGGAATATGAGCATTTCATTAAAAAGGTGGGCACGCTGGCCGAATTGGTAGAGCGCAAAATCGGATGCGGAAGGTCGGGAGTTCGGTTCCCGGTCGAGTCAAACCAATGACTTGATACTTGTTGCTTCCTAGCCTTACACTCGGCATTAATAGGATAGGGCAAGGACTGGTTGGGCAGTGTCAGGAAAAATGTGACTGAGTGGGATATCAGATCATGGTGCCAGTGGCCTGATTTCCCAGTGGGACAGCACTATAAAGTCGCCATGAGTGCACACTGTCACAAGTTGGTACCCGTCCTGATATGACCTTAGATGTTGTCACGATGTAAAATTCCAATAAAAATACAACCAACCAACCAACCAACCATTAAAAAGGTGTAGAGTCTTCCTGCGTTCCGCCCCACCCTCTTCCCACAGCTCTTGAGTCAGTCGACCTTTGAACCCGAGACTGAAGCTCACACTCACAGCTTCAGAACTTCCCCATTTCCACACCCACAACCCTCTTTCTGGACTTTTCGACAGGATGCGGTGCCCGCATAGATAGTAGAGCACAGGCTTCCTTTGCAGAAAGTCGAGGGTTCAGATCCTAGCAAACCAATGACATACACAATTTATACTTGTCACTACATAGCTTGACGCTCGTATTACTATGATAAGGCAAGGACCGGTTAGCTCAGTATCAGGATAATGTGACTGAGTGGGAAATCGGGTCATGGTGTCAGTGGCCTGGTCTCCCAGTGGGACAGCACTATAAAGTCGCCATGAGTGCACACTGTCACAAGTTGGTACCCGCCCTGATATGACCTTAGATGTTGTCAGGACGTAAAACTCCAACAAACACCCAACCAACCAACCATTAAAAAGGTGTAGTCTTCCTGCGTTCCGCCCCACCCTCTTCCCACAGCTCTTGAGTCAGTCGACCTTTGAACCCGAGTCTGAAGCTCACACTCACAGCTTCAGAACTTCCCCATTTCCACACCCACAACCCTCTTTCTGGACTTTTCGACAGGATGCGGTGCCCGCATAGATAGTAGAGCACAGGCTTCCTTTGCAGAAAGTCGAGGGTTCGGATCCTAGCAAACCAATGACATACAACATTTATACTTGTCACTACATAGCTTGACGCTCGTATTACTATGATAAGGCAGGGACCGGTTAGCTCAGTATTAGGATAATGTGACTGAGTGGGAAATCGGGTCATGGTGTCAGTGGCCTGGTCTCCCAGTGGGACAGCACTATATATTATGACCACCATGAGTGTGAACTGTCTCAAGTTGGTACCTATCCTGATATAACCACAGATGTTGCTAGAATGGAAAACCACAACAAACAAACAAACAACAACAAACAAAAAGACAGTGTCACCAAAATCAGTGTTGCAAGACATACGACAGTGTCCCCAATTCCAATGTTAACAAATACAGTGTAATAGTGCTTAAAGCTGCATAGTCCGATGAAATATAAAATTTTCAAAACCAAACTAATTATCTAGATTTTATTGTGCACATCTAACTTAGATACTGATGCACTTATTACGCATTTGTTTCTGCGTAGAAGGCAATACTGAGTCAATTTAACAGAACCTGTTACTGCAGAAGTCTATGGTGTCAGAGTTTTGGCGAGCTTGCCAAAACTAATTTTCCATGTTTGCAATCAAAATATCTCAAAAGTTTACCATTTAAAATAAAAGTAACGTTGAACTAATGTAAAGTAGATACTGATAGTTTACAAACAAACTGTATGATGAGGAGTATGTAGAACACTGCCATGGCTCTTTGTCAGAGTTTTGGCAAACTAATTTTCCATGTTTGCACTCAAAATATTTTTAAAGTTTACCATTTAAAATAAAAGTAACTTTGAACTAATGTAAAGTAGACACTAGTGATCGATCTAATATATTTATCTCAGAAAAAATACAGAAATTCAAAACCATCAGACTATGCAACTTTAAGACAAACAAAAAGGCTTTCAAATACAAGATCCATAACATAAATATATTTATAAATAATATAGAATTGCTATAAATGATCAATAATAGCCAGTGAAGATGTGTCGACTGATGAATCGGTCAATGCATATCGACATCTCGTGCAAATACAGAGCCTGCTGTGTTTACATTTCCAACAGCCTCGAACCCAGTTTATTGAAAACCGATGCCATTTAAAAACTGTAATCCCGTTTTTAAACTGTTAAATCACGGCATTATGATGTCCTTAGTACAGCGGTGGCTTACCATGCCAGGCGTCTTGGGTTCGATCTCTGGGTGGGTGAATCAGAACTACTTAATCCATACTTTTCACTACCTTGCATGGCAATTGACATACATAATTACGAGAGGGCAATAACTAGTTGGCTCACTATTAGGATAATGTGACTGAGTTTGATATCTGACCATGGTGCCGGTGGGATAGTGTGTTCATGGGGCAGTGTTATAAAGTCACCATAATTCGATATCCATCCTGATTGGATTTCCACCGCTGTGTATAACTTACAGTGTCATCAAAGGCCAGTTGCTTTCATACCACGTCTATGCAGTGTTAGAGGTTTAAAATCCCTTGGGTCGGTAAAAGTGTAGGCTGTGGCTTTCTATTGACCAACTGTCTAATGGTGAAAACAAGTCTATTCAGATTTATCCATGGTATGCAGCATAAATCTTCAAGAAAAAATATGACAAATGCTGTTCAGACATGAAACCATAACAAACAACAAACAAGATGGCACGTGCCCTAGTTACAATTCAGGTCTTCCTGGGGCGGACTGCTGAACGGGATGACTGAATCGGTTAGAACGCTGGCTGGCTGCCTGTGCAGGTCATCGGTTCAAACGCCGGCCGAGTCAAACCAATGACGTACAAAATTGATTCTTGTCACTACCTAGATACAAGATTCACCCCGTACTGCTGCAGTAGGGGTGCAAACCAACCCTATGTAAAAGCTGTCGAAAAAACGGGTCAATGAAATGAGAGCCTAATTTCACAATCTAAGAAGCAACATTTATTCTTTACATATGTATTATTGATAGCCCGCTACCTTTGAGTTGAAAAATATAATATAATATCTAGTTTAATGCAATTTAAAAGTGAAATCGACGGCGTTCTGCAGCCGCCATCTTGTCTTTTTGCATTCTCTCCCATTTCACCAACTCTGTGCCTATATGGGTAGCCATTTGATACTGGATCCACAGTTTCTAGGTCATGTTCCATACTAACGCTATTTTCGCCCGGTTTTATATAAGGCTGGTCCTCACCCGTGTACTACAAGTACCGGGTGAATCTTTTATCTTGTCACTACCTAGCCTGGTGTTCGGCATTACTAAAGATAGGGCAAGGACTGGTTAGAACATTCGCTTTTGATATAAACAGAGAACTCAGACAAAACCAACTGTGCTATAGAGAGCGTTTGTCAGAGAACAGTTCTGATCCCTGCTAGTTAGTCAACACTAGGCATCTTCAACGCCGAAATGCAAACATTCTAAATGAAGTGGGTGTCTGGAGTGGGCGTAAAAAGAGGATGGTCCCCTGTATGAGGTGTGTGGGTGAAGGGGGAGGGGGGAGGAGGCAGATGAGGATGGTGGTAGACGTTGTAACATCAGACTTTATTCTAAACCTATATTCACAGTTAAACAGATACATTTTTGGGGGTTTTTGTTGGTCCATTACTTGTTTAAGCAGGGGAAATTTCAGTCATAGATGACTGGTCTTCCTCATTCCACTGCTGGTCGATAGAAAGCCCGAGCCTACACTTTTACCGACCCAAGGGATTTTTAACCTCCCATACCACATAGACATGGTATGAGAGCAACCGGCCTTTGATGACGCTGTCAGTTATACACAGCGGTGGAAATCCAAATTGGCAGAGCTGGGGGCACGGGGAATCAAACCGCCGACCCTCAGATTCGGAGTCTGACCTAGAAAAAAGTCACACACTCTAACCACTCCGCCACAGAGAACGCCACATAGATAGACAAGTTTGATAGTTTACAAACAGATTGTATGATGAGGAGTATGTAGAACACTGCCATGGCTCTGACAGCCTTGCCACACTCCAGGTACACATTCACTTCTTTTATAAAGAGAGAACTCTGACAGAACCAACTGTGCTATAGAGAACTTTTGTCAGATTCAGAGAACAGCTCTGATCCCTGCTAGTTAGTCAACACTAGGCATCTTCAACACCGAAATGCAAACATCCTAAATGAGGTGAGTGCCTGGAGTGGGCGTAAAAAGAGGATGGCCCCCCTGTATGAGGTGTGTGGGTGAAGGTGGAGAGGGGGGCGTAGATGAGGATGGTGGACGTTGTTAACCATGCATCATTTAGCGGAGACCATGCTGAGTCAGCATTTTGCAGACGCTGTGTTGAAACATCACACGGTTGTCATCTGAGAAGCATCAAGGCCGCATTCTTCTGATGTTTTAAATTGATTTTTGGGGGTACATTAGTTGATGATTGTATACTGCACAGTTTGATTGATTTCCTTATGGTGATTTTTCTTTTGGATTTTTTTAATTGATTTTATTTTAAACAGATGAAAGAAAACCTAGTGGGATTCGAACCCACACTTCTGCCATTCCCGGGTAGTATCATAACCATTAGTCTATCTAGGCTCCCTGATACAATCAACTTACCAATGCCTACCTATGCATGTGACATGTTGCCTAGTCCGATCGTTTTGAGCTTGTCATTTTTATGAGATACATATATTAAATTGATTGTTACCGTCTACCTTACCATCGTTTAAAATAAATTATACTTTAAATGGCTAACTTTTGAGATATTTGAAGTGCAAACTGGTAAAATTAATTATGGCAAGCATGCCAAAACTTTGACATCATATGCTTCTGCAGTAACAGGTTCTATTAAATCGACTCAGTGTTCCCTTCTATGTGGCAACAAATGCTGAATAAGTGCATCAGTAGTGTAGTGGTCTGCACTGACCTCTCAGGCAAGTAACCACATAGACAGGTAGGCGTGGGGAGTGTATTGATATCAGGGAGCCTAGGTGGTGTAATGGTTAGCACACTGGCCCGGAATGCAAAGAGATGTGGGTTCGAGTCCCGCTCTAGGCACAGTATTTCCCATTTTCATCACCCCCACGACACTGGTTGCCGTGATCAGGATCCTGTACAAGCTTTGCGCTGTATGGTTGTTGAACCTACCCTGTGTATGTATGTGTTAGTGCATTGCCTGTATGTATGTAATTGTAAGCATTACAAGACTTACAATTCCAGGGGGACGAGTGTAGTGGTCTGCACTGACCTCTCAGGCAAGTAACCACATAGACAGGTAGGCGTGGGGAGTGTGTTGATATCAGGGAGCCTAGGTGGTGTAATGGTTAGCACACTGGCCCGGAATGCAAAGAGATGTGGGTTCGAGTCCCGCTCTAGGGGCAGTATTTCCCATTTTCATCACCCCCATGACAGTATCTATGTTTAGCCCTGTTTACACGGGCAATTTAAAACGCTTCATATGAAACCACTTGCCTAGATCGACTCACATTTGGCGTGTAAACGCGACTCTGAGGCGTTTTAGGGCTGAATCGATTCATATGAAACGGTTCATCTATACCACCTCGCGAGGTAGTATAGATGAAGCGATTCAGCTGGTTCCTGGCAGTGTTAGGGCCCATAGCAGTGCTCGCCGGCTACAGGCGCACCACAGGCTGCTGGTTCCCGGTCGCCGACACACTTTCAATAGGTACCCCAACTGCATGCAGATAACCTGTTGAAAATGGCTGAATCTTGGAAAAAACTGGTTCACTTCAACTCCCTGGTAAAAAAAATCTAGAAGAGGTTTTACAAATTCATGACAGCAGAAATAAAAGGTGTTCTCTTAGCTTTCATATGGTCTTGGATTCCTTTTATTATACAAAGAACTAAGCCAAATATAGCTAAATAAAAACTAGCTTCAACTCCCACTTTTCACTGATTTTCCACACAAATTACCAGCTGAGCAGCTCGCATGATGATCTACTTCGCATTTACAGATTTTCTTTCAATTTGCGCAACGACGCTGTTCATTGGCGGCAGTATCGAGGGAAACTTTACTGATAGCATTATATAGGCAAGATTCAGAGCTGTCTGTTCATATAAAACAATCTGTGTTTTGTTTATGTAAACATTACTAAAGAACTGATTCAAACTCAGAGTTTCAAATGTTCTAACTTTGGGTGCTATTTTCTACCCAAAATATAATATATAACCACGGCAAAGTTGGTACCGAATTAAAGAGAATTTAATTTCCTTTCCGAACGTTATTAACTGCGTGAATGCGAAACTACGGCGCACATGCGCAGAGCGATCTAGTAACAGCTCTGCATGAGCCGCTCAAGCAAAATGGCCGACTCAGAAGCAAGTCCAGATTTGTCAACAAGGCTGGAAGTTTTACTTTCTAACTACGGTAAGTCAATACTAAATGTGAAATGGACTAGATCAGTGCATAGCTGAATGAATGCTGATTCTAATTCATGTGAATCATATATCATTAAGTGTTAGAAATCCGGTATATTTGGATTGATTTGTTCTAATATTTTTTTCGCGGGAAAATGTTCCGGAAATTTCGTCGTTCGTGACCATGCTGATTCGATTCAAAGTTCAATTTTGCTTTCTATTGTTGGTTTCCCAGTACATGAGTAGGCATCAATAAATCAGAATTTGAATCAGGATTTATTTAATATCACTCTCGATTATAATCTCGATATATTTTAGGGTTGGTAGACCTCTGTAGTTGCAACATCATTTTGAAGTATTGACTAGGTATGTGACAAACGTGGCCGCCGTGCGGCTACCGCTTCAGTCGGTTTTTGTTTGTTTAAAAGCATTATAACTTTCTTATCAATGATCACACAAAGATGAATTTGGTGTCATATCAATAGTCACTTTAAGACCGTTTCGATGATTTCTGTTAATAGATAATTAATATATGGGAATCACTGATATGGATATCAGATGCATGGAGGCGATATAGATAACTTCTATGTAGGTTTTGCCTACAATCTAGCAAGCATCGGTCACTCTCAAATATTTCTATCCATATTCATTATTAGGCCCATACCAAATGATAAAATGATATTGATCACGTTTTAAAAATGTATTTTAATTTGATTATTACAGAAAATGACTGGTGTCGACAAGTCCAAGCCTATCTCAAGGCAAAGGGCAGAGGACGACCACCGTCTCTTCCACATACAGATCCAGATGCACCAACACACCTCCAGCTAATCCAAGTAGACCAAATTAGAATTAGGCTAAACAAATCATGGAAGTCCATATCGGTTGCCATGGGGAAGATGTTCAACTATCCAGAAAATAGGTTTCGGCATATGGTTGAGCGCACTGTCATTCAGTTGGGAAAACTTGACTTAGAAGTAATAGAACTCGTAGCTGATTTCCTGAAAGGAAGGGTAGATTTATCTTCTATAGGCCCGTGGTGTGATGCACTTTTTATTACACGCCCTCAACTTCTGAACTGTATTCTCATTGAACATCGTGATTGTTTTTGCACAGAGTCTCTCCAGAACGGACTACTGCTAGAGTTGGACAGTTTTCGCACTGTCGAGAAACTCCAGCATGGTCATTTGGTTGATTGGGTAAAAACAATAGGCAACTTGGATGTTACTCCTTTAGAACATGAAATTGTTTCGAAGTTAAAGCAGGTTAAAAATGAATACCAGGTGCTAAACAAAAGCAAAATAAGGAACAAGGACAAAATAGAGATTTTTTTGAAAGAACACTTTTCTATAGCAGTTGCTGCCCCAACGGCAGTGGAAGTTGGGCCTGCCCAATGCCCATCTACTGAGGTTGACAAGATCTCAGAATCTGAAGGACATGTCAGTGTACTGAATGCCAGTATTCAATTGCATGCCGTGGCTGATCTTCAAGAGCCGATAACACCTGATGTTGAGGATCAGAATACACCTAGTCTGGAACTGAGGAGATCACAAACATTAGGGATGGAGAACAAAAAACTGACTTGTGATTTGACCCTTCGGGATGCAGAAATCATTGCTCTTAAGGACAAATTAGCAGTGGTGCAGGAAGTGTCAAAATGCCTGCAATGTGATAAACTTAGCTTAGAAAGACAGTTGACTAAAACCAAAAAGGAACTAGATACTTCAGAGGTTACAAGAAATAATGTGTGTGAAAAAGTCAAGAAATTGACCAGTGATTTGTGTGAAAAAGTCCAGGAACTAGATGATTGCAAAACCAAACTACAAAATGTGAAAGGAGGTGGGCTGTACCAACGCAACAGACGAAAAGAACATGCCTTAAAAAAAAAAGCCACTAGCCTAAATACAAAACCAAAGAGTGTGCAAAATGCTATTATCATGCAATTGCGTCAGCAAATCCGTGGATTGCAGACGCAAGTGGCTAATTTAAAAGTGACTTCAGGTGCCTACAGGTCAGAAGAGACTGCTTTAAGGAAGGAGGTGAAAGCATTAAAAGAACAGTGTACAGTTCTTGATGCCACCATCTTGAGTGTTAATGATGAGGAACTTCCCACCAGGGATGGGTTTCATTTTCTCGAGTCGATTGAGAAAACAACAATGCAGTTAATGGGGGAATGTGAAGTGCCATCCAAAAATGTGCCTAAGGTTATTCAGACAGTGTCCAAATGGGTGTTCAACAAAAATCTTACTTCAGGTGATCTTCCATGCCCAAGCTCTGCTGTCAACATGATGGACAGAGCCCACATCCTGAGCAAATACCAGGTCGCTGAAGAAATTTGTGGTGAAGACCACTTTGATTTCCATTCTGATGGAACATCACGTGACCAAAAGCATGTTTTAGGCCGCCAGGTTACTCTTGCCTCTGGTAAACAGTTATCCCTTGGATACCAGGCAGTATGTGTTGAGGATAGTGCAACATTGTTAGACAATGTAATTGCCATGATTGATGAGTTGAGTGACATATATTCAGTTGATGAAGAGCGGGATCAAGTTTCTAGGTCAATTTTAGAAAAGATGTTTGGTGTCATGTCAGACAGGTGCAGTGTAAACAAGTTGTTTAATAAACATCTTGACCAGTACAAAAAGAGTGTTCTTGGTAATGAGTATGACACCCATTTCCTGTTCTGCAATGCCCATTTTCTATTGGGCTTGTCAACTGCATGTGAAAAAAAACTCAAAGAAATTGAATTCCATTTTTGCTCAGAAAGTGGGAAAAAGTTAGGCAGGGATGAATTGCCTAAGTTTAAACATTGGAAGTCAGGTTCGGAGTCTGCAGCTTGCCGGTTTGTAAGGACTGCATGTGATGTACTAGGACCTAGGGGTGATGCCAAAAATGGATGCAAACAATATTGGGATGCATTTTGCAGAGAAAAATTAGGCAAAAGGTCAAAAGTGTCTTCCTTCAGAATGAATAGGTTCAATAATTTTTTTCTTGGAGCAGCTACACTTTTTTATCACAGCAGTGAGATTGAGCTTTTCTTCACTGATTATAAAGCAGATCTCAACTTAAAACTGCAAAGTGTGCTGGCTGATTGTCAATGCCCAACTATTATAAACCTGATCAAGGCACTTGGTGTCGTGTATTACAAAATAACAGGGCCATTTTGGGAGATGTTGAGAGGTGGAGTTCAGTACTTGGACCAATACAAGTACATTCAGGAAATGCTGGGAAAGTTCCAAGTCTGGGCCAATGATGCCTCATTGTTATTATCAAAAGAGGAACATGGCATTTTTTTACGAATTTGGTGTCCCGAAGGATGAGGTTTTTGCTCAATTGTTTGTAGACGAGATTGATTTTCAGTGCAAGAGTATTTTAGAAAATCTAATGCATTCCTTCATTGAAGTAACTGAAAGGCAGTTGGTTGACTTTCTTCCAGATGGAAAGTATGGAAAAGAACCAGATAATGATCTCAAAGAAAAAATGAAGCATTCAAAACTCACAAATTTACTGAGTGAAAATGAGTTTGGTGATTTAGATTTTAGCTATTACAAAAGGCGAAATGCATCTTTGTTCTACCACTCTGGTGTTCAAATGGTGAAACGAAACAAGACATTGTCTGTTTGGCTAAATTCCAAGTCACCGTCTGTTCAAACTAGTCTGCTCAAAATGGCGAGGGCAAAGAGCACAGAAATTAGAATGAAACACAGAAACAAGGAAATGGTAGTAAGAAAGCAGTATCTTGAAAGGTTGGAGAAATCTCATGCAACTAAAAAACAAAAAGCAGCAGCAGGCCAAGCACTGAAAGAAAAATGTGGTGCTAGTGTAAAAATACATGGTGGCCCATGCAAGACCCCAGAAGATCTTCTCAATGTTTTGTCTGGTTTAAGATTGAAGAAAGACATGAAAGCAATTCTCCATGCTGAATTGGGCTACTGCACTAAGGTACTTGGCCACAAGGATCCAAGATTAGTTGTTGGTTCCAAAACGATAGATACATTGAAAGATGATTTCATGTGTTTTTTGTCTGAGAAGTCTGGTCTGCCTGTGCCCCCTCATCTAGTAGAACTTACTCCCAACTCAAGCTCCACCTCTCGCCCAAATAAAAGAAAAAGGCTAAACAGTGACAGTGATTCTGGTGAATCAAATAGTGTCAGTGAAAAAAGTGAGGGAATAAATCTAGATGATGTCTGCTTGAATGACATGGAATGGGTGGGTGATTCTGATGCAGAGAGCAACACTGAAGTTGATATAAATTTCAAATTTTCAAACCAAGGTGTGTGGGTTTCTGTGGCTTATGATGAAGAATTCTTCATAGGTCAGGTGATTGAAGTCAAGAGTGAGCTATCTGGTTGTATACAGTTCATGAAGATGGGATACAACCAGACATTCAAATGGTCTGGCAGTGAGGATATTGGTGAGGACATTGAATCAATGTTTGTGTTCCATCATCGATTTGATGTTCTGCCACAAGGAAGTAGTGGAAGGTTGTGGTCAGTTCCCAATTTGACTCATATAGAGAAGATGTACTGCAAGTACAAAAGACAGTTCATGCAGGGCTTGTAAAGATGTCAGAGGCATTGGTGCGGTGTGTTGAACCCACAGGAGATATAAAATTATTTTGCAAAATTCGTAAAATACAAAAACCTAAATAGTGTTAGTAAAACACTTAAAAGGGGGCACCAATCAACTAAGCTGATAAAGAAGAAGGATACATGAAAGTTTCATGCAATTCTGTTGAAGGGTTTTTTTCCTGCGATTTTTCAAACTCAACATTTTTCATGATTTTGGTAAAATGTGCATTCTTTCTCCTCACTTATAAAATATTTAACTGTTTTGTAATGTATGTTGTTATGGATGTATTGAAGTATCTGATAAAGATGAATAGCACCTGAAAATTTCATCCAATTCCATTGTACAGTTTTTGTTCTGTGATTTTTCAAACTTTTCCAAAAAGCCAGATTTTTCACCAAATTTTATCACCTGCCAAAACTGGCTCTCGGGTGTTTTCAGCCTCTTTATTTTAATTGTTCCCAATGGTTTGGGGCCTTGAAAAAAAATAGAGTTACTAGCACTACCCCATAGGCCCAGGATAATTAAAAAAGAATCAATTTGGGTGGCAATTTTTACCAGCAGCACACTAGAAAAAGTGCTCTGGGGCCTAATTTCACAAATCGTGAATTCAAGGAAAATGCTATTTTTACCAAGTTTGAAGGTCTATATTTTTTAAACTACCCACCCCATGCCCCTGTAACTGTATATACACTGTGTACAGACCAGGGACTCTTAGCCTCTGCCTTGTGAAGCAAGCTGGGTGATCCCTTTAAATTTTGGAGACCATCAAAAATGCTATCTTTTAGACTTTGCAGCGTGACCGATTTCAAGTAGGGTTAGTAAAATTTAAAAAGGCTGTATTTGCCTTAATACTTGACCGATTTGGACAAATGAAGTATCATTGTGTTTCGAATTGCATATACTAACAGATGGAATCATTTACATCAAACTCCGATAACAAACAAAATTTCACTTGGGATACCTACTTTCAAACTTGCTCGTGTAAACGCACCACCACATCGCTTCATATAAATCGATTTGTCTAGATCGTTTCACAATTCCCCATGTAAACACGGCTTTAGTTATGTAGAATCAAATGTAAATATTTGTTTTGGTTTTGAAAATTTGATGTTTCATTGGACTATGCAGCTTTACGTAAAGAGAAATTTCAATTGTGGACAATTGGTTTTCATCATCCCACTGCTCCTTGCCCTATCCTAGTAATGCCGAATGTGAGGTTAGGTCACGACAAGTATAAATATTTAAGTCATTGGTTTCACTTGACCAGGGTTCGAATCTCATGACCTACTAAACCAGGAGGCGGGTGCTCAACACATTGATGATCCAATAAGCTTAGTAGAATGGCTTTGAGTTTCTGCCATATTAATATTAATTATATACATAATACTGAATAGTGGTTAAGTTTTAGGGTCGTTCTGATCACTACTCCTCTGTTAATTGGTGCTGCCAACGCGCATCGTCGTACTCCACTGATGCTTCACCATGTATGGGTTGTTAATAGCATGTTTTTTTGTTGTGCCTACCATACACATTTCATATTAATTTTGATGGGTTTTTTAACTAACTTTTGTCACTTCGACGAGAGTGGCAATAATGCTGAGTGCCAAGCTAAGAAGCGACAAGTATCAATTTTGTAAGTCATTGGTTTGACTCGACCGGGAGTTGAACTCTCGATTCAGCCACCGCGCTCGTTAGAACAGTTAGGTAAAGACCTAGATTTTCTTTTTAACCACAAAAACCCACACTTTAATGTCATTAACCACTACAGCAGTCGGGCAGTAAAACAGTAGGACGGTAGAGCAGTAGAGCAGTAGAGCAATAAGTTAAGCATCTGCTCACTCCCCCGCCCACCCTATTATTGAGCTGCATACTTTGTGTCAACATAGCCAATAAATCACTATGGTAACGAGACCGGTGGCTTGAGATGTTGACAAGAGGCGATTGTCCAGCTGACCTTGGACTTGGGCGTTCATCTACTGTGACAGCCGAATGTCAAGGATGGGTTACAGATAAACAATTAGAGGCACACAGGTACGGTGTTAGGCAAGGCACTTCCCAATGACGAACGCTAAGGTGTCATGGTTACAGTTCTAAGTGGTGGTGGTGGTGGTGGTGGTGGTGGTGGTGGTGGTGGTGGTGGTGGAGGTGGAGGTGGAGGTGGAGATGTTGGTGCTAGTGGTGTGGTCGGGGTTGTTGCTGGAGGTAGTGGAGGTGTTGGTGGGGGTGTTGTTGGAGATGTTGGTAGGGGTGGGGGTGATGGTGATAGTGTTGGTGGCGATGGTAATGGTGGTGGTAGAGGTGTTGGTGTTGTAAATATGTATGTATGTATGTATGTATGTATGTATGTATGTATGTATGTATGTATGTATGTATGTATGTATGTATGTACATACTATATATGTACATACATACGTACGTTAGCATATACTATGTATGTACATATATTCCCATATAAATATATACCAGAGTTTAAAATCCGGCCAGCTATGCCGGTTTATGGGTGTTCGTGCCCACTCGCAGGTGGCGCCACCACGGCTGAGGCGGGAACAAGGCCCTGGTGGGATATATAATATTAATAAATAAATATATTAATATGCTCTATATAATATTAATAAATAAATATAAGGTGGTTGTAAAGAGTCAAAGAACTGATAGTGACAGTGTCCTTGTTTTCTATTTCCAGTAATGCATTGCAGTCACTGAAGACAGGCATGCTGAGGGTTTGCCTACCTGAGTGCAAACCCCAAGTCTCCCAGGCCGCTGCAGTTTCCAGCGGGCAGGGGGATAGGTAGCGTTTTTGGGTCGAATGCTACAGGCCCTCCGTTAAATAATATTTATACTGACCCACCCACCGGGGAGGGTAATGACTAACATGTGTATATATATATATACATAAACAACTTGTACTCATAGAGATGGACAATGAAATAACCAAAATCCAGCAAACGGAAACAGAAATAGCCTTATATGGTCGGGGGGGGGGTGCCATTTGTATACTCGAATAATCAAAATCCAGCAAACAGAAACAGAAATTGCTTGTCAAGCTTCGCTACGCAGCACACAGGGTGGACGACAGCGATTGGTTAATAATTGTCTTTGGGCTTAACACCTAGATGATGCCCCATCGCAGAGTAGCGCATGCCGAATCGAGGAACACCTACACTGGTCCTTCCCTACAAATCTTCCATAGTGATCCGAGTCGCCCGGGTCGTGTGAATCGAATACGACCTGGGGGTCGGTCCTAAGCATTGCTTATTCGTATTATAATATATTTGATATAGCACATAATGAAATAAATTCTAATATTTCCCCAAAAATATTCCTCATCTCAACCTCATTTTAGTTACAATTTTATCTGAAACTGCCTTATTGCATTCCGTACAGAACCATCCCTCGCTCCTCCTGACTAAACCTCAAGCAGCGGCCGTCCCATCCGCCTCTCCGTTATCTCCCAGCGTCTGGTCGGGATTTGATCTATTTAGCCGGCTGGATTAATCATCATCATCATCATCATCATCCTCGTTTCCCGCCATCCCCCTGGCACCAGACCACCTGTTTGCATCATAAAATCCCCCATGTTTACTGATTATCTGCTGCTACAATCTCATGATTCCCTCTCAGCCCCCACTCCCACTCCCCATCTCGTCCCCTCCCTGTCTCCGTCTCTGTGAGCAGAGTGGTGCTACTTGCTTCCCGCCTCTGACGTCAGCGAGTTATGGCGCGAAAACATCAGACGCCCACGCGCCACATACACTAGCCCATGTTACCAACTAACCCTCAACCAGAACTCACCGAAATCACTCGGCTTTTTAGGTTTTAAACGCAAATTTAGCAACAACAACAATCACAACAACAGCAACAACAACATACGACATTTACGACAACCGCAATACGAAAAGCAGACATCCCGGAAACAAGCGTCCGGGCGTGGGCATGCGCAACACAAACCTCAGCGCCAGTGGCGGTGTCAGCGTCTTATTTCCCACAAGTCTCATTTCCCAAATATCGCTTCTGCGTATGCGCGGATTCGAGTGACGAAAGCAAACTTTGGTTGGCTTTATGACTTTAAACCCAAGAATACTGTAGGAAACGTGTACAACAATATTCTCTACGAGTTTGAGAATATTGGTGAATATATTAAAGAAGTTATTGGCGAAAAACCGATTCGGTGACATCGCCTTGTTTAATTCTGGTCGCTTGTTCGACCTGATTATCACTATCTGTTTTTTAGCGGTTATTCTTATGAGTTTAAACCCAAGAATACAGGAGAATACGTATTGCTTGTGGAGAACAATATTCTCTGACTTTTAGAATATTGACGCATATATTAAAGAATGTATTGGAGTTAAACATATTTCTTGTGGAGAACCAGACTTGTGGGAGGTGAGACGCTGACAGCGGCACTGCTTGGAGAGCTGTCGATACAACGCGGCGCGTGTACCGGATGCTCTCCCAGCACAGGCGGGAAGTGGTTATTGCCTTAATACTAATATACACCATCCAAAACCTCTGCATGGAGAGTGAGCAGCATTTGAGTCCGCGCTGTTCGGATTTAATCATTTACAGAACCGCTAAAGCCCCAGTCACACCTACCCAGATCAGAGGCAGGACGAGCCCCGGACCGTCATCCGGGGTGGTCTGTGGCGATCGGAGGGTGATCCGTGGCTGGTCCGGGGTCCGCCCCAGATGCTTTAAAATGTTTAAAACATCCGGGGAGGTTTGGGGCATCCGGCTTCAGTAGAATAAACATATTTACCGCCCAAAGAAATTATTACTTCGGTCGAATTACTTAATCCATCGCCCAAGGGAGGCTGAATGCACGCAATGTGCCTTTAAACCAGTGTGCAATGTGCCCCCCTTAACCAGTATGCAATGTGCCCCATGATCAGTGTCCAATGTGTCCCGTATCCAGTGTGCAATGTGCCCCCATAACAAGTGTGCAAGACCAGAAAGGGTGGCCGAAGGTTTGTTTGTTTGTTGTTGTTTTACGTCCTAGCAACATCTATGGTCATATCAGGATGGGTACCGACTTGTGACAGTGCGCACCCCTGGCTACATTATAGTGCTGTCCCACTGGGAAACCAGGCAGTCGGCACCATGACCTGGTATCTCACTCAGTCACATTATCCTGACACTGAGCACACCAGTCCTTGCCCTGTCCTAATAATGCCGAGCACCTGGCTAGGAAGCGACAAGTATAAATTTTTAAGTCATTGGTTTGACTCGACCAGGGTTCGAACCCACGACCCCACGATCTACCAGCACAGGAGACGGACGCTCTAACTTATTCGGCCATCCCGTCTGGTCGGGGTGGCTGAAGGAGTTGAGCATCCGTCTCCGCTTTTAGTAGATGGTGGGATTCGAACCCGGGGTTCGAACCCTGGTCGAGTCAAAACAATGACTTACAAATTGATACTTGTTGCTTCCTAGCTAGGTGCTCAGCTTTATTAGTATAGGGCAAGGACTGGTTAGCTCAGTATCGGGATAATGTCACTGAGTGGGATATTATTAGGTCATGGTGCTGACGGCCTGTTCTCCTAGTGGGGCAGCTCATGAGTGTGCCCTGTCACAAGTCGGTACATATCCTGATATGGCCTCAGATACTGCTAGGATGTAAAACCCCAAAAAACAAACAAACAAATCGACATGACTTCGAGTGAACTCAAATTCTAAAATTCCAGAGCGCGAGTGCCAGTATTTCACGCCACTGGTAGGGTTGGGTGTGGTAGCACCACCTGACCCAACTGTGAAAAGGGGTGACCAATAGAGTGGTACATAACATATATGGGTGATAACATTCCCTTTCACGCTTTTATACTCGCATAATTCTTATACATCACATATGTCTATGTATAAATGTTTACCGTTATGCAAATATTATATAAGCGAATCAGATGTATATATATATATATACATACATATACACATACTTAACATTCATAAATACATGGGGCTAATACATAAATTTATACATTGAGCCATAATTCTGAAGTAATACTCATATACTGGAAGTTACGCAACATGATAATGGGATTTGAAAGCGAGATGCCATTAACTACATTTACGTAGGCAGGTCCCAGTGGCAGTTTAGCAGAATGACCTTCACATGACCTTGTTATCATTCATATAAACACATGGGGCAAATAATACATAAATACATTGAGCCATAATTCTGAAGTAATACTCATATACTGGAAGTTCCACAACATGACAGTGCGGTTTGAAAGCAAGGCGCCTTTAACTACATTTACGTAGGTAGGTCCCAGTGGCAGTTTAGCGGAATGACCTTCACATGACCTTGTTATCGATCCCGAGGCAAAGGTCGGCACCAGTAATATCTAGAGCCAGCTACTGGTAGTATTATATATGGCGGTGTCAGGCCTTCCGCAGGAAGCAGGGTAGGAAACCATCAACCTTCATTCGTAGTCTACACCGGACAAACAGAAAAAGACACCATCTGAAAACAGCGTTTCTCAAATTCTATCTCAATAGCAATCAGTAAACAGTGAGTTATTTTTAGGTAGTTAAAGTTGATTAGTCCGATGGCAAGTATGCCAAAACCTTGACACCATATGCTTCTGCAGAAACAGGTTCTATTAAATTGACTCAGTGTTCCCTTCTATGTAGAAATATATGCTCAATAAGTGTATTAATATCTAAGTTAGATATGTAGAATAAAATCTAAATAATTGCTTTGGTTCTAATGCTTCATCGGACTACGCAGCTTTAATGATGAGTTTTTGTTGTGCGTGTGTATTTTTAAAAAGTCCGTTGTTTATAGCAATTAAAAGACTAATCATTGATTCCTTGGTGTAATACTGTTTTGGAAGCAAAGGCGATATTCATGGCGAAAAAATGAGTCAAATTTATTCTTTCACTTTGGTTTGATTTAAAAAAATGTGTTCATCACATTTCTATTGCTACATTTAAAATCGACACTAAATTCTGATATGGTCAGATTTGTGTAAAATGACAACAAAGTGCGATTTTAAAGTAATTTAATTTTTGTTGAAATGAACCATTTTTTCACTTGTGAAGAAAACCGGACTCATAAACAATTCTTTTCAAGTACAGCTCGTAGATAGTAAAGCTTTTCTCTGCTTACAGAGTGCTCTCTTTTTGTGTTGACAGTGTATACCTATGATTCATTTACAGTGCTGCCTCACTAGAATACCATGCTGCCAGCACCATGGCCTCATATTCTACTCAGTCACTATATCGTGACACTGAGTCAAGAGGTCCTTTCTCTATCCTAGTAATGATGAGCGTCTAGAGAGGTAAGTGGTAGCTTTGTAAGTCTTTGCTTCGACTCAGCCGAGGATCAAACCCATGATCTGCCGTATGAGAAGTCAGTGCGCCGACCACTCAGCCATGGCATCGATCCGGCAAACTCAGAGAAAAGAAATAGTTTGGAACAGCCCAATCATTCATATGAACCTACTGAATAAAACGTCCGGGCACTTCCAGAATGATATTACACAGCATCACGAGTACTAACATTCCAGCAACCATCAAAATAAAAGCAGCGTTCGAAATAGGAACTTGTCCGCTATTCCGGGACAAGTGAAAATTCAGACGGACAAGTGAATTTTGTTTGCTTATTTCTATTACTGAAAACGCCTTCACTTGAGCGTCGTACACGTTTAGTTGTTGGAGTATTACATCCTGGCAACATCTAAGATCATATCAGGATGGGCACTGAATTGTGATAGTGCACACTCATGGCGACTTTATAGTGCTGTCCAACTCGGAAATCAGGCCACCAGCACCATGACTCGATATCCCACCCAGTCACATTATACTAACACTGAGCTAACCAGTCCTTTCCCTATCCTAGTAATGGAAGCGCCAAGTACATATTTGGTAAGCCATTGGTTTGGCTCAACCGGGAATTGAACTTCCGATCTCCCACACGGGAGGTCTGCGTTCTACCGATTCGGCCACCGTGCCCAGTTTGTTCTACACGGATATAGTATACACACAGCAAGTGACCTGTCCTATGTAACAGGACCACATCCTCGAGCAAATATAATATATATATAATATATATATATATATATAGCTTGTATACAGACCCTGTATGCGGATGTAAAGCAGAAGGACTCCGGCTATACTACTTCTCTGCTAATTACCACACTTGTGGTTCCGGGGTTCGATGCCAGGGAACTGGCGTCGCTGCGTCTGCGTACGCCCCCCGCCTTCCCAAGGTGCACTGGACTCACCATTTGCTTGCCAGCTGCACCCCGAGCAACAACCCGTATGTTAGAGGGGGCGTGACAGACGGGGCGTGCCCAGACCTATGCAGCCTATGTCCGATTATTGTGGTCCGTGTGGCCAGAAACATGCCTTGCCAGTGAATGAATTGTGCCCGAAGCGTTTAGCGGCAACTACAAAGCGAGCAACACGTGCGCATCCGTTGCCAGAGGCAGAGCTGGGCAAGCAAATACAGAAAATGGCTACAGAAATTAAAACAGAGGTGCGTGGCGCGACGGGTGTGTCAGTGGGCGACAACTTGTCGGCAGAGGAAGCGGCGTTGAAAACTGAAGTAGACCCGTTGGAGCGAAAACGACGGGTGGCAGCGTTGAGGAAGCAGCGTAAACTCGTAGAGGAGGAGCTGCGGTTATTGGACGTGTCGGAGGAAAGGGGGCGGAGCAAGTCTGGTCACGCACGCCGGTGTCACCGTCATAGGAGGTCGTCGTCGTCCAGTTCTGGGAGTCGGACACCCAGTACAGAGAGGAGACGACAGCGTAAGTGGTCTCTTAAGCACCACACGGTGGATAGGAAGCAAGTCAAAAAATTAAATGCTCATGAACTTGTTGAGGCTACCTGTACGTGGTTTCAGGACAGTAGTGCATATGAAGACATTAATGCATGTCATGCTATGTTTAACCACATAAGTTATTTGAGTTCCAAAGCTAAACATAATAATTTCAATAACACGGCTCACGTGGCATATGACACAGGCATTCGTAAGTTGATTCAGAAGCAGGGTTTCCAAGCCTTTGTTGTAGGAAATAATGACTTATCGTTAAGACATTACGCTTTTGAAAATATAAAGCACAGTAAAAGAGCCACTGGTACTACTACTAATTCAGCTAATGCGTCAAATCGTCTGTACACGTGAGACGGAAAAAAAACCTGTTTCGCATATAATGGTGAGCACGGGTGTTCTCGTGATAATATGACTTGTGACTACGGCCATTGGTGCTCTCGGTGCAGTAGCCTTAGTCATAAACGTTTGAAATGCCATAGAGATTGAAAGGATAAGCATAATGTTAAAAATATAAATAAATTACAAAATTCTAAGCCTAAATTAAATCAGTTAAGAGATACTCCTATTAATAGTGCAGCTGGTAGTAATTTCTGTGTTAGTGGCACTAAGGTAATGAAGGGTGAAGGGTGTGCTTCGCCAACTCTGCTAAATATAACCGAGCTCGTAGCACCGGTGCATTGCCACGTATCTGGTAATTATACCAGAAGTCAGCATGTGTCATTACCACCTTGGGAACCAATTAACGTGTCATGTTTAGAGGTTTCTAGTACAGTTAATAACTACATGGTCACTGCTTATGACAAACATACTAGAGGTTCAGATAAGTGCACTTTTGCAGGGTATTATGACTGTTTTCGAGGTTGTTGCAGTTGTACACATCAAATTGCTGGTACTGCAGCTCAGATTAAGCCTTGTCGAGTGTTTGTGGAAACATTCTTCCAAGGAGACACTGATCCAGACTGGGAGTATATTCTACATGGTGCCATTTTCGGGTTTAAAATTATTAATGAACAGTTCGACAATTCTTATACTAGTACTTATACAAGCAAAATGATAATAATCATAATTTATTCATAAAGTCTAAATTACGAGCTGAAATTGACAAGGGATATATTTCGCCCACTAATAATCTTCCTACTTGCTCCCATAACATGTTCTGTATACCCAAACCCACAGGTTCTGGCTTCAGGGTGATAGTAGATTGTAGTAAGCCGTATGGGAAGTCAGTAAATAATTTTGTTTCAGAAACGTGTTGCAAGTTCCGATATAAGAGTGTAGATACATTGTTGAAACTGCTAGTGCAGGGAGATTATATAGCTGTAATTGACATACAGGATGCATATCGTGCAGTCAGTATTCACCCTTCGGACAAAGGCAGACAGGGGTTAATATGGAACATTGATGGTAAGGAAATATATTTTTTGGATAATAGGCTTTCAATGGGGCTTTCATCCAGTCCATACATTTTCAGTAAGTTATCTGACTACGTATACCGTTGTGTAGTTAGGTGTGGTAATAATCAAATTGTGAATTACTTGGATGATTTTGCAGTATTGGGTAATACTTATGAAGACTGTCGTGAGAATCAATTGCAATTAATTTCTATATTGAGAAAATTAGGATTTTATATAAATTTTTCAAAAATGATTAGTCCTTCCACGTATGCTAGGTTTCTTGGCATTATAATAGATAGTATAACTATGAAAGTCAAGCTACCTGCTGATCAATTAGGGAAGTTAAAAAATCATCTTAGCGAATTTGTCGACAGGAAAAAGGCTACCCGAAAAGAGCTGGAGCAGTTAGGTGGTCGGTTATCACACTGTTCGGTAGTCGTTAGAGGAGATCGATCGTTTTCTGCTCGTATTCATGGAGCTGTTCATGCCCTAAAACTCCCTTATCATAGATATAGAATAAATAGTGCCTTCCGTGAAGAGATACAATGGTGGTTGAACTACGTAGATCAGTTTAATGGTGAGCAAAAAATATTATTGAACCAAAAAGATAGTCTATCAGTATATACAGATACTTCTCAGCAAGGCTATGGAGCACTGCATGGGTCAGACTGGTGTGTAGGGTTTTTCAATGATGAACGTCCTATTCATGGGCTGGCTCACCACAGGGTTGTAGCGCCTAAGGAGGTGTGTCAAGCACGCATAAACATTAAAGAGATGTGGGCCGTAGTTGCAGCTGTAGACCATTGGTGTATGTATTGGAGGAAGAGGAATATTGTATTTATAACTGATAATAATACTGTTCGATCGGCTTTGGTGAAAGGTGTTGCAAAAAATCAAGTTATAATGAATCTCATAAAGCGGATATTTTGGGTATCTGTGCGATATAATTTTAATATATCAGCGGTTCATATAAAAACTAATTACAATGTAGTCTGTGATAGTATCAGTAGGTGGGATAGTCCACATCAGCTGAGAAGGGTAGCAGAGGTGAATAAGTCGATGGTTCTATGTTGTTCTCATCTGTTTAATTAATTTGAACTAGACGGTGTATTATAGAGCTGGCTGCGCTGCGGACGGAGGCGAGGACAATATCGATGCAGTATTACGCACCTAATAGTCGTGCGATGCGTTCAATGCAGATCAGGAAGTATTTTACTTTCATAGATCAATTTTAAGGCCTTCTGGCTGCTGTGCCTTGCCCTGCCAGTCAGGTTGCTATATATATATAGCTTGGCTTTCTCATAGCTTAAAATATAGTTCTATTACAAATTACTTATCTGCTTACAATTTTTTTTTTAGATCTGAAAACGCCGATCCTATAGACTATAAGGATCACACAGTAAAAACTATCCTGGGAGGGGTTAAGCGGATTCTGGGTTGTGAAGTAAAAGCTGCAAAGCCAATATTACCTTCCAATTTGTTGACTATGTTCGAATTTTTGTCTGACTCCCCTGGACATATTGCTACTAAAGCTGCAATCTTAACAGGCTTTAGAGGGCTGTTGCGTAAGTGTCAGTTGACGCAATCCGATTCGACCCTCAGAAGGGCGGATTTTGAGTTTTTTTCTTGGGGAATGATTATTTCAGTCAGAAGATCAGAAACTATTCAGTTTAGCGAGCGGGAACTACTCATTCCAATATCTGAGTTAAAGAATAAGGCACTATGTGCTGTCCATTGGACAAGGTTGCATTTTAGTCAGGTACCTGTGTCTCGTAACGCGTCAGCTTTTCAAGTTCCTTTGCCGTTAGGCGGTTATAAACCGTTAACTTATCCGGTACTTCAATCGACGATTAAATATTTGTGTGTTGTAGCAGGGCTGAACCCTGTCGACTACTCTTGTCATTCGCTCAGGAGGGGTGGTTGCACCTTTTTACATATGCAAGGTGCAACTATAGAAGAAATTAAGGCTCGTGGTGATTGGAAGTCAGATTGTGTGTATCGGTACATTACATTGCCAATTTCCGACCGTATACTCAATGACATGCGAGTAGCAGCATCGATTGATCTGTGTGCGTAGTGGGACATAGTAGTCTCATTTTTTTCTCTTTCTCTCTTCATCTTCTCTTCTCTTCTTGGCTGGGTTCGGGCATTGGCCCTTGGCAGTGGCCCAGCCAGATGTCATTTGATGTGATTATTGGTTCAATATGTCTGGTGTTATCATATTGATTATTACATTGATTATTGACTAAATACTATTGACGATGATTGTTCATCTAGAGATTATATTATGCTAATGGTTCATGCATTATCAAGACTGTGTTAAGAATAAATGATGTCGCCCTTATGCTTAACTCTACATCCGACTTCTAGCCTCCTTCATTACAGCTCGTATACAGACCCTGTATGCGGATGTAAAGCAGAAGGACTCCGTCTATACTACTTCTCTGCTAGTTACCACACTTGTGGTTCCGGGGTTCGATGCCAGGGGAACTGGCGGCGCCGCGTCTGCGTACCCCCCCCACCTGCCCAAGGTGCACTGGACTCACCACTTGCTTGCCAGCTGCACCCCGAGCAACAACCCGTGTGTTTTTGGTTTTTTTTTTTATGGTAGGCCAGTGGCCCAGCCAGATGTCATTTGATGTGATTATTGGTTTAATATGTCTGGTGTTATCATATTGATTATTACATTGATTATTGACTAAATACTATTGATGATGATTGTTCATCTAGAGATTATATTATGCTAATGGTTCATGCATTATCAAGACTGTGTTAAGAATAAATGATGTCGCCATTATGCTTAACTCTACATCCGACTTCTAGCCTCCTTCGTTAGATATATATATATATGGGTCAGGATCACGAAAAGAGGCCAATTGGTGGAAGTTGTCAGCGTCAAGCTTGGATGTCGGCGTCGATCGGTATAATTATAATTTAGCATTGACATAGGTGTTGGAAAGTCTTTAAATTTATCCTGAATGTAAAGGTCGAGAAAATACAACAACCTGATTTGTTTCTAGGATAATATAATATAAAACAAAGAAATGTACGAGACTTTAAGAATTGCGACGCCAACATCTGTTAAAGTTGTCGGGGTCGATCATTGGATGTCGGCGTCGATCGGGATAATTATGATTTAGCATTGACAGAGGTGTTGGAAAGTCTTTAAATTTATCCTGAATGTAAAGGTCGAGAAAATAAAACAAACTGATTTGTTTCTAGGATAATTTAATATGAAACAAAGAAATGCACTACACTTTTAAGAATTGCGATGCCGACATCTTCACTTGACCACCGATTGGCCCGTTTTCGTGAGGCTGACTCATATATATATAAATAAATATATATATATATAATATATTCTACTGCGTCTCCTTTAGTATCTCCATCTGCTACGGTAGCGCCACTTGTGAGTGAAACACTGATTTCTTTGTTTAACGAGGGGGGGGGAGTGATAATATATTAATACATTTGACAGCACCGAGGCACTGGTCTTCCAGCCATAATCACATATTCAATATATGTACACTAGTCGCATACAAAATAATAATAATAATAATAATAATAATTAAAAAAAAATTAAATGATAATCATAACATTCATAATAATCATAACAATCATAATAATATGGCCGGAAGATCAGTGCCTGGGGGCTGAAAAATACCTTTATTCGCTCAATACAATAATCATTTACTAAAAAATATATATATGTAATTATTTTAAAATAAATACAAATAAAAAAATTCACAGGACGAGTGTAGTGGACAAGTTGGCCCACATGCGTAGCTATGTCTAGATGGACTGGCAGCAGCAGGGAGACTAGGTAGTCTAACAGTTATCCAGCATGCCCTGCATTGGCTGAACTACCGGCTCGAGTACCGCTGTAGGCACGGTGCGCCGTGCATTTGCAATGACGTCACAGAGGTATGGCAAATGCCTCCGTGACGTCATTGTAACCCATGGTTACCGCGCTGTTGCGTGTGCGTGTCAGTCCCATTAACACTTAACAGTGAATAGTGTGTTTATAAATATAATTAGACTATCCGCTGTGGACATTAAGCCGTGTTCACACGGACAATGTAAATCGATTCGTAGAAATCGACTTGCCTAGTTCGACGCACATTTCGTGTGTGAACAGGCGTCTGAGTCGAATTAGGGCTGAATCGATTTCTGTGATCCCAATACTGTAAACCACTGTGATCCCAATACTGTAAACCACTTGTGAATCGATTTATTTTGCCCGTGTGGATGCACTGAGGTGGATTAAGGACGTCATACGCATGCGCAGTCGAGACCTTAGTTTGTTGACTTTCCGGTCGATCAAAAGCGCATATTATATAATTTGGTCTATGAACCTGCTAGAGGTGCACAGATATTTTTTTCATCATTTTATTTTTAGGGTTTCACTGCCCAGCAGAAGTTTTGACCGTTCCAAACCAATACGATTCAGTCCATACATATCTAGGTCGAACCCACACTCTCTCGTGGCCACGTCAATGATCCCAAACTGGCGCTGGTTAGTATCGACTTGCTCATGCGCTGATATCGATTTCCGGCCCAAGTACTGCCCGTGTGAACGGGCGGCTAAATCGATTCCTAGTATTCGCCTTGGCTCAATCGCTTTAGATTTTGCCCGTGTGAACACGGCTTTAGACTAGCCCAAAGACCCTATAATACTAAGACGGCTCACTCAGCCTGTACTGTGTAATCAAAATGATCAAACTCACCACTTGGTGCGCTGGCTGTTCTCTTGGTTAAACAGGTGCTATATTATATGTACAAATGTATATATGAATGTGAAAGATGTGTGATGAGGGCGATGCTGATGATGATGCTGATGCTGATGATGATGTGTATTTGTTCATAGCAATTTCATATTGATGTGTATTCATACTTCCCTATCTCATGTATAATATAATTGTATGTGTTTACATGTGAAACACCAACCAGCAGCCGGGCTGATCAAACCCACCACAAGGTGGCACTGCAAAATTTACATTACCATGGGAGAGATAGCGTGTGAGCCATCTTAGTATTATAGGGTCTTTGACTAGCCTCCCCCCCCACCCCCACCACCGCCGCCAACTCCCCACCCCCACCCACCCTCTGCAAATGTTCTGCTGTAACACAAGTATCTATCTGAATGCAGGAATTTCACAGCACTCATTATCTCGCCACAGGCAATGGAAGGTTGGTTGGATGGTTGGTTGGTTGTTGGGAGTTGTACTTCTTGGGATGGGTACCGACTTGTGACAGAGTGTACTCATGGTGACTTTCTAGTGCTGCCCCACTAGGAAAGCAGGCCGCCAGCACCATGACCCGATATTCCACTCAGTCATTTTATCCAGACACTGAGCTAACCAGTCCTTGCCCTATCCTATTAATGCTGAGTGCCAGACTAGGAAGTGACAAGTATCAATTTTATAAGTAATTGGTTTGACTCGACCGGGAACCAAACTCCTGTACACGAGGCCTGCGCTCTACCGATTCGGCCACCGTGCCCAACAGGCAAAAGAAGGGCGAGAGCTATTGCTGCCTTTCAAATCAAAAAGTCCAAATTTTGTGAATCAACAAGCCCACTTTAATGTGTGAGTGTAAATAGGTGATATGTAAATAGGAGTAGGCTAGTCTAGTAGTAAGAGTAGAAAAAATAAAACACATATATGCCAAGAAAATCCAAAAGAATTAACATAGACTACTAACCAGACCAACCAACTATCTATCTGCTACTGAAATGCAGGCAATCAAATACCTTATCAGCAGCTACTGTGTGATAAGATAACACCAACACTACAGCTGGCCGGCATTGAAAACAAGCCTGAATACCCAGGTGTATATGCTATGGACAGTATAAATACAGCCTCAATAAAAAAAGAAATATTAAAAAGAAGAAGTAAATAGGTTGTCAAATGATGGCCCTAAATGTGCTGGTCTAAACACATGGTTGTCAATTGATGGCAATAAACACACTGCTTTTAAGCATAATGATGACATATATTATATGCATCGGTGTAATCACAAGGCTGCACTATACATGATGGATCACTAATCCTCCTAATGGGCAAACGAATTAACACCCTACGAATTCGCTTCAACACATGGGTCGTCCCCAGTTTATTGCCACCATTAGGAGAAATGACCTAACACTGTGTATTCAGGTACTGATATAACCTCTAACATAGGATGACTGCCAGCTGGGAGGTGGTTGATTGGTTGTTGGAGTTTTACATCCGGGCAGCATCTAATGTCATATCAGGACAGGTACCTACTTGTGGCAGTGTGCTCTCATGGCAACTTTATAGTGCTGCCCCACTGGGAGATTTTGGTTTTGAAAATTTGATGCTTCATTCGGCTTTAAGGCAGGTACTATTTTATTATCAGCTCCTGGTGCACGGAGACTGGGCAACATTTCAGCTGTAGATGCGGAAAGGGGGGAGAGGAGAGGAGAGGAGAGGAGAGGAGAGGAGAGGAGAGGAGAGGAGAGGAGAGGAGAGGAGAGGAGAGGAGAGGAGAGGAGAGGAGAGGGATGAGGGGAGAGAGAGTGAGGGAGGGGGAGGAGGGGGGAGGGGAAGGGAGGGGAGAGGGGAAGGGAGGGGAGAGGGAAGGGAGGGGAGGAAAGGAGGAGAGGAGAGGAGAGGAGTTGACAATACACGTGGTTTCATTCAGAGCTAGCACCTCAGCAGAGGAGAGGAGGGGAGAGGAGAGGAGAGGAGAGGAGAGGAGAGGAGAGGAGAGGAGAGGAGAGGAGAGGAGAGAGGAGAGAGGAGGAGTTGACAATACACGTGGTTTCATTCAGAGCTAGCCCCTCAGCAGAGGAGAGGAGAGGAGAGGAGGGGAGAGGAGATGAGATGAGATGAGATGAGATGAGATGAGATGAGATGAGATGAGATGAGAGGAGAGGAGAGGAGAGGAGAGGAGAGGAGTTGAGTTGAGTTGACAATACGTGTGGTTTCATTCAGAGCTAGCACCTCAGGTGCGAACTAATAAGACAACGCCACAATCAGTCTTTCACGATAGCACCCATTAACCGGATTCCCAGAAATAAACCATCTGTATTATCTACAGTAATACAGCGAAAGAAACCCCATCATAATACGCCCCAATTTAACGCGAATTCGGATATAACGCACTGACCCAGAATTTTGTGATTCAAAGATAATTCAGAAAACTGAACCTCGATTTAATGTGACCCCGCTGTTTTCGCAATGACATTATATGGACCCCAACGATCACTTTATATTATAATGGGGTTTCACTGCACCATTCTTTAGCGAACCCCTGTGGTCGGTGAATCCGTGCCGTGCGTGGAAAAAAATGTCAATGTCCAGACTATAATTTGTCTCATTTTACTATCCCTCTGCTGACAGGACACCTGGCATGTCAAGACAACATTGCTCTGGATGCAGAGTTGTCCTTCGAAGACAGGTAGTGCGCATTCAAAGTTAAGCACGCCAGAATACAAACAAATATACAATCAAATTATCTTGAAGCTTAACAGCCTGTTCCAAATGTATGCACAGACAAATTACTTTTAAATTTCTAAATGAGAAGACAGTGTTAATTTTGTTTAGGTACATTAGTTATTTAAGCAGGTGAAATTTCAATCGCGGATGATTGGTCTTCCTCATTCCACTGCTCCTTGCCGTATCCTAATAATACCAAGCACCTGGCTAGGAAGCGACAAGTATACATTTTTAAGTCATTGGTTTGACTCGACAAGAATTAGAACCCACGATCCCATGATCTACCAACACGGGAGACGGACACTCTAACTCATTTGGCCATCCCGTTCATTGTTTGACTGAAAACCTTGTGATGTATACTTGAATGACATATAATCTTTTTATCAGTCTAAGGTGGTAAAATTTAACAAAAATGTTAATACTGACAAATAAATAAATAAATATGAATAAAACCCGAACACCCCTGATTTGCGAGATAAAAAAAGACGATCAACTTTTTAATTTTTTATTTGACCATATAGTTATTTCCTGGGGTTTTGCTGGTATCATCACCTGTCAAGGTCACTACGCAGGCAGCATGGGTAACCAAACACCATCTACCCGCTGCATAAGGAGCAAATAACAGGAAGCATTTAGCATCATGGAGTCGGGTTACTCCCACGGCACCGTCTGTGTGATGGGATCCTAAAGGCCCTGTCACACTATGCCGTATTGCATCAGCGTATGCCGACATACGCTGTCATACGGCGGAATTTTGAACATGCTAAATAATACGACTTATGCCAAATTTACCCATAACAAACTTATCCCAGTGTACATCAGTGGGCTTTAACTAATACTACTTATGCCAACGTACCCATAACTTGTCTCAGCGTACACCAACGTGTTGGCGCAAAATCAGATATGCCGACGCAATATGGCATAGTGTGACAGGGCCTTAAGCAACCCATTACAGAAGAGACCCGAAGGCTGAGTTATTGACATAATCACATGATTTTGCAATCTAAAATGCCAAATATATGTTTCAAATGCTTATGTACCATAGCCCACTGTGTTTGGAATGAAACATTAATGACATTTAGATTAAAAGACTTTAAAAAAGTCGAATCGAGAGCATCTAATGGCCACCATCTTGGTTTCTCTGCATTCTCTATCAATGCCACGCCAAAATAGATCTTAAACACTGCGCACTGGAACCACCACATCCACAGCTTGTTTATAGTTATAGTTATTTTGCTCGGATTTATCTTTTAAGCAGGGTTGTCAATCACCCTTACTCTGGACGAATGACTTACAGACCTCTGTACCCTATCTCACAGCTTTCCGTACTGTCAAAGCTATTTTCCGTATTCTTGAATGACTTTCAGTAACACATTTACAATGAAAAATAAACAATTACATAATATCCACATGTAAACTTTTCATGCTTGATAATAAGCTCCCTTCAAAACCACAAGCCTATTACAGACCTGTGCACCCAGGAAAAACACTATCATTATTCTGAAAGTCATTTTCAGTATTTTTTTCAGAGACTTTCAGTATTTGTACAGACACGATCAGTAACTTTTAGTGTGATAAAAATTACACCAATTTCCGGAACAAAGGCAGAGAAACCGTATTTCTGTATTTACCCTTGCAATCCAGAACACATCCAGAAGGCGCACAGGTCTGGCCTTAGAAAATTGATACCTATCGCTATGTTGCCTGGAACTCAATATTATTAGGAGACGGAAAGAAACTGTGGAATGAGAAAGACCAAATTATCTACAATTATAAAATGCCCCTGTTTAACTCTTTAAGGACGTAATACAGCCTTTTTGAGGGCAGCTGGACTGTACCAACTCATATAGTTTACTAAATAAATTCTATCAATTATTAATAACATTTTTCTTTTTGGGGGGAATTTGTTTCCCTTGACCACAAATATATGATTGTGAGCTTTCTAATTTAATGAGTGTCTATTGGCACATAATTGATTATCTGCTTTTACATGTAAAAGTGATGGTTTGAACAAAAAACAAACATTTCTCGCCGTGAATATGGCCTATGCTGCCGACACGGTGTAAAGCAACCACCAATCAATCAATCAAACCTTTAAGGATGAGAACGCCATGATGTGCTCGTGGTTGCAATCGGGTAGCACTGTATTTCTGATATGACCTACAAATTATCAGGAAACATATCTAGAACTTAGAAGAGCAACCAGGCACACCAGGACTGATAGCACGTGGAACTTGTGGGTGCATGCAGATGCTCCCGTCCTTAAAGGGTTTAATCAATGAATATAAAACAATTCATGAAGCAATTTAAAAATAAAAATGAAAACTAGTCAAACCTTTCTCTAACTGACCACCTCCACAGATCGACCACTCCCCTATATCGATCGCTTTATTTGGGTCCCAAACGATTATCCATAGAATACTGTCGTGGGGGTGATGAAAATTGGAAATATTGCGCCTAGAGCGAGACTCGAACCCACATCCCTTTGCATTCCGGGCCATTACACCAGCTAGGCTCCCTGATATCAACACACTACCCACGCCTACCTGTCTATTTGGTTACTTGCCTGAGAGGTCAGTGCAGACTACTACAATACCATTGTAACGATAAAAAAAACCTCCCTAAACTGACCACCTCCCTAAATGGACCATTTAAAGTCGGTGTAGTAAGTTCAAAACACTACCCCACAAAAACACTACGGTAGTGTTTTCAACCGAGGTTCAAAATACTACGGTAGTGTTTTCAATCTAGTTGAAGGTAGGTTCAAAACACAACTGTGGTCAAGCTCAAAACACTACCTTTAAGTTCAAAACACTTCTCTCATTTAAAAAATAATAATTGCTGCATAGTTATTTTTATTTGTAGTAGGGTGAGCAAGTATGCACTAGGGTGGGGCAGTATGCAGTGTATACTACTATATATGTGCTTCAAATGCCACAGCACCATCAGCGTATACTAATACGTGCTAAAGTGGCCGCAGCACCATCAGTGTATACTAATACATCGTGCAGACGACACAACACTATCAGCGTATACTACTATAGTATGTGTGTCCTGATATGACCATAGATGTTTCCAGGACGTAAAACTCCCAACAACCAAACCACCTAGCATGTGCTTCAAACGACACACCATCATGGTGACCATGAATGATCAGCATATACCAATAGTCAATACATGTACGAGTAGGTTCAATTTTGCGGCATGACACAACCCCCACTGCCATGTTATGATAGTGTTTTGAACTTGGGTAGTGTTTTGGACGTATGTAAGGGTACTGTTTTGAACTTAACAGTAGTGTTTCGAACTTGCTTAAGTCGGCCCAACTTCCTAATGTGAACAGTATCGGTTTACTTGAAGCGGCTTAAGCATGTCACAGTCGAGACCTGAGTTTGTTGACTTTCCGGTAAATTTGCTCTATGAAACTGCTAGCTAGCTGTGCACAGATATTTTTTTCATCATTTATTTTTAGGGTTTCACTGCCCAGAAGACGTTTTGACCGTTCCAAACCAATACGATTCAGTCCATATATATCTTGGTCAAACCCACACTCTCTCGTGGCGACGTCGACTAACCAAAACTGGCGCTGGTTAGTATGGACTTGCTCATGCGCAGATATCGATTTCCGCCTTAAACCGCTCCGTGTGTGGACACGACACTAGTTCGCCTTATCTAGTTCGGCCTAAAGTTGTGGGTGTGAACACGGCTATAGAGAGGTTTTACTGAAAGTACATTTGCCATCCCTTCCAATTCCGACCCAGAAAGCCGCAGAGGAGTCGTGCAGCGTGCCGCCATCGTGAAACTAACAAACTAACGGAAGCGGAAGTTGTTTGGGATTTATAAACACGCAGACGGCTTACGAAATATATAACCCATAATAAAGATTAATGAATTAAACCCGCTGTGAGAATCCACTGAGCCCCCACCCCCCTCTTTCGGCGATAGAGATGTATTGTAGGTGAACGCTTGAGGGTTAGTTTCGTACTATAGTACAGAAGGCGCTGCAATAGGGTTCTCCTCTGTGGGGTTTTCGGGAACGCTATGACGTCAGAAGCGCTGTGCAAACACGATAATCGTCTGCGGGCTGCAGTGCCCAGCCCCCCCCCCCCCCACACACACACTGACCAACCAACCCCACCCCCACCAACCCCATCCCACCCCGCCGGCTGCCACTCACTATGGCTAAAAGGTACTGCCACCCGACATCACACCAGTATTCTACTGAGACAGGCCTGTGTAGGACACTGAGGTAGGGTGATGTAGGGCATGCACTGTTATACAGGGCACTGAGGCAGGCTGGTGTAGGGCAAACACTGTTGTACAGGGCACTGAGGCAGGTTGGTGTAGTGCAGACACTGAGGTAGGGTGATGTAGGGCATGCACTGGTGTGGCACTGAGGCAGGCTGGTGTAGGGCCGACACTGTTGAACAGGGCACTGAGGCAGGCTGGTGTAGGGCCAACACTGTTGTACAGGGCACTGCGGCAGGCTGGTGTAGGCCAGGCATTGTTGTACAGCGCACTAAGGCAGGCTGGTGTAGGGCAGACACTGAGGTAGGTTGATGTAGGGCATGCACTGGTGTGGCACTGAGGCAGGCTGATGTAGGGCCGACACTGTTGTAGAGGGCACTGAGGCAGGCTGGTGTAGGGCAGGCATTGTTGTAGAGGGCACTGAGGCAGGCTGGTGTAGGGCAGACACTGAGGTAGGGTGATGTAGGGCATGCACTGCTGTGTCACTGAGGCAGGCTGATGTAGGACAGACACTATTGTAAAGGGCACTGAGGCAGGCTAGTGTATGGCAGACATTTGTGTACAGGGCACTGAGGCAGGTTGGTGTAGGGCAGACACTGAGGTAGGGTGATGTAGGGCATCCTGTAGGACAGACACTATTGTACAGGGCACTGAGGCAGGCTGGTGTAGGGCAGGCATTGTTGTACAGGGCACTGAGGTAGCCTGGTGTAGGGCAGGCATTATTGTACAGCACACTGATGCCGAATGGTGTAGGGCAGGCATTGTTGTACAGGGCACTGAGGTAGGCTGGTGTAGGGCAGACATTATTGTAGTGCACTGGTGCAGGATGGTGTAGGGCAGGCATTGTTGTACAGGGCACTGAGGTGGGCTGGTGTAGGGCAGGCATTGTTGTACAGGGCACTGAGGTAGCCTGGTGTAGGGCAGGCATTGTTGTACATGGCACTGATGTAGGCTGGTGTAGGGCAGGCATTGTTGTACAGGGCACTGAAGTAGCCTGGTGTAGGGCAGGCATTATTGTTTAGGGCACTGATGCAGGATGGTGTAGGGCAGGCATTGTTGTGCATGGCACTGAGGTAGGCTGGTGTAGGGCAGGCATTGTTGTACAGGGCACTGAGGTAGCCTGGTGTAAGACAGGCATTATTGTTTAGGGCGCTGATACAGGATGCTGTAGGGCAGGCATTGTTGCATAGGCCACTTATGTAGGCTGGTGTAGGGCAGGCATTATTGTACAGGGCACTGATGCAGGGATATGTCCTGCTGTGCCGTACGAGGGATTCAGATAGGTTGAGGTAGAGCAGGCGCAGCAGAAAGAAAAAGAAGAAAAAAGTGTGTAGGGGGGCGGTAGGAAAAAGGAAAAAAAGGTGCAAGATGAGAGTCAGCGTCCGGGAACCAATTCAAACTCGGTCAGACTCCATTAGTCCTGGTGACAGGTACGTGAACTACACACGGCCGGCTTCTCCGACTCAGTCACACCTTCCCGTTCACTTACCACTAGTGGAGGCGACTGACCATTTATCGCACAGGACACAGAAGCCAACTGGTGCCACTCCCACCAGCCGAAAGAGGCGCTCTCTTTTAGGGCAAAGAGTGGAACCTGAAGGGGCGGGGGGGGGGGGGGGGGGGGACGGAGGAGAGTGGGGGAGAAGAGGAGAGGAGGGGAGAGGGAGAAAGGGAGAAAGGGAGAGAGGAGGGGAGAGAGGACTGGAGGAGAGGAGGGAGTGAGAGAGGGGTAGAAAGAATGAGAGAGGGGTAGAGAGAATGAGAGGGGGAGAGGGAGAAGGGGCACACTAGTTGTGACATGCGCAGAAGTCCCTAGTGTAACCCTCCATGGGGCAGCGCCGACCCCCCCACCCCCACCCCCACCCCAATCCCTAATGCAGTGGCGTCTGGGACACCCCTGGCCCACCAGTGCCGCACCCTCCCAATGTGGGAGGGTGCGGCACTGGTGGGGCCCAAATCCCACACCACCCCTACACCCCCCTGCTCCTCTCCCCAACAGGTGTCGCCACACACCCTCAGAAATTATATTCACTTAAGTGAAAGCAACCCATCTGCTAAACCGAAAATGGATTTTGCTTGTTTGCTTTTGTTTTACGTCCTAGCAACATCTAAGGTCATGTTCCGAGCGCCAGACTAGGCAACGACAAGTATCAATTTTATAAGACATTGCTTTGACTCCATCAAGATTCAAACTCCCGACCTTCTCATACAGGAAGCCCACGCGCTCTCTACCTACCAATTCGGCCACAGCGTCCAGAAACGGAAGAACTCCATACTGCATTAGTGTCCGTTGACAATAATGAATAAGTGTATTTCTATATAAAGCAATGCGGTTTCAATAAATTAACACGCGTGCAATAAAGCTAAGTGTGCTGGCTAGCTGCGCCCTATAAGTGCATTCGCTGCCGCTAGGGGCGCCACCAGCCGTCAGCCACCGCCGACCAGCCATACGCAACCGTGTGCGTGCCAAATCTGCTGACGCAGCATTTTTCGCCGCTCCATTCATACTGCCATGCCTACCATGGCAACCACTGCGTGCATCTCGTCATTTAGACATATCCCTGCTGTGTGTGTGTGTGGGGGGGGGGGGGGGGGTGGAAGGGGAGGGGGAACGCCACCACTCCGTGCCCTGGGTTATGGAGGGTACACATATAAATAAGACATCATTTATTCCTCGTGTATTTATACTTGTATAATGCGGTATAATTATATACGATGTGTGTGGTGCGAGGGGGGTCCCATCCACCAATTACCCCGACAGCTGGGGTGGGAACACCCCACCAATGCGCCACGGAGGAATAGATATTTAAAGTATATGGTCCCCTTGCATTTATACTTGTATAATGCATTATACATCACATATATATATATGCAGTGTATATATATGCAGTGTATATATATTTGGAGGGGTAGATAAGTTGATTAAGCAGAGGAAATTTCAATCATGGACGATTGGTCTTCCTCATTCCACTGCTCCTTGCCCTATCCTATTAATGCTGAGCGGCCAAGCTAGGAAGCGACAAGTATCAATTTTTAAGTCATTGGTTTGACTCGACCAGGGTTCGAACCCACGATCTACCAGAACGGCCATCTCGTCTGGTCATGTATGTTAATACCCTGCTATGGCAGGTAACAATGTCTGGAGGTAATTTGAAGTCCCATGGGGTTCTTTTTGTTGGAGGGAGTCAGGAGGGAGGTAGGAGAGGGAAGTGTGAGAATGAGGGAGTGTATGGAGGGTGAAGGGATGAATGTACGGGAGAAAGATAGGGGAGGGAGCGAGGGGAAGGAGGGAGGGAGAGAGGGAGGATGAAGGAAGGGGGGATAGGAAAGTAAGAAAGGAAGGAGGGAAGTAAGGAGGGAATGAAGAAGGGAGTGAAGAATGGGGGAATGAAGAAGGGAGGGAAGTAAGGAGGAAAGGATGGGGAGGAAGAAGGGAGTGAAGAAAGGGGGAAGGAAGGCGGGATGGAAGGGAGAGGCGGAAGAAGGGAGGGAGGGAATCAATGAATGAATGAATGGAGGAAGGAAGGAAGGAGGGAGGGAAGGAGGATGGGAAGGTAGGAAGGAAGGAGGGAGGAGGGAGGGAGGGAGGGAAGGAAGGAGGGAGGGAAGGAAGGAGGGACGGAAGGAGGGAGGGACGGAAGGAGGGACGGATGGAAGGAGGGAGTGAGGGAAGGAGGGAGTGAGGGAAGGAGGGAAGGAGGGAGGGAGTGAAGCAGGTTCATCATCTATTTGCAATGGCTGCACTTACCACAGAGGGAGGTGATGCTGCTGCTCTCCTCGTGTACAAACTTCCGGGTCACCGCCTCCTCCATGATGAGCTTCACCTGCAGAAACACAAAGAATACAACATCCTCAATTTAAAGTATTTACCTGTTACAATAATTAACAGCCGGAAATTAGTAGCATTAGCCTACATCACAAGTATTAAAGTTACTGACACACCTGATTCCAACCAGAAGAACTATTTACCTATGTAATTACTAAGTTAAAGCCGCATAGTCCAATGAAGCATAACAAATTTAAAAACCAAAATAATTATTTAGAATTGATTCTACATATCTTAACTTAGATACTGATGCACTTGGTAAGCATGTGTTGCCATATAGAAGGGAATAAATATAGAGAGGCAATTTAATAGAAAGCCAATGGTGTCAGAGTTTTGGCGTGCTTGCCAAAACTAATTTGACATGTTTGCATGTCAAATATCTCAAAACTTAGCCATTTAAAATCAAAGTTACTTCAAACTAAAGTCAGGTAGATTATAACAATCAAGTTAATATATATCTATCTCAGACAAATAATAGAAATTCTAAACCATCGCACTATGCAACTTTAACGTCTGTACCTGGCCCCAGTGAAACCAATATTATCCGCTTGTATGAAAAGTATCTAGAGATGCTATTATGACTCCAGTGGGTTTACACAAAATTGTTTTGCTTTATTATCTCCTGTCTCTGTATTAAACGGGATATGGGGGTGGGGGTTAATTAGCGTTTTTGCGACTGCTAATTGATTTTACACTCATAAATAACCACTGAAATTAATTAAATGTATTATTAAAATAAGTATATTTATCATTTGATTAAGCTAATTATATAAACCACTAGGCAATAAGGTTAGACAAAGCAGAGTTGGGCTGAGTTCTTTATTAGTTCTCTGGCTGGGACTAAATATGCCCTACCAAAAAGAAAATTGTGAGCGAAGTGACAGTGGTTTGCATCAATTCCGCACCAAACAGTTGGCGCCCCAATCGCGCGCCCCATAGAGGGGTGGGTGCGCGACTTCGAATACATACAATTAATCGTACAACAAAATATAATATCAATAGTGGAATTGCTCCATTCCTTTATATTATTATAATACATTATAATACACATAAACCACTAGGCAATAAGGTTAGACAAAGCAGAGTTGGGCTGAGTTCTTTATTAGTTCTCTGGCTGGGACTAAATATGCGAAAGACCCGAACCCGGGTCCCCCAACCCAACTCGCTTACTTAGTCAGAGCTAGCTTTGCTGCTACTCGCATATCATTCATAATACGAATGGATAAAGGTGTCTTTAGGTATTGAAATACGGCATTACTTGTCCAGTCACCTCTTGTCTTGATCTCCTCCAAGGAAGCACCGCACAGTGATAGATAAGTGCATCCCCCCCTATGCAAAGAGTGAGAAGAAATTAATTCAATGTTAAGACCAGCAAAACCACCAAACAATTTCAAAGTTGCTTGGTAAGTCTTATATGTTAACGGGGAGCTTCCACCGAAGTCATTAGGAATCAAGAAGGCGGGCGAAGAGCCAATCGCCAGTTGACTACGAAAATGTTTTTCCGTCCAATGGACCACACAGATGTCTAAATCTGGGCATCTTGCAGTAGGAATATGTAATGACCTTTCTTTAAATTGTATAGTTTTAGTTTTACAAAGTTTTAGCAGCATGCCCCATGCGTAGAATTTTATGTCTTCACGTAGAAGCACAGCATCAGAAAAAGTCACATTTGATTTTCGTAATAGTCCTCTAAAGCTACATAGCACTGCAGCCCGCCAGGCGATATGCCCAGGGCTGTCCGATAGAAAAGAAAAAATCTGCTTCAACATATGTGGCAGTATTGGCATCGCCTGCAATGGCGAGTCGCCTAATGTTCTACGTAATCCTCGAATGGTGGAACTAACTATAAAATCTTTATAATCTATAGGCGTTGCGCCTTGACATTTTAGAAAATAATTAAGACCACTCAAGTAATTAATGACCGAGGAGTATTTAAATGTTCTAGACAACCAAGTTGCATACAGCGCTACTTGCATAGAATCACAAGGTAAAGGAGAGTGCGTATCTGAAAATTCTTCCACAAAAGAAAGATACTTGTTTACTTGCACACCCCTGCCTAGAGTTCGGAGCCTAGCATTTCAGTTGGAGAACTTTCTGTTCTGCTTTGAGTTTATCGAGCTCTGGAAAAACAAATGTTGCCGAAATAAGTCACTACAACATAGTATCCCTTGTGGGTCTGCATTAATTATAATACTCGCCATGCCCTGTGTATTTAGCCTGCTTAGGGCGTCCATTATTATATTCACCTTGCTGTTAATGCGTACAGAAGCAAACACAAAATTATACTTTATTGACATCCAAAACAAACGTCGCAAATAGTACATAATCAATTTACATTTTGATCTTCCTGTGTTTAATGCCGATTCCACTGTAGCACTGTCTGTAATTATCATTATAGCCGCTCCTTCCCAACTCGGTCCCCACTGCTTCACGGCCGCATATATGGCCCACATTTCTTGTTCATTAATATGAGCCGCAAGTAGCCTGTCATCTGGTTGATCATAGTGGTGTTCAACCGTCGAACTAAGTGGATCCGCATGAATCAGATCAAAGCAACCTATTAACCAATCGGTTCCATGCATAGCTCCATATCCCCATTTACTGGCATCACTATAAATGGATTTTATGGGAGCAAACTTGCCGAGTATTAATGCCTTGCCATTAAAAGTGTCTGCAAAATCAATCCACCAACTCAAATCTTCCCTGAAGCCCGCGTTGAGTCTTACTTTAAAATAAGGCTGAGCTACAGAGTTGACCAAGTCATACACTCGACGTGAAAAAGTTCGCCCACCATGCACTACTTTTGCGCAGTGGGCTAACATTCCAGCCAACCTCTCAAGTTCTTTCCTAGTGGCCTTCCATTTCTCACTAAAAGAAGCCAAAATTCTCCTTAATTTCTCAAGTTTATCGATTTGAAGTGTTAATTCCAGCTTAACAGTGTCAATTAATATCCCAAATAACTTTATCTTCCTACCTGGGCAAATCAACTTTTTATAATTTATGTGGAAACCTAATCGGCGCAATATGGCAATTAATTTATTTTGCTGCTCCCTAGCCATGTCCCAATCTGAAGAAGTAATGCAAAAATCATCTAAGTAATTTACTACTTTCAAGATACCCTCTCTATTTGCACAGCAAACTACAAATTCTGATATTTTTGAAAAAACAAAAGGATTTGATGACAGCCCCATGCATAACCTGTTGTCAAGCATGTAGTCAGGCTTCATTCCTATCTCATCATTAAATCCCCAAACCAAACCTTGCCTTGGCCTATCTGTCGGGTGTATAGCCACAGCTCTGTAGGCATCTTTTAAATCGATCATTGATAGGTAATCACCGGCACTCATGTATTCAACTACATGGTCTACGTTCTTGTAATTAAATTTAAGAGCAACTTGATCTGTAAATTTATTGACCGAATCTTTTCTAGGCAAACTACAGTCTATTATACCATTTCCACCCCCTGTCTTCGGTATACAGAAAATATTATGTATGCAAAGCGGGGTATGTGTTGTTCGGGAGATTATGCCTTGTTCTAATTCCGCTAATAACTTTTTAGTTATAATATCTCTGTATAGAGTATTACGGATTCTTTTAAATTTGGTCTCATAATTTGCTTCACAATCCATATTTATCACATGATAACCGAATACCACTCCCCACAGGATATACATCCAATCAGGGTCAGTGTCTCCTCTCAGGAAAATCTCACATATAAATTGACATGGCTTTAACTGTACTAGGTTGCCTGCTATATAATGCGTACAGCTACAATTACCATTAACACAGTCATTCCTGACATTAATTATTTCCGGTATTGAATTGGGGTACTCTTTAATATGGAATTTCCAATAGCAGTAATCACCCCTAACTGTATCTACGTAGAGCAAGTCATCCCTACTTGCATTACTTTTATTTTCCCAATTATTTAGTATTCCATTGACTTGGCTTTTTATGCTATATTCACCATTTATTTGATCACCTGACAATAAACTGTTGCTATCTTCGGCTTTATTTTGAGTTGTTTGAAGCATATTAGCACATGCAATGTTGTCTGTACTATTTAAATGATGCCCAAAACTTTTATCGTTCAAGTCATTAACTACACATCGGGTGCCCCATACAGAAACTATTCCATTGGAATTTATTAACTCGTCGAGGTTAGTAGCACATGTAACATTAATTGGATTGCTATTCGACCAACGGTCGCAACCTAACGGTATACTCACCAGTTTAGCGCTGCCACTGCCTGAGTCATTAACACAATTAGGGTCATTAGGCACACATGTAACATTACAAGTTATAGCATTCCGCTGAAATTGGGTTGCAGAAGACAGTTTATCAACACGAGAAGAAGCAAATTTGTGTCCTCCCTCATGAATTAGATTTGTAATGCACACATTATCATCATCAATGGTCTCTCGTACCTGTTGTCTGCAATTACTAACATGACATTCCATTGCAACATTTTTTATATGATATTTGTGATGCCAGCTGCCTTCCCTTCTTGTCTTGCATTCAGCAGTTCATTCCTTTGCACAATTATATGTTTTGTGCCCTTTGCTGCCACATTTTGAGCACCAGTGCCCAAAGTTACATACGTCGTCCGTTCTGCTGCAGCCTGTCTCCTTGTTCCACTTATAGCACCCCGCTTTCCCATCTTTCGTGTACGAATTAGACTTTCGCACCGTGCCGGTTGACTTCCTTAGCTGCATGTTGTGCATGCCATAGTGGAACATCCCCACACCTGTGTTACGGCTACTAAAAGCTGCAAAACCCTCTACCTCTGTCAGCTTTCTAATGTTCTTGTCATATTATATATGAGTGGAGTCATTAAAATCATTCTGTCTGGCTCTCGAAGCACGGAGTTCTAGGAAAGCACGGAAGTCCTTTACAGTTAAGCATTCAATGTCAAGGCACCAACGAATGGAGGCGGTGATTAACTCATAGAAATTTAATTTCTTCACCTCCTTCCCTAACACAGCATACTGTCTGAGACTCCACTTACTTCGCCGTCTTCTTGTACTGCTGGTGCTCCTGCTTCGCGAGTCCGACGTAGTTCGTCTCCGTCATCTTGTTCTTGACCTCTGTCGCGCCCTTGCCACTCCATATTCGGAGTGCTCAACAATGGCGCCTGCTACCGGCGCCGCCATTGCACCGGCTGTTTCTGTTGTTCGTCCTCCTTCCACCAATGGCGTCATGCTGAATAGACGCCCCTCCTGTCTCCTCTTCATGACATCTCGCTTCTCTTGCAATTCCGCTATGCATTGTTCCTTGGCCATGTCCGCAATTTCTTTGAGGAGTGCAGTCACCTGGTCATCCAAACTGAGTGCTTGCACTTTCTCAACCAACCCTGGTGAACTTTCTCGAGAGCCACTTCTAGACAAATCTTCCTCCATTGCTGCCGTGCGTCTTGTTAACCTTGTAGGAGGTATTTTCTTTCCTTTCCTGTTCCCTTTCATTTTCTTGCACTTATCAATCTTGTGCGACAATCCACACAAGTTACAATACGGCATTCTAGAAAGTTCTTCAGCACAACTCAGCACGGTGTTCCTCGAAAGAAAATTGTGAGCGAAGTGACAGTGGTTTGCATCAATTCCGCACCAAACAGTTGGCGGCCCAATCGCGTGCCCCATAGAGGGGTGGGTGTGTGACTTCGAATACATACAATTAATTGTACAAAAAAATATAATATCAATAGTGGAATTGCTCCGTTCCTTTATATTATTATAATACATTATAATACACATATATATATATGCTGTATAAACCATTATACGAGTATAATAGGGCCAGAAGATTCCATCTTCTCCCCATCCCTCTCCTCCCACCCGGTCATCTACTGGTGGAGCCTTCTTAACCTTCAAACTTCCATCCTACTCTCACTCATATCCGTTGGGGGGCGCCACACGTCTGTGCACGCACCACTGCCCCCCCCCCCCCTACATACACTCAGTGTACCGCCGGATTTGTTCTTGTACAGGGCACTGAGGCAGGCTGGTGTAGGGAAGGGATTGTTGTACAGGGCATGAGGCATGATTACAACTCTTACCCACTATCATGTGTTGTGTCTTTCTTATTATGTAGGACAACTATTATATATGTATTAGACGGGATGGACTAGTTGTTCCAGTGCCCGCTTCCCACGTGCCGGTCCTCTGTTCGATTCTCAGCAGAGTAAAACAAAAGACGTTCAAAGTTGACACTTCTTGCAACCTCATTTGGCATTACTAGGATATATATATATATATATATTTATATATATATTATATATATTTATATATATATTTTGTATAGTTATACGAGTCTTACCTGGGTATAGATGATGGATAACTGTTGTTTTCCCGAGGTATAAGCCTCGGGTAGACGTGGGCTAGGGAGAAGGAAGCACATCCGGGTCCAGCAATCTTTACTTCCCGAGGTATAGACGTGGGCTAGTGAGAAGGAAGCACATCCGGTCCAGCAATCTTTACCTACTTATTCAGGATAAAAATGATCTTTAATACAATGGATACTATGATTTTCCTGTAATGGTACACCAACGGAATAGACGTGGTAGGGTGTGGTGGGCGGGCCCTAGCCCACGTCTACCCGAGGCTTATACCTCGGGAAAACAACAGTTATCCATCATCTAAACCCAGGTAAGACTCGTATAACTATACTATTTTACCTCGGTATACAGCCTCAGGCTAGCCTCAGGCTAGGGAGACTTTTACATAATTCATTTTTATCCTTAATATCATTCATTCTTATTATAACATGTTTATGTGTCATTGTATTAGTAATTGTATCATTCAAAGTTTTTGTTCCCACCTATTCTTGTTAGTTGGTGAGCAGGCGCTTTGCAATGCCGGTAGGCTTTTCTAGTCGTTTGTTGTAATGTTTTGCAAACGACTTAGCTGTCTTCCAGCCTGCGTGCGCTAGTATTCTTTTTACAGAAATACTGAGCAACCATGGCACCTCTGGTTGAGTGGGAAGAGTATTTGCCCGTATCCACTCCAGCCAATTTCAACACCCTGATTGTCCATCTGGCAAGGGTGTCTCTTGAAATTGCATTATGTGGCTTTATGAAGCTCACTAATAATTGTTGTGATGCACGTAAGTCCTTTGTCTTGGATATATAAGCCCGTATGGCTGACACAACACATAATTTACGATCATTTGGGAAGTAGTCTAAGTGAACCGTAGATAAAGGGTCACCCAGCGTGTTCGATTTGAGCAATTGTGCTAAATCAAACGTAGCTTGTTTCTTGTCTATTTCTAATCCAGTTAAGGATAAAGCAACAATCGTCTGTCCTCTGTGTCCCGTTACTAATAGTAACAAGACCGCGACCTTAAAACCTAATTGTTTTATATCTAACCAAGAGTTGTGAGGCCAAGCCTGGAACAACTTAAATACTATAGAAACATCCCAAAAGCGACTATACTTTGGTTTTGGGGGATTCCTTTGATAAATTGACCGAAGTAGATAATGAAGGACATAATGTTTACCAACTGTTTCGCCGTCAATTCTAGGTAATATAATTGATAATGCGCATCTTGCCGCATTGACTGCCCCAAACCCTAGTCCCTCATCCTCTAGAGAACGAAGAAAACGGGCTACTTGTGCAATCGTTGGATTTGTTGGCTTAACTTTCATTAGCAAACAATGTACACCCCATTTCTTTAAATAAGTTGTGTACATTTTAACAGTTCCTGGCCTCCATGCATCAGCTACTATCCTTTCTTCCGTAATTTTGTCTAAACCAAATTGCTGCAGCTGTTTTCTTAGAAAAGGAATGCCAATAGGGGTGTCGCTGACACGTCGCCGTGAACCACTAGCGGTCCGTGGTGCGTTAGGTTCCCGGGTTTTCTTGGGAATCGTATATGTTCTTTTGCCAGTTGTGTAACTGCTGCCAGCCAAGGTTGCGTGTCCCAATCGGGCACAATCAGTATGTCGTGTGTCCCCTCCATGCTGATTTTTCTCACTACTCGGCTGATAACGCTAAACGGTGGGAAAATATAGAAAAAATTATTTTCCCAGGTAATAGTAAATGCATCAACTTTCCAAGCATCCGGTTCGGGAGGCCAAGAAACATAACAGGGTAACTTATTATTATTTCGTGAAGCAAACAAGTCAACTTTAGGTGTCCCCCATTTTTCACAAATGAAGTTAAACAATGGTGTTGATAGGGACCATTCTAAATGGTCGTGGAATTTTCTACTCTTATGGTCTGCAAGTGTATTTTGTGACCCTGGAATATGCGCTACAGTCAGCCAGACTTGTTGAGCCTGTGCCCAGTTCCAAATCAGTTTAGATAACTGATTGCAAGGCTTTGTTTTGGTTCCACCCATGTTACGGATATATGCCATAGCAGTAGTGTTATCAGTTAGTATTCTAACTTGTGATTTAGGTATCTTTACTAAGCTACGTAGACCCAAATAAATAGCACGCAACTCGAGCGCATTAATGTGATCTGACTCTTCATCATGTAGCCATCTACCTCCTGTTGCCACCCCCTCGCGATGGGCTCCCCACCCTTCTAACGAAGCATCGGTGGTAATTACTGTATTTGGTTCCGCCATGCGGATTGGATTGGGTGAATTTGCGATATGTTGCATCCACCATTGAATATCCTGTAACCCTTCTTCAGAAATAAACATCTTTCGTTCAAAATTACCTTTGGTTCGTGCTAATCCCAAATTTTTATCTATTTCTAGAGATTTAATATGGGCTTTCCCATATAGAATAGCAGGTGCATACGATATCATTATCCCGATAAGAACTGCAACCTGTCTAATCTTAGGTTTCGGTAACTTAAGAAGCTGGGTCGCTGTGGTCATAAACTTAGTTAATTTCTGTTCTGTTATCGACACTGTGAGGGACTGTGTATCAAGAATAAACCATAAACATTTGAGTTGTTTTGTTGGTTGAAGCACTGACTTATGCGGATGTACATAAAACCCCAATTTAGTGAGTAATGCACATAAATCCAAAACGGCGTTTACACAACCAATGTGTGTTGACGCCATTATAAAGGAATCATCTATGTAAGGAAACATTATGTGACAATTCCGTGCCATAAGTGAGAAAACAGGTTTAAGCAGCTTAGTGAATAAACGAGGGGCACAAGCTAAGCCATTCGGCATACAGGTAAACTCATAGAGTTGGTTATCCCAAAGAAAACGGAGAAATTTCCGATGTTGTTCCGCTATGGGAACTGTGTAATATGCATCTTGTAGGTCAACACTAGCCATCCACGCATTTGGTGTAATGAGGTCTCGTGCCGTATCTAGTGAAAACATTTTAAAATGTTGATATTCTATCATTTTATTAAGGGTTGTTAAATCCAGGATCATTCGAACGTCCCCATTAGGTTTCGGTCTCGAGAAAATGTTTGAAATAAACTCTCCAGGGCAGTGTGTAACCTTTTGTATAATGCCTTTGTCAAAAATTGTTTGTACCTGTTCAGTTAGTGCCTCTCGTTCAATTGGTTCAATTTGATAGGGAAACGGAACTCTCCCTTGTACGGGTATTTGTATGAAGGGAATTTTAACACCTTTAACTATTTGTAAAATATCCTGGTCACTGGTAATTTTATCCCATTCAGAAATATGATTATGAATATTCCCAGCCACAAAGTTGCTTACAGTTTGTGTGGTTTTAGAGGCCGCGGGGACTTGTAAAGTCTGTGTTTGGGCCTCTACTTGGACCCGCCCCTTTGGAAGGGTCTCGGGGAGTTGAAGCCTCGGCCCAGTGGCCGTGCGGTGTTGTCGGTCCAGCCTGGGCGGGCGCCCCGGCCCCGGAAAGACTGGCTGAAGTGTGAGCCCGGTCTGGCACCCCTGCCAAGCCTTCGTGGGCGAAAATCCCCTCATGACCTTTTGAAGCGTGGGGCTTCCTGCTTCTTCTTGCCATCCATATTTTTTCCACTTTTCGCTGCAGTTTCTACCTCTTTATAGAGGTATTGTAGTTGGCCGCCAAACATTTTCGTTTTGTCCAAAGGCTTCCCTTTGATTGGCTCTGGGGCCAGAAAGAGCGTATACTCTTTCCCATCATTGTCCGTGACCTTCTTTGAGCGGGCCACCTCTTTGCCAGCGTCTGTGCAAACCGACTTAAAGACATTCTCATATCTTCGGTAGGACAAGTAATTACCTGCCGCTGTTAACAGTGCAATGCCTTTGTCCATGGTTTTAGCCAAGGATGAGAACTTGTTTTCTCTTTGCATTCGATTTGCCACCGGAGTGATGGCCGTTAGAGTACCGAGCACCGCCTTATGTGCTATGTGTAACACGCTCTCAAATTTCTTACGGTCTTCCGTCATGTTGACATCTCGATCCATCTCTTTAATGATGGAGTTGGGGACACCTTTAATGCCTATCAATTCATCTCCTAGCTTGGAGATGATTTCCGCCGGTTTGAAGGTACGGAAATGACCATTTATGGTCTCGCGCATAAGCGTGGTAGTTTTAACCCGCTTAGCTTTCGGCTTCTCCACCTTCTTAGACACTTTGCCACCAATGGCAGCATAGACACCTTCATATTGTGTGTCTGAGTCTGATTCCGTGGAAGTGGAATCTGTGGAGGAATCAGAAGAAGAAGAATCTTTCCTCTTCTTCTTCTTCTTGGACTTGGTCTTTCACTTCTTGCGAAGTCCGGGCTTTTTACGTTCCTTGGTGAACTCGTCACCAGAAGAAGTAACATGTTTCTTCTTCTTACTCCGTTTAGGAGGAGGAGGAGGAGGAGCCCTCGGCTCGATCGCCGAGTCTGTCTCTGAGAAGTCTTCCCAGTCCGACTCGTCTTGGAACCCCGGCCTATGCCGTTTAAGAGACGGCGGTGGTTTGAGAGACAGGATATGACTCTCCATAGCCATCCACCGAGCCTCCCAGTCAGGAACTGTGGGGCCATCAGGCACTGTCTCTTCCTCCGGCTCGGAGAGTATATGCGCCCCGGGCTGTGAAGGCATTGCCGACAACACCGGCGAGGAGTCGTACTCCTCGTCCGAGGCCCTGGGAGCACGTCCCTCGGCTGCTGCTGCAACGCGCTTACTCCGCTTCGTGGCCATCGGGATCTGAAACCAAACATGTTGGTCAGTCTCGGCATTTATAAATGTCACAATGTTGTTTAAAACGTAATTGGACATCTAGTGGTGTTAGAGAACGTGTTTAGACCGTTATAACACAGGCGTAATAAGCTAAATTTGTGCGTGGATTGTGGGTCAAGCCCAAATCTTACGCGGGGTCGGGACCAGTGTATCGGCTCGCCCATCTCTCTGTTCCGCACACTTCTCCCCCCTGCGACTACTATGCCAGCAAGTTGGAGAAAATGCTACGAAACTCGGAGAAACGCCTGAAAATATTGTGGGGAGTCTATAAAAGAAACCCAGGAGCATCTCCAACATCACTCTCTATTAGAGTCCGAGAGAATTTCCACAGGAGATGAGGCAAAGCCCACATCTCTACCCATGGTCACATGGGTGTTGACAGAACCGCTAAGAATCGGTTTCGTTCCTTCGAGAAGGAATCTAGAGCGTTCTATCCTTGGTTTTTTATAACCGAAGAAACTAGTCCAAAAAGGACCAAAGAAAGTTCTGAACTTTCTATAACGATGCTATAATGCATCATAATTAAGCTAACCACAGCTTTTATTATACTTACTGCGTATTTGCTTGTGTGTAGACTAAATTTGCCGGAGCAACTCAACGAACGTAATTCCAATCGTGAGTTGTTTATGCTAATTGCTGGACCGGATGTGCTTCCTTCTCCCTAGCCTGAGGCTGTATACCGAGGTAAAATATATATATATATGGCAAGGGCTTGTCCACTCAGTGCTAAGCTAAAGTGACTAAGTGGAATATTATACAACGGCGCTAGTGGCTGTTGTTTGTTTGTGGTTTTACATCCTAGCAACATCTACGGTAATATCACGATGGGTACCGTCTTGTGACAGTGTACACTCATGGCGATTTCGTAGTGCTGCCGCATTGAGATACCAGACTGCCGGCACCATTACCCAAATTCCCACTCGGTCACATTATCCTGATACTGCGCTAACCAGATCATGCCCTATCCTAGTAATAGCGAGCACCAGGCTAGGTAGTGCTAAGTATCAATTTTATAACTAATATAAGTCATTTGTTTGTCTCAGCCGGGTTTCAAACTCTCGACCTTCCACACGAGAAACCGGCACTCTACCGATTCGGCCACCTCATCCGGTGCGCTAGTGGCACTGCATCCTGGTAGTACAACACTATGAAGCCACTATGACGGTGCGCTCACACAAGTTGGTACCTGTCCTGATATCACCTGAGATGCTGCTAAGACATGAAGCCCCAAATCCTCACTTATTAATGACAAGTCTGTTGCCAGAGGCAATGCATAAAAGGATGTTTGTTTCACATTAATTCATTTCGGCCCTGGTCTGACAAGGCCGATTATCTTTGCTAAAATTGCCTAAGAGCATCACAAGACAGCAAATACAAAATGAATCTTATCACACTCGAAAATGAAAAAAAGAAAAGAAAATGACTTGAGAGGAATTAGGACTGACGGTACTTTTGTTCCCGTTATGTAATTAGAAAAAACTGTTTGTTCTTCTTTTTGCTTTGTTCTTGTTAATCACGACGCACTTAATTCGAATTGGATAATGGAATGATTAGCATTTCCAATCGGCAAGTATTCGAAAGCCGACGAAATGTTTGATTCGTCAATTTCCTATGCTAGAGATTGTGTGTTCGATCCTGTTGCTAATCAATAAAAATACTATAATTTGTTTTGACTGGGGGGGGGGGGGGGTTAGTTCCGCTGGTCCTTCAGGAAGGACTGAAGCTATGACCCAGCACGCCGGGTGACTGCTACAGCTTATGGCCTTGTCACATTACGACGCATCGCGCTGCCAACGGCTAAAACCACTTTCTTACGCCGAGATGCGATGGAGGATTCTTTACGTGGTGACTTTACCCACTGGTTTAAAGGTGAGTGTACCTTGGGCAACTTTTCGAGTGAAACGCAGGAGGGAGAAGCATGGGTGAAGTTTATGGCTTTTCAGCTAGGTACTCTTAAGGAAGAGCAGGAGGAGTGTCTGTCCTGTCCCTAACCATTAGCAGATTATGGACAGGACAGACAGGAGAGAGCAGAGGGACGAGCGCAGGGAGGCACAAGAATTATTACCGGTGGAGGAGAGACAGAAGGAGATGCGTTGTCGGTCATTGAAAGCATATGGGAAATCTGTACCCTTATGAGACGGGTCGGATAGAGGTGCTCTACGCAATTGGATGGATTTGATCGAGCGAATTGATACTCTTTCTGGGGTTTCTGACCATGGCATTATTCAGTTTGCTTTATCTAATGCGACAGGTACTTTGCATGAGGTACTTTTCACTCCCTTTCAGCATGAAAACGCAAAATCCTGGAAGCAAATTAAGGAAGTTATTGCTTATACCCCATTGACTGCTGATGAACGTTCACATTTAAATGGAATTGTTCTATCTATGAAACAGGAAGAGGGTGAGACAGTAGCAGCACACTGTCAGCGCTATAAAACGCTGGACGATGCTTTTGCTATGGCAATACTAAGTGACATGTCTGTAAGTAGACAGCATAGATGTGCTAGGACATATAATGGAAGATAGCAGTTTGTGAGATTGACAGTTTGAATAGTACAGCATTAGATTTGTCTGGTTCATCTTCTGCTTCGAAGGGTTCTAAATCGTCTAACACAGATATTCAGGTAATGAAGTCGCTACAGTCTCTGAGGAAGTATATAACTGAGTTGTCACTAGGCAGTGGAATTTCTGAAAATTTGTCAATAAATAGTGTGAATGCTGCAGCGCAGAGTAATGTCCATTCTTACAATCGCAGCGAACATGTTGGATTTCTGCACGTCCGCATAGAGCAGCCAGTTGGGGTAAGGAATGCTGACTTGATTGGTCACGCTTCAGTGGCACAGCACACTGCGACGCAAGCGCTGTCAGCACAACAACAGGGGGGGTCAATGGAAATTGTTCACCCATTACGGGAACGCAGGCTACCAGTTAGCACGCCTCACGCACATGGGCAGGTTCAGAAAAATAATCTCTATGGACAAGGAAGACGTAGCACAGCGGATAAGCGTACAATTTCATGTTACTTATGTAATGAATCACACATGTTGTGCGATTGGCCGTACAAATTAAAATTGCTTTCTGGCATTAACATGATCAGTACTACACCGTTGGGAAACTAAATAGCGCACTTGATGCGCATCCTTCGATTCAAATTGAATTTGACTGGTTTAATGTATCTGGTCGTATACATTCAGGTGCGGCTAAAAGTTTGATACATTTGCCTGTTTTCCAATATTTGGTTGACATTTTAAAAAAAAGGTAACTTCACCTCCACCAGATAGCCTACTCATTCCGATAAGCAGCAAGGTGTCTTTTATATGCACTTTCCCACAGACAGAACAGCACATACCACAGCCTTTGATGAACCAGTTGTGAACCACTGGTTGGAACGGAAAATAGCCCAAACTGAAAATGGCTCCACTGAGCAGGATCGATAGGATGACCGACACCTTCACAAGTGGATACTCTACCGCCTGAGCTACGTCCCGCTCCCACCACCTACTTCTCCAAAATGGAGTTGAGTAGGTAATGCGTAATACCGCAGTCACACTACTGCTTGTGACCACAAAACAAGGGTTGGTCGCAAAGCAGGTTGCAGCTACTGCACTAAAAACCTCCTTGCTACCAAAATCGTCGCCCAGAAGTTGGCGACCATTCCTTTGGTAGCAAAGACGTTGTCGGTGACTGTAGGTTATTTGGTCCAAAGTGGTCGCAAGCCGGAGCCTGACCGAGGCTTAGGTGAGTGACTGAGTGAGTGAATGCGTGAAGGAAGAAATGAGTCCACCACCAGTTGCATGGTATTATTTAGTTTGACTTTAAATGTTTAAACTTGTTGCCACCACAAAACCTTTAACAATGAGCCAATTCTAAACGCAGACAGACGTAATCACACGGCTATTTGACTTTCTAGGACTTGTCTGTTGTGGCAATTACGTTGTATTTAGCATCACTACTTGAAGTTGCATAGTCCGGTGGTTTGTTGTGTGTTGTTTTACATCCTAGCAAGTCGGTACCCGTCCAAATATGACCTTCGATGTTGCAAGGGCATAAAACAACAAACAAACCATATCTCGACACGTCTAAGACCTGTGTGTAAATAAGATATATGGCATCTGTTTTAACTACAGCTCACAATAGGCTACGGAGGCATTCGACTGGGACGTTTCTATCCGCAAGATTTATGGATGGAGCGGATGGAGCCACAACACACATCCGAATCATACGTATAGAAACCCACTTCCGGTCCCAGTCGAATAGGAATTTGTAAGGAAATATTTTGATATTCGCATAGAGAGGCCCAGTCGAATGCCTCCTATGTCAATATATAGGCTCAGCCTCGTGGTTCCGGTGAATATATTGTGTGTGTGGAGGGGGTGGGGGTGGGGGGGTAGGTGGGGGTGGGGGTGGGGGGGTAGAGGGCGTCGGCGTTTACATTCGTTGATTATGTAGAGGAAATTTCAATCGTGGACAACACTTCTTCCTTATTCCTTATTCCACTACTCATTTCACTATCCTAGTAATGTCAAGTGCCGGGCTAGGTAGCGACAACTATACATTTTAAAAGTCATTTGATTGATTCGGACAGGTTTCAAATCCCACGACCTGTCAAACAGGAAGCAGGCACTCAACACATTCGGCCATCTTGCCATTTTTTGTTATCTCTGTCCCTAGTTCTAGGTTAAACACACATGTTGCTTTGCACTACAGTAAAACCTCTCTAAATCGATCGACCATGGGGCCTACTTTTAAATGGTTGATTTAGGGATTTTGTTGTATCATTACAATGGTATTTATTGTATGCGCGATCGTCTGGGACCCAAATAAAGCGATCGATATATGGGAGTGTTCCAACTTTGGAGATGGTCGGTTAGAGAGGTTTTACTGTAGTTACAAATATAACTGGTACTTGATCTGTGTTTACATTCCAAGATATTAATCAGACGAACGGACGGGCTCAACCTGCCGCCAATATTGAGTGTTTAAAAAAAAACTAAAAAACTAAAACAAAAAAAACTCCAATCTAAATCCTACTCAGGACATGTGTCACAGTATGCACTGCTGGCTTGTTTAATTAAGTCCGCTTAGTTAATTTCTTTAAATCAGAAATCGCTCGTAATAACATACAGTGTCAAATTAGGCTTCTCGTTCAGTGTATAAGTAACTGGTGAGTAAGTAATTGGGGTTTTACATATTAGCAACATCTGAGGTCATATCAGGAGAAGAGGTACCAATTTGTGACAGTGCGCACTCATGGTAGCTTTATGGTGCTGCCGTTACTAGGATACGGTGCCGGCAGTATTATGATAGATTACGCTAGTACTGAGCCAACTAGAAATGGTCCTATCCTAATTATGTATGTCCACCACCGAGTAATTTTAAGTTTAATACAATTTGGATTAATTTATATATTTCTGATTCAGATTTGTAACGTTTTTCACATTTTAAAAAGCACATTTTTGTTGTTGTAAACACCCACCCACCCATAACAAAATAAATTACTTATATTTTGCTCCAGATATCTGAAGTTTGCAATGGGACTTTTTGAGGGGTTTTGACCAACATTTCTGGGCAAAACCTAAAATTAATGCGTCAGCTTTTTCTGTGTAGATAATAAAAACATAAATTATTTATAATAAGTTATTAGTGCAGGACTAATTCTACCAAATAAATGGATTGACAGCATGCTCTGCCACGCCATGTCAAACAGATTTCTTTCGCATCACATGAGGACAATGTATCCCAATACAGGTATTCCAAGTTCTACTGGTCCCTCAGTAGGGCATAAAGCTGAATGAGACCCAACGCGCCAGCTCCAGCTTCACACCCCAGTCACACAATGCTTGCGACCACTTTGTGACCACAAAATATGGGTGGTCGCAAACTGGTCCTCAGTGGTCGCCGAATTCCAGGCGATCATTTTGGTCACAAGGATGTTGCAGCTGCTGCACCAAAAACCTCCTTGCGATCAAAATGGTTGCCGACCATTTTCATAGCTTGGCGACCGGTTTGCTTTTTTTTTTTTTTTAGTCGCAAGCCATAGTGTGACTGGGGCTTTACAGGGTAGAAGTTGAGGTTGGTGCGCTTCCCACCCCGATCCTTCACTATAGACCCAACACTGGTAGGGCCCTTGTCATGCATTTTTTCCTCAATGTAGATTGCAGTGAAATTATCATGGCAAATATTTTACATTAAATAAAATACCACTTCCAGTATGTGTGTTCACCGCCCCCCCCCACCGGCCCCCGCCACACACATACACACACACACACACACACACACACACACACACACACACTCTATGACACCCCAACTACAGAGTGCCGACTCTGGACCCCCATCCTGCATTATAATTATTAACCACCACTGAACCCCAACTGAACTACACCACAAGGGGGCAGGTGATATGTCACGGCCCACCAACTGGACAGCCCAGGGCGGGAAAACCGGAAATATAAAAGCCAGATAACAATATAAATCAAATCAAATCCAAACAAAGATAGCTCAACCACCTATTACGTACAAGCCTATGGACATGTAAATATAATAGGCTAGTATAAAATTAAGTAGACAAAAAGTGGAAAACTCTTCCCAAGAAAACCCCAAAACAATAACATAGAACCTTAAGAAACAACTAACATAGTAATAAGAATAGAACAAAAACACAATGCCAAGAGGGTCCCCAAAAAACTAACATAAGTTACTAAGCATACCAACAAACTATCTATCTGCTACTGAAATGCAGGCAATCAAATAACTTATCAGCAGCTACTGTTTGGTAAGACAACAGCAACACTACAGCTGGCCAGCATTGAAAACAAGCCTGGGTATCCAGGCTTACATGCTATGGACAGTATAAATACAGCCTCAATAAAAAAAAATTAAAAAACAAACCATAGTAACACCAATTTACCCCTGTGTGCAGGCAGCCGGGCACAGTACTGTATCAGTCAAATGACAGCAACATTTGACTCAATTTTATCAACCCTTGTTTTGATTAGGGCTCAGTGGGGGATGGAACCCACGATCTACCCACACTGGAAGCTGGCATTCTAACCACACAGTTATTGTGCAGAAAGACGTGAGTGGGCGAGTGGCGGACAGCGGCGGGTGTTTGATCAGTGAACCTGATGTTATCTGAGCACACAGCGCTGTGTGTACGCAGTCGTGATAAAGGCCGCCGAACCAGTGGTCCACAACTGGTTCATCAAAGGTTGTGATATGTGATGTCCTGTTTGTGGGAAAGTGTATATAAAATATCCCTTGCTGCTTATCGGAAAGAGTAGCCTCTGTGGCGGCAGTGGGTTTCCTACAAAGAAATATGTCAGAATGACCATATGTTTGACGTCCAATAGCTGATGATAAAAATAAATGTACTCTAGAGGCGTCGTTAAATAAAAAAGAAACTTTCCTTTTTTAATTAAAGGGTGCCGAGATGGAGACCCAGCCACCTGAGACCTGCTTTAACTGGGCCGATTGTAAAAGACCAGTCGGGTCCAGTTGTGGCCGACTACTGGCTTGGTAAATTAAAGTAGTATAGTGAGATAGTCCTGAGTATCTGCTATATTTAAACAACATATATATATGTGCTATTAAAGTTACTTAGTATTTCTTCTGCGTAGCAATATATGCTTAATAAATACAACAGTAGCTAAGCTAGATATACATGTAAGAAAACAATTTAGGCAAGCGTCTTGGTTTGATGCACACTGAGAATGCACAGTGTAGATTTACACTGAGGATGCAGTGTGGACATACAGTGTGGATGTGCATTGAGGATGCACAGTGTAGATGCCCATGGAGGATGCACAGTGTGGACGTGCAGTGTGGATGTGCACTGTGAATGTACAGTATGGATGTGCACTGAGGATGCACAGTGTGGATGCACAGTGTGGACATGCAGTGTGGATGTGCACTGCGAATGTACAGTATGGATGTGCCATGTGGATGCACAGTGTAGATGCCCATGAAGGATGCACAGTGTGGACGTGCAGGGTGGATGTGCACTGTGAATGTATGGTATGGATGTGCACTGAGGATGCAGAGTGTGGATGCAGAGTGTGGATGTGCAGTGTGGATGTGCACTGAGAATGCACAGTTTGGACATGCAGTGTGGATGCACGGTGTGGATGCGCACCGAGAATGCACAGTGTGGATGCGTACTGAGAATGTGCAGTGTGGACGTGCAGTGAGGATGCACAGTGTGGATGTGCACTGAGGATGCACAGTGTGGATGTGCACTGAGAATGTGCAGTGTGGAAGTGCAGTGTGGATGCACACTGAGAATGTACAGTATGGATGTGCACTGAGAATGTACAGTATGGATGTGCACTGAGAATGCGCAGTGTGGACGTGCAGTGTGGATGCACAGTGTGGATGCGCAGTGTGGATGCGCACCGAGAATGTGCAGTGTGGACGTGCAGTGTGGATGCACACTGACAATGTACAGAATGGATGTGCACTGAGAATGCACAGTATGGATATGCAGTGAGAATGTGCAGTGTGGACGTGCAGTGTGGATGCACAGGGTGGATGTGCACTGAGAATGCACAGTGTGGATGTGCACTGAGAATGTACAGTATGGATATGCACTGAGAATGCGCAGTGTGGACGTGCAGTGTGGACACGCAGTGTGGATGCACAGGGTGGATGTGCACTGAGAATGCACAGTGTGGATGCATACTGAGAATGTACAGTGTGGATGCGTACTGAGAATGTGCAGTGTGGATGTGCAGTGTGGATTCACAGTGTGGATGTGCAGTGTGGATGCACACAGAGAATGTAGTGTGGATGCGCAATGAGAATGTACAGTGTGGATGCGCAATGAGAATGTACAGTGTGGATGCGCAATGAGAATATACAGTGTGGATGCGCAATGAGAATGAACAGTGTGACGCGCACTGAGAATGTACAGTGTGGATGTGCAATGAGAATGTACAGTGTGGATGCGCAATGAGAATGTACAGTGTGGATGCGCAATGAGAATGAACAGTGTGGATGCACAATGAGAATGAACAGTGTGACGCGCACTGAGAATGTACAGTGTGGATGCGCAATGAGAATGTACAGTGTGGATGCGCAATGAAAATGTACAGTGTGGATGTGCAATGAGAATGTACAGTGTGGATGTGCAATGAGAATGTACAGTGTGGATGCGCAATGAGGATGTACAGTGTGGATGCACAATGAGAATGTACAGTGTGGATGCGCAATGAGAATGAACAGTGTGGATGCGCAATGAGAATGAACAGTGTGGATGCGCAATGAGAATGTACAGTGTGGATGCGCAATGAGAATGTACAGTGTGGATGCGCAATGAGAAGGTACAGTGTGGATGCGCAATGAGAATGTACAGTGTGGATGCACAATGAGAATGTACAGTGTGGATGCGCAATGAGAATGAACAGTGTGGATGCGCACTGAGAATGTACAGTGTGGATGCGCAATGAGAATGCACAGTGTGGATGCGCACTGAGAATGCACAGTGTGGATGTGCAGTGTGCATGTGCGGATATGCACCAAGCAGCTGACACTGCGTATGCGTAGGGCAACCAGGTCACTCTAACAGTTGAAGTGACTCATTAATAGTCCAGGGGCCTGGTGTTCAGAACTAAAGTTTAATTCACATTGTGAGACGACAATAGACCAGTGCTTCCTGCCACTAATGATCTCCACTGTGATATCAGATGACTTCATGCACTTACGCCATTAGAGGAGCACGGGACGCAGTGGCTGAATTGGTAGAGCGCAGGCTTCCTGTGTGGAAGGTTGGGAGTTTGAAGTCCAGTCAAGTCAAATCAATGACTTACAAAACTGATACTTATCGCTACCTAGCCTAATGTTTGGCATTGCTAAGATAGGGCAAGGACTGGTTAGCTCAGTATCAGGATAATGTGACTGAGTGGGAAATTGGGTCATCTAACTGGTGTCCTGATCTCCCAGTCAGGCAACAGCATGAAGTCGTCATAAGCAGGAAATCGAATCATGGTGCCAGTGGCCTGGTTTCCTCGTGGGGTAGCACTATAAAGTTGCCATGAGTGCGCACTGTCACAAGTCAGTACCCATCCTGATATGACCATGTGTGATATGCTGCCAGGATACAAAACCCAAACAAAGAAAGAAATAAACCATTAGAATAGGAGGAAGGGAAGGGTTGGAGGAGGAGTAGAGTGGAGGAGGGGAAGGAAGAGGAAGAGATTAGGGCGAGAGAGGGGATATGAGGAAGGGGAAGGAGGAGGGGTAGGGAGAGGGAGAGGGGAGAGATAGGTAAGGGGGAAATGGGGAAGGGGGAAAGTAGGAAAGGGTGGGTGGAGGGAGGGGAGGGAGGGGAGGAAAAGGGACAAATTAGGGCGAGAGGGAAGGGGAAGGAGGAGGAGGAGGAGGAAGAGAGAATGGAAGGAAAAGGGAGTGGGGAAGGGGAGGAAGAGAGGGAAGAGTGAAGCGGGGGAAGGGAGGTTGAAAGAGGAAGGGGTAGGTGGTGGGAGTAGCGGCAATGAGTGGAATCGTTTCAGGCTCGAGGGAATTGGATGATGAGATGTACAGGAAATTGATGTAAAAAGACTGAGGATTCTCAATGCATTCTAAATGCACTAGCATCGCCAACCCCAAAGCACAGTCAGGTTTCAATGCCTGTCTATTATTTTAGTTGGAGGAAACAATGTAAAATCTAGGTGAACCGAATAATTATTAGCAAACATTCAAGTGTCATCTTTGGAAACCCCTTCAAGACCCCCCCCCCCCCGAACCTCCCCGCCTTTCCATGCGTATGGAATCAAGATACTGCAGAATGATATCTGAATAAGTCGTGAGTATAGATCTGAGGACTGTATCCTGATATCACAATAGGATAAAGCCAAATTGACAGTCTATTGTCACAAGTAGGTAACCATCCTGATATTACTTCAGATGTCGCCCACTTCCATGATCCATATAGCTTGTAAATGTATTCAGTGCACTACAGAAGTATGGGGTTGTGAACCCACCCACCGGATCAGGAAATCACTGCACACCTCAGCATTCGGGGCCGGGTAGGGGTTGGGGTGGGGGCACCATATGAGGGCCCCGCATTTGGCAATCTCTTAATCTGATCACAGTTTGAACTACATAATGTTGTATGCAACACTATATAACACATGCCCATGGGGAAATAATAGTTTGGTATATATATTGTATAGAAATGGATTCAATTTTATCCTTCTCTCTTCTTCTAGGCTATTTCAAGGGTTTTCAATGCTGTTCTTGATAGGAATTCAAGACTATTGTCATTTGGATTTCAGGGAAAACAACAATGGTGAATAACGATTTAGGACTCCTTTAGTTTTGTGGGGACATTTTAATGGAATTCAAGGCTTTTCCAAGACTAATTACCCAAAATATGTTATATTCAAGGCTATTCAAGGCCGATATCCCACTCAGTCACATTATCCTGACACTGAGCTAAACCCGCCCTTACCCTATCCTATTAATGCCGAGCTCCAGGTTAGGAAGCGACAAGTATTAATTATATAAGTCATTGGTTTGACTCGACTGGGAATCAAACTCCCGACATTATGCACGAGAAGCCTGCGCTCTACCGATTCGGCCACTGCGTCCGGCAGATGCCTGGTGTCCACAGGCTAACATGGAAAATAGTGGAGGTGGGGTAATTAATACTCACATTCAGTTTTTGCCATCTTAATTTTAATAATAAATTTATTGGTAAACTATTCTGACCTATAGGTTTATATAGGATTATTTGTTGTTAGAATCATTGATAACGTAGGGGAAATTTCAATCACAGACAATTTTGCTTTCCTCATTCCACTGCTCCATGCCTTACTTCATAATGTGAAGTGCCAGGCTAGGTTGTGACAAGTATAATTTCTTTGTAAGTCATTGGTTTGACTCGTCTAGGGTTCAAATCACACAGGAAGCAAATGCTCAGCTCATTCGGCCATCTATGATGATGATGTCCTTCTGTGAAACTGGGTACCACATCTTTGGTGGCATTTTGTAAATGAATTTTATTTATATATCTTTTGACAGTGCCGTAGTACCCGTTTTCCGACCTAAGTGTTACAGGTATATGAGACTTTCTCAAAAGGTGCTAAGCAATATGGGACAAAGCTTTGTCCATTGTAACGATCAACATACTATCTGCTTATGCATTTGCTCAGGATAAACTGATTTGTTTTTTACATGGCGTTGCATAATCCCAATAGAATACATATTGATTTGAAGCAAATGCCCTTGTGTTTTCAGTGTAATCGTTTCTGTGCTGTTTTGTGTCAATCGTTTCAATGGACAAAAAAAAAAAAGTTATCACCTTTTTAGACAGGCTCATATAGGTATAATTTACTCAATTTGTTTTTGCACGGTTTATCTACAATGAACCGAAACCCGGTAGTGTTAGTATTCTGTTTGTCTTATGGGGTGATGAAGCACCCTCATCCAATATTCTGATCAGGAAAATATGCATAGCTAAATTGAGAAACGTGTTATTATCACAATGTATTATGAGCAGTGATACATTATACATATCACCATTGTATGACCACTGAAAAATAATATGCTGTATACTGACAGTTCCAAGCTATTAGGTTCTAATTCTGTATATGGATATCATATTCTGGGTGAAAAGTAATTGAATTAAAAATACTATTTACCAAAAGCGACAACAAATAGATTTTAAAACTGTACAATATCATTCAGTGCTCGTCATACACTAGAAATAGCAAAATGGTTGACAGGAAGTGTGAACAGTTATTTGTCTCTCATTTTTTGCTTGAGTGAAAGTAAATAAGCAACACAAGGAATACACAACATGAATGTGCCACCCCACTGATTTGCCCTAGAGAAATATGAGCTTTTCTCATGGGCTTGATAGGGATGCACACTCACCTGGATCCAGCTGAATGCATAAATTCAGTAGCAGTAACATGTGGCTGGTATGATGCGTGTCTAGTGCAATTTGCCAATTTCTAATTGTTGATCGAACAGGTGGCCGTGCCACTCTGAGGAAATCGGAAATTTCACTAATTAGTAGTATGTGGTGAATAAGGGGTCAAATTTCCCTGGATCATCACATCAGCCCATGCTTTTTCTAATCTATTTTTGAATGAATTTATTGACTCGGCATCAATAACATTTTGTGGGAGACTGTTCCATATATTTATAATCCTGTTTGAGAAACTGTGTTGCCTTAACTTTGAAATGGCTCTGGGGTTTACTAGTTTGAGAGTATGGCCCCGACTGTCTTCTCTTTTATTCAAGGTGACAAATTGGATCAAAACCTTTCATAATTTTAAATACTTCAATTATGTCACTTCATTTCCTTCTGTAGGAAAGGGTAGGAAGTTTCAATTCCCTAAGCCTTTGTTCATAGGGTAAGTCCCTTATAACTGCAACTAACTTTGTTGCACGTCTCTGAACCTTTTTAATCTCCAGAATATCTTTCCAAAAAATTGGGCTCCAAATTTGTGGACAGTATTCCAATATTGGCCTAACAAGAGACTTAAATAGACTGAGAAAATTGTTCTTCTTGAGGCGATGGAAAGTTCTTTTAATTATTCCTACTCTCTGGTTAGCATTTGAGATGATAATCCTCATGTGTTTCTGAAAGGAGAGTTGGGAGTCGAAGGTTACACCCAAGTCCTTTTCATAGCTATCTTGTTGCAGGACAGTGTTCTTCATACTATAGGCATAATGAGGATTATTTTTCCCGTAATGAATAATTTTGCACTTCTTTCCAATGAGGGGCAATTGCTATTTCTCGGACCATTGTGCGAGTTTCAGAATATCCTCTTACAAGAGATTTTTATCTCTTACATCTTTTATTGCTCGAAAGACCTTTGTGTCATCCGCAAATATTTTTAGGTTTCATGAGACACTGCCTGGCATGTCATTTATAAATATAATAAACTATATTGGTCCCAGTACACTTCCCTGAGGTATTCCTGAGGTGACATTCTTAAAGGAAGATTTTTTATTACATACGACTACCCTTTGCTTTTTCTCAGACAGGAAGTCCTGTATCCATTCTAAAATTGATCCGGATATTCCCAGAGCTTTGATTTTGTTTAATAGTCTTTAATGGGGCACACTATCAAAGGCTTCAGAGAAGTCCAGATAGATGGTGTCCCATGCCATGATCCAGCCAATCAGTCCAAATGTTGTGTCAGGCAAGATTTGCCTCCAGTGAATCTGTGTTGGTCTAGAGATATCAATCCTAGTTTTTCCAAGTGTTCTACGACTTGGATCACGGATTATTCTTTCTAGCATTTTACAGCATAGTGAGGTTAAACTCATGGGTCTATAATTTGATGGCAGGCGTTTTGGTCCCTTCTTATGCAGGGGTTTGACATCAGCATGTTTCCATTGTTTGGGTATTTTCCTTTCAAATAGGCTTTTACGGAATAGAGACGTCAAAATAGGTCCAATTTGTTCATAACACTCTTTGATGATTTTTCATGGATCCCATTTGGCTCAGGTGCCTTGGAGACATTTAGTTTTTCAATTTTTCTACTTTACTGTCTGTTATATGAATGTCACTGATGAATTCTGTGACTCCTGAATTGAGAGGGTGGGATATTATCCGTATTTTCATTGGTAAATACACTGATGAAGAAGTCATTGAGTAGTTCTGCTTTGCCTTCATCATCTACAATTAATTTGTTGTCACTATTGGCTAGAGCTGGTATGCCATTGCCATTTTTTTATTTATGAGAAATTTGTTGGGTTATTTTTTATGTCTTTGACAATTTTGTCCTCAAAAGTCTCTTTGTGTCCACTAGAGTCTACAGATCAGTTCAAAGTCTACAAATCCACTGGCAGTATAGATTTAACGAGTGGATTTCGGTTTGCCACTAAAAGAAAGAAATTGTGCGTAATTTCTGTTTTGGGTGTGGAGTAAATAAATTTATTCTCCTGAATAATTTTTGTTTCGGTGCTAGGACACTGGTCTTGCAATCATTATGTCCTCATGATTATTTCTACAAAATAGTACACAGGGATGAAAGTGGTCTCTGGCTAAAAAAAACACCCAGGGAAATCAAGCTGAGATTATCACATCAACGGCAAATTTCGGCGAAAACGTGGATCGCCCCCAAAACCTCAAAGGATGAGCACTGCCCCCTCCAACCCCCATAGGATTAGCACTGTCAGGGAATCGTGGGAAAATGCCTGAAGTCAGGTTTCAACTATCATTGTGACATTGACATTGTTGCGACTATATTATCACCCATACCTAACTCATTCTTTTTTGGGTTGTATGTTCTAGCAACATCCAAGGTCATATAAGAATGGGATTTGAACTAACTAATTGTTGTCATATACATCCTGATTCCTTGGCATTTTGGTTAATGTTAATCAGTAAATATTTTTTTTAATTGTGGAAATCCATGACATCGTGGAGATCTTTCAGCCCTAAGTACAGATGCCCTGTGACAATACTGACTCAAATATAGTAAATGACTTAATAACAATTATCCAGATTTTCAATATGGGAACTGTCAAAATCATACATACAATTTGTCAATATGGTGGGTAGGCCTATTGTACAAACAACTGGTGGACACCTGTGCCGTGGTGAGCAATGCACTGGTTCTGATGCATACACTTGATCCCGGCATACCAACGTACTCGACTTTGTAATAAGCGAGAAAGGAGTGGGACTGTGGGTGGTTTTGACAGGTGGGTCTTTTCTATGACTATCACTATCATGACTATGTCTATGACTATAGTATGAGTATGACTAAAGTATATGTATGTTATTGTTAGTATGTAGTATCAGTATGTTAGTTAGTATGTCACTATGTGTTCTTTTACTCACCTCTTTTTTTACTGTCCTGAGCAAACGTTCCCGTGTCTCGGCTTCTGAAAAAAATATTAAAGTTCAATATGAAACAGGAGTATTCACGGTGCTACGTAGTCGTAGAACATAAGGATCCATATTTATAATAACCACGATGACAGCTGTTTTGTTTAGGTTCGGCCTACCTGATTCTGTCGAAGCCATGATCGCCGAGGATTGTTTACAGTGAAGCCGAAGAACCGTCCTTGGCGTAATCTGTCCTCACAATAATAAGATCCACGGAACGATCACACGAATAACATTTCAGTTGTTGTCAACCGGTATATTTGGTAGGGCCCGGGTTTTCAAGGACTACAGGGACGTAGTCTTGGGACTTGCCACAAGCTCCCAAAAGGACTCAACCTCATTTTCATAATAATTGTAAATGAGGTATTAGATTCTTGCGCGAACGTCACAGGCGATAAATTGAGTTCTGCTCTGCGATTGGCTTAATATATAACTAATTCACTCATATGTAGGCGTAAAAACAATGTAATAAGATATAAACTACCAATGTATAGTTATATAGTTGTTCAATATTTAGAGTCATTGACATAGTGTGAATAACACTTTGAAATAATATTTAACAGCACGATAATAGCTCCGCAGTCAACAATCATGGCGTCACATTTAGCAAGTGGGCGGGTGAACCTTGCAATAATTCGTGAATCTTATCGTCGGGAGTTATTGGATTGCCTTGATAAATGCGTAGGAACAAAGGTGCGGTTACTAATTCATGAGATATTAAAGTCTATCGCAGTTTAGAACCTAATTTGAAGTTCAACTGTGCAGTACTTGCTTTTCCCTATGGACATTTTCATTCTGCCGCTCCTACTGTCAAGCAGACGAATCTCGTGACGGGTTGTGTGGGCATGTCGGCGGGGACTGTAGCCAGCTGGAGGCAGTAACAGTGAGCAGTGCAGTGATCCTACCCCTGAACGTCCAAATAGTGTGTAGGCAATTTGAGTACTAGCAGTACTACTACTTCTACTATTAGCACTAGTACTAGTCTAGTGCCAAACTAGTAGACTAAGTAGTACTACGTACTACTAGGCTAGGCTAGCCTAGCCTAGGGCACCAGCATTAGCACAATTTCCAACCCGAGGATGACGATGACTAAGGCTGTCAACAATAAGGGCGGGTGTGTGTGTGGGGGTGGGGGGGGGGGGTTGTAATGTCACATCCATGGACGATTTGAAATAGTCCCTTATAGTTTATACAGTAAACAATGTTTATCGTTAAATAAGTATATAGACCATATCATATGTGTCTCTCTGGGGTTTTTGTCTGTCAAGTTACCAACCACTTATGTGGTATTTGAATGTCGGTAATGCCATTACTACCACAAAAATTACCCTTTCACCTTCAACACATCGTGAGTTGCACAAGTTCTCTGGGATGAAAGATTTCGGCGATTTATTTTATATATTCACCGAATAACGTTAATAAAATGCCAATATATATAATATGACAGCAATTGGTTATTCCAAATCCAGTTCTTATATTATACATTGCTAGAACATAAAACCCAAACAAGTTTGGTATGGGTGATAATACAGTCATAACAAGGACAGTAATTTCCCCCTTGATTCCCTGACAGTGCTAAGCCTATGGGGGAATATCTGCATTTTCATTTAAATTTGCCATTGGTGTAATAACCACGGCTTAGTTCTAATGGAAGGTGCTAGGGTATTGGCCTAATTTCCACATTTTTTTGCCAGAGACCACTTTCATCTTTGAATTCTGTTATTGTCAGGACAGTATTTGTAAATAGTTTTTTTGTGTTTTTTTTTTAAAGTCCTGATATTGTTTAATTCTATGACAGTCAAAATATTACTATTGTCACCTGTGGCAGTTGGCAGCATGGCCGACTACTTGAAAGTAGTGGTCACTTGGTAACAACATAAAACTAGAAGAAAAAACACCCTGAGAGGCTGAGTTTATCTGAGTCTAGCCATTTGGTTACTGTGTTAGAGCAATTTTGCGGATTTCAAGGCTTGATACGGCTATAGTAACATAGAGGATAGTGGTATGACTCACTAAATATGACATAGCGATATATATCTTCTTCTATGGATAGACAGTTAAAAGCCTGTTGAAAGATTAGGTCTGGTTAAACGTTTACCATCAGCTTTAAGTTTGTGCAACGATTGGAGGCTAAAATGAAATTTGGCCCAATATTTATCTAGCCTTGCTTTAACAGTGTTGGGGGTAGGTGCCGATTAGATCAAACATTCACCCAGTACAGGGGTGAACGACAACGTAGTCTAAATACGGGCGAAAATAGCGTTAGTATGGAACAGGAAGTAGAATGTCTGGCACCAGTGTCAAATGGTTACTTATATCAGCACAGAGTTGGTGAAATGTGAGAGAATGCAAAAGCGGCCAGAGAACGCCGTCGATTTCACTTTTAAATTGCATTAAAGTATATGTTTTATTATATTTTTCAATTCAAAAGTAGCGGGTAAACATGAAGACATATACAAAGAATAAATGTTGCTTCTTAGATTGTGAAATTAGGCTCTCATAATGACTCATTTCATTAGCCTGATTTTTCGACCGTTTTTATATACGGCTGGTCTTCACCCGTGTACTACAAGTACCGGGTAAATCTTTTATCTAGGTGCCGATATGACTTCCTGTGGTAGAGAGTTCAGGTATTAGTCGCTCTCAGGGTAAGGAAGTTCTGCCTCACAACAATGTTCGACAGAGAGTACAAACATTGTACTGGGTGAATTTGCATTTAAAATATATTATTTCAGTAATATTTTATTGGGTGCTAGCCTATTAACACGAACTGTGCAATGACGTATTTACTTCTCTTTTTTTTTTCTCACTTTGTAGGCCCTTGTCTGGGACGATGCTATGACCGGTCCATTCGGACTAATTGTAGAGTGTTCCCTCCTCAAGGTAAGAAATTGTCACCCCTATTCTTACAGAGTAGCAGTTACTTGGGGCATATTCGATTAATCAACTCGGGTCACCCGAGCCACTTTTTGGCGCATGCGCACAATGCTACAGACTCGGGTTGCATAATCGAACAATCAAACACGCTAGGGTGAAAAAAATGGTGGCTTAATCCAACACCTTTTTTTTTTTTTAAATAACCGATATAACTACAGCAAAATAGGATTTAAAGTATTTTTTGATTGCATAGCTTAGTTATATTTCCATTTCATTAATCTGCATTATTAAAAAAACTAAAAGATTAAATAAATACATATGACTTGTACTGCTACAAGATGGTACCAGCACAAATGTGACGTCATCGCTCCTAGCCAACCCTGGATGGACGTGGGTTACTGGGGTGGGACTTTTTGCACACGGCACATGTTTTTGTCAACTCCACTCTCGGTGTTCGATTTGAAATTCTAGCAACTCGGGTGACCCGAGTCGCCCGGGTCGTGTTAATCGAATACGGCCTCGGCCATGACCGAGTCTTTGAATACTTATATTCAGAGTTCCGCCAAAGACCCTATCATACTAAGACGGCTCACTGTGTAATCAAAATGATCAAACCCACCACTTGGTGCGCTGGCTGTTCTCTTGGTTAAACAGGTGCTATATTATAAATGTATATATGAATTTGAAAGATGTGTGATGATGATGATGATGGGTATTTGTTCATAGCAATTTCATATTGATGTGTATTCATACTTACCTATCTCATGTATAATATAATTGTATGTGTTTACATGTGAAACACCAACCAGCAGCCGGCTGATCAAACCCGGTGGCACTGCAAAATTTACATTACCATTGGAGAGATAGGGAGTGATCCGTCTTAGTATTATAGGGTCTTTGGTTCCGCTTGCCCCTTTTGAAGGACTGAAGCTGCGCCCCAGTATACCCAGTCGCAGCTTCAGCTTACATGGTGGAAGGTGGGTATGGTCACCGTCCCAACCTTGTCCTTCACTATAAAACCTGTATGGTCGAATTTTAACTTTAGGTGGGCAATTAATTAATATCTTCCCGCCGGAGAATATATATAAACTCTTTCTCACCCACACCAGTCTAGTTGTTATTCTGTTTACCTGACGCCAACTGTTTATATATTTGAACAAATAACCAACCCTAGTTAAATTCCAATATTACCTTTTGATAATTTTCCATGTGACGTCATGGGCCAGTCTTATGTCAGTTTTATCAGGCTGTCAGTGGATAGAGTGTGCAGGGGCCGTTCGGGGCCGGGAAAGTATTGACCTTCATTTGTCCCATTTGAAGGCCTGACAACAACTTATTGACAATTCAAGGCATTGAAAAGCCTTGAATTTAACCTATTTTGGGCAATTAGTGTTGAAAGGCCTTGAATACCATTAAACTGTCCCCACTGATCTAAATTATTCTGAAATCACCTTTCGCTATTGTTGTTTTTTGCTGAAATCCAAATGAAAATAGTTCTCAATTCCTATCATAAACAGCCTTGAAATAGCCTTGAATTCCATATCTTCACACATGTACGATGGACTCTTAAGCCTGAGTATGTTTCCAGTCCTACAATGTGATGAGGTGTCTAATTGTTTCCATTGCGCCTAGGAACATGAGGTTTACAAGATGTTTCCGCTGCGACCAGGCCGCTTGCCCAGCACCAGCGTACAAAATATTGTCTTCATCGTCAGGCCGCGACTCGCCCTCATGGAACTTATCGCACAGAATGTGCTCAAGTAAGAGCAAACCACTGCTTTTCGAGGAAGACAAAGCTAATATATTGGGATTAAATTTGATTAGTTCAATATTTTTTTAGTGGTCGGTTGTTTATTCTGCTCATAATGGTTAAAGTTGCATAGTCCGATGGTTTTGAATCTCTGTATTTTTTCTGAGATAAATATATTAGATCGATCACTAGTATCTACTTTACATTAGTTCAAAGTTACTCTTGTTTTAAATGGTAAACCTTTTAGATATTTTGAGTGCAAACATGGAATATTAGTTTTGGCAAGCTTGCCAAAACTCTGACACCATAGACTACTGCAGTAACAAGTTCTGTTAAATTGACCCAGTATTGCCTTCTACGCAGAAACAAATGCTTAATAAGTGCATCAGTATCTAAGTTAGATATGTAAAATCTAATCTAGATAATTGGGTTGGTTTTGAAAATTCGATATTTCATCGGACTATGCAGCTTTAAGTGCATGCACCATGATCCATACGGATTGATTTCCTTTGCTATTTCTTTTGGGTTTTCGCTTATATTTTTGTACATAGTTAACATGTATTATACCCTGTAACCCATGCAATTAGTGTTTTAATCTAGATATGGTATGTTAGTTTTTTGTTTTTGTCATACCCTTGAAGGTTAGGGTTGTGGTTAATTTCTATGGGTTTCAGGTAGTCCATTTTCTTTGCTGTTGTTTTCAGCCAATTTTGCTTTAGAGACTTCAAACATATCAAAAGTTAGCCATTTAAGATAAAAGTTACCTCAAGGTATATTATTGCATTACGTAAGGTATATTATAACAATCAAGTTATTATATTTATCTCAGGAAAATGAGAGAAACTCAAAACCATCGGACTATGCAACTTTAACAAAATACTCATATTCTAGAAATATCAACTGCATTGCGCTTGAATATTTATACTGCCTATTATGGATAAGTCTCAATAGACTTGTTTTCACCATTAGACAGTTTGTCGATAGAAAGCCCGAGCCTACACTTTTACCAACAGATGGGATTTTTAACCTCCCACACCACATAGACATTGTATGAGAGCAGCTGGCCTTTGATGACGCTGTAAGTTATACACAGCGGTGGAAATCCAAATTGGCAGAGGTGGGGGCATGGAGAATCGAACCACTGACCTTCAGATTAGGAGTCCGACCTAGAAAAAAGTAAGACACTCTAACCACTCCGCCACAGAGAACACCACGTTATATTAAATAGTCACAGGATACGTGGTCTAACGTTCCTGAATGAATCAGTACTTACCTACTGGGTTTGAACTCAAGCGGCCCATTTGTTGTGTGTGTAGGGGTGTGTGTATGTTGTAGAGTAAGCTTCGTAATGCCGTAATAACAATTGTGTCAGGAAATAATTTAGTTTGCATTTTATGAGCTAACAACTTTAAACAAGTACTAACATTTTATTTCTGTATCAATTTACATTCTTAAAGTTCTCCATTAAGAAAGAACCACCCCACACAGGAATCTAAGAAGCAAAAACAAATGCTTTCTCGTTTTCTCTTGTAACTTTGTTCTGTGGTAATTTTATAAGCTTGTACTAGTTGTATTTTTTTTTTTTTTTATACTTTGCCACAGGGAGGAGGAAATTGGAAGTTGTAGGAAGGATTTCCACATATTTTTTGTTCCTAGAAAAAGTCTGCTATGTGAACGAAAATTGAAGGTGAGTTCTCATCTTGAATGTTGCCTTTATGAGCTAGGGGGGGGGGGGGGGGACTATGTACCCACAATACAGCAATAGCGATAACATCGACTTTACCGGGCGCGGTGGCCGATTCGGTAGACCACATGCCTCACATGCGGTAGATCGGGAGTTCGGTTCTCGGTCGAGTCAAACCAATGACTTAAAAATTGGTACTTGTCGCTTCCTAGCCTGGTGCTCGGCATTATTAGGATATGGCAAGGACTGGTTAGCTCGGTGTCAGGATAATGTGACTGAGTGGGATATCGGGTCATGGTGCCAGCGGCCTGATTTCTCAGTGGAGCAGCACTATAAAATCGGCATGAGTGCGTACTGTCACAAGTCAGTACCCGTCCTGATATGACCTTAGATGTTGCTAGGACGTAAAACAACAACAAACAAACAAAACATCAACTTAACAGCGTCCTTATCAACCAGAGCCATTCTGAGGCACTGGGCAATTTGGCTATGGTGTGGCAAATTGATATTTTTAAGGGCCGTCCAACGTTGTCCAAATTAATTATCAAGGTAATACAAGGAGTACTACTTTTCCAGACTTTACGCCCCTTGACCTCCACAAAAGTAGTACACATCAACATTTCACTACACACGCAGACTGGGTGGCCGAATGAGTTGAGCACCCACCTATATTGGTAGGTCATGGGATTCGAACCTCTGGTCGAGTGAAACCAATGACTTAAAGATTTATACTTTTCGCTACCTACCCTGGTCTTCAGTATTACTAGGATAGAGCAAGAAGCAGTGGAATGGGGAAGACCAATTGTCCTCCGCAATTGAAAATTCACCTGCTTAATCAACCAATGTACAAAAGAAAAAGCAATTGCAGAAAAATATCTACATTTTATTAAACAACAAATGTAATAATTTACTGACAGCCCTTCCCACTGTCGTATGGTTTGTATGACTGTGAAATGTTGACAACGTTAGACGGCTCCTTACAACCTGGTTAAAAAATGTTTAAAGATGCATAAACTTTATTTAGCAGAAAAAGCAGACATAAACAGATGAGTCTTTCTCTTAAGAGCAGGTTAAGAATGTTCACGGAATGCTATATTCAGGATCTGTCTGGTGCCTGGAAAGCCTTGAACTTCATTTGACCCATTTCAAGGCCTTAAAAAACCTTGAATTTAACCTATTTTAGGTAATTAGTCTTGAAAAGCCTTGAATTCCATTAAACTGTGCCCACTGATCTGAAATCGCCATTCACCATTGTTGTTTTTCCCTTAAATCAAAATGAAAATAGTCTTAAATTCCTATCAAAAACAACATTGAAATAGCCTTTAATTCCATATGTTCACGGATCATGTATTTTGGTTACCGCCTATTCCATAAAGTAGGGACTGACATACAAAAGGCGCAATCGTCATGTGACTTGAGTCGAGACTGGAACATGGTATTCGGTAGCTTGGCTTTGGAAATCTCTATGCAAATCATTAATTACAAAAGAGATCAGACTGTGTTAGTGCCATTTTTGTTTGTTTGCATGTAGGTCACGTAAGCAAGAAACTAAATGTCGTCTGCTCGTGTTTGCAGGAGCTGGGTGTGTATGGAACTTTCACCAATGTCGATGAGTACTGCCTCGATCTGATTCCGTTTGAGTATGATCTTCTCTCCATGGAGATGGACAATACATTTAGAGTAAGTGCACGGTGTAATTAATGTCTGTCAGCCAGAGACTGAAATCAGCCAGGCGTGACACTGTCAGCCACACAGTCAGATCATCAGGGTCATGACACTGTCAGTAATTATCACGCTGTAGTCAGCCATTCGTAACACTGTCAGTATCACACTCTGGTCAGTCAGTAGTCAGTCGTGACACTGTCAATGTCTCACTCTAACAGCCAGTCGTAACACTGTCAGTATCACCCTGTAGTCAGTCAGTTGTGACACCGTCAGTATTACACTGTGGTCAGTCAGTCATGACACTGTCAGTATCAACTATCACACTCTGGTCAGTCAGTCATGACACTGTCAGTATTACACTCTAGTCAGCCAGTCGTGACACTGTCAGTATCACACTCTGTCAGCCAGTTGTGACACTGTCAGTATCACACTGTGTTCAGCAAGTCATGACACTGTCAGTATCACACTGTGGTCAGCCAGTTGTGACACTGTCATTATCACACTGTGGTCAGTCGTGACACTGTCAGTATCACACTGTGGTCAGTCAGTTGTGACACTGTCAGTATCACACTCTGGTCAGCCAGTCATGATACTGTCAGAATCACACTGTGGTCAGTCAGTCGTGACATTGTCAATATCTCACTCTAACAGCCAATCATGACACTGTCAGTATCACACTGTGGTCAGCCATTCGTGACACTGGCAGTATCACACTGTAGTCAGTCAGTCGTGGCACTGTCAGTATCACACTCTGGTCAGCCATTCTTGACACTCTCAGTATCACACTGTAGTCATATCAGTATCACACTGTTTTCAGTCAGTCAAAACACTCTCAGTATCACACTGTTTTCAGTCAGTCAAAACACTGTCAGTATCACACTCTACTTCTCTAGTCAGCCAGTCGTGACACTGTCAGTATTGCTGCTCTGTTGCAGGAATGCTACTTGGAGAATGACACTACGTCGCTGTTCCATGCTGCCAAGGCATTGATGACACTGCAAGCTTTGTACGGAATCATCCCCAACATCCAGGGGAAGGGCGAGTGTGCTAAGGTCAGTTCAAAGGTCACATTTCATAGGCACAAAGCTCATATTAGCCTACCAATCTCATATGATCACCCAATTATAGGGTTTGTGTCCCTTTATTCCTCCAAACTCCATATCGGCAAAGACCCTATTATACTAAGGACGGCTCACTCAGCCTGTACTGTGTAATCAAAATGATCAAACCCACCACTTGGCGCGCTGCCTGTTCTCTTGTTGCTATATTATATGTATAAATGTATATATGAATGTGAAAGATGTGTGATGATGGCAATGATGCTGATGATGATGTGTATTTGTTCATAGCAATTTCATATTGATGTGTATTCATACTTACCTATCTCAATTATAATATAATTGCATGTGTTTACATGTGAAACACCAACCAGCAGCCAGCCTGATCAAATCCACCAGAAGGTGGCACTGCAAAATTTACATTACCATGGGAGAGATAGGGAGTGAGCCGTCTTAGTGTTATACGGTGTTTGATATCGGGCAATAACGGATTAATCCATCCCTTAAAACTTGTGTAGTGCGATGAAAGCATAACATTTTCAAAACTATTTCAATTACCTACATTCGATCTTACGTGTTTAATGTAGATACTGATGCACTTTGTATGGGATTTGTAGCTGCATAGAAGACTATAGTAATTCAATTTTGTTTAACATAAAATAACCTGTGGTGTCTGTCATCATTTGGACGTGCATAATAAAATCATTTTTGTATGTTTTCACTTCAAATATCTCCGCAATTTGTGATAAAAGTTATTTAAAATTAAAAGTCGGTTCATTATAACGATCAATCTACTATATTTATCTTCTGTTTTTTAAGTATCAGAAACTCAGTCAAAGCCATCGAACTATATAGTATATGCAACTTTAATTACGTGTCCTAGAAATACTATTGTTTACATATTTACCGTAACCTGCCTGTCTGGTTTACATATGTTATGACATTGAGAGTGTTGCTACTTTTGCTTACTTGTTAGCGTCCTGAATCAGGCTTTGTTTACTTATGTGATAGGCCGTGTATGGCCGGTTCCCCCTGGGCTGCTAATTAGCGCAACACGATGGAAGACGAGGAGAGCAATGTATGCTTCACAGTTGAATTCCTTTACTCTGCCCACCGCGGCATCACATAACAAGGTGACCTGACCAGACGGGTTGCAGGTAACCTCTCATGATAGGGGGTGGCTGCTAACCAGTCGCAGTATCCAGGTGGGGACCACCCCTCTGACTAGCTTTCTGCCACCTGTCACCATAGACGGGTAACAGTGGTCAGTGCAGCCCCTGCCACCACCACGTGGTGGTGAGGCTCATGTAGGGACTACTACACTTGTTTACTTGTTTAGGCTGTCGCTGACATGATGCTACGGATGCGGAGGGAGATGGCGGGTTCCGAGCCGCAGATCTCTCCGCAGATTGACAACCTGTTGATCCTGGACCGCACAGTAGACCTGCTCACCCCACTCCTCTCACAGCTCACGTATGAAGGCCTCATTGATGAGATCTTTGGCATACATAATAGTAAGTGACACGAGAGTAAGCTCTTTTTGTGGGTGGCAGGGAACCATTTGTATTCACCGGATTTGTCGCTACCTAGCCTGGCGGTCGTCATTAATAGTATAGGACAAAAACTGGTTAGCACAGTATCAGGATAATGTGACTGCGTGGGATATCAGGTCAGCACTATAAGCATTTCTTTATGAAATTGAGTCAATCTTGCTTTATTAAACAATAATCATTGCTTTATGGAGCGGTAAGCATTGCTTTAGGAAACAGTAAACATTGCTTTATGAAACAGTAAACATTGCTTTAGGAAACAGTAAGCATTACTTTATGGAACAGTCATCATCATGCTGTCAGTCGCAATGCGACAAAGACTGCTTTCATTACTTGACTGCCGCTCTCCATTTAGCTCTCTGCTGATGAGAGTGATGTCCATGAGTCGGTCTTAATGTCTCGCAGCTTCAGGTTTTTATGGAACAGTAAACAATGCTTAATGAAACAGTAATGATTGCTTGGGAAACAGTAAGCACTACTTTATGAAACAGTAAGCATTGCTTTGGGAAACAGTAAACAATGCTTTATGAAACAGTATACATTGCTTTATGAAACAGTAAGCATTTTTGGGGGAAACAGTAAAAGTTGCTTTATGAAACAGTAATCATTACTTTATCAAACAGTAAACATTGCTTTGGGAAACAGTAAAAATTGCTCTATGAAACAGTATACATTGCTCTATGAAACAGTAAAAGTTGCTTTATGAAACAGTAAAAGTTGCTTTATGAAACAGTAATCATTACTTTATCAAACAGTAAACATTGCTTTGGGAAACAGTAAACATTGCTCTATGAAACAGTATACATTGCTCTATGAAACAGTAAAAGTTGCTTCATGAAACAGTGAGCATTACTTTATGAAACAGTAAACATTGCTTTGGGAAACAGTAAACATTGCTTTATGAAACAGTATACATTGCATTATGAAACAGTAAAAGTTGCTTTATGAAACAGTGAGCATTACTTTATGAAACAGTAAACATTTCTTTGGGAAACAGTAAACATTGCTTTATGAAACTGTAAACATTGCTTTATGAAACAGTAAAAGTTGCTTTATGAAACAGTGAGCATTACTTTATCAAACAGTAAACATTGCTTTGGGAAACAGTAAACATTGCTTTATAAAACAGTAAGCATTTCTTTATAAAACAGTAATCATTACTTTATGAAACAGTAAACATTGCTTAGGGAAACAGGAAACATTGCTTTGGGAAACAGTAAGCATTGCTTTGGAAAACGGTAAACATTGCTCTAGGAAACAAGCATTACTTTAGGAAACAATGAGCATTGTTTTAGGAAACCGTAAGCATTGTTTTAGTAAATGGTAAGCATAAAGCCCCAGTCACACATCACCCGATTTGGGGAAATGGACAGAAACCGAACAAAGTCCGTTTTGTGTCCGTACAAGTTTTGAACATGCACAAAACTAGGAACGGATGCTGCCGGACTGACGTCTACAGTTCTTGTTCGTTTCGTCCGTTGGCTATCCGTTCATGTCCGTTCGTCTAGCGGCCTTTAAACCGATATCGCAACATTTTAATACATTTTGATACTTATGACGCACTGGCTAGACAATTCTGTCCGTTGCTCAATCCGGTGATGTGTGACTGGGGCTTTACAACAGGCAGGAACCATTTCATATACAACAGTATATTCACCCCAATACACAGGTAGGTACTGTGCATTGGGGTGAATCTTATCTACAACACTTTCATCCTTGGTTTTAAATTACATTTCTTGTTGATAGCCAGCGTCAAGCTGCCACCAGAGAAGTTCGCCACCAACAAAGAGGGTGGCCCACAAGAGGTCTCCTCTGAGCCGAAGGAGTTCATCTTAAACTCAGCGGAGGAGCTGTTTGCTGAGTTACGGGATAAGAACTTCAACGCGGTTGGAGCCACACTCAGCCGGAAGGCCAAGTTCATCACAGCGCAGTTTGATGTAAGCGCACTGACTTCGTACCTCCAGCTACCAGACGGGATGGCTGAATGAGTTGAGCGTCCGTTTCCTGTTTTGGGAGATCAGGGGATCCGAACCCATGGGTTCATGGGTTCGAACCCTGATCGAGTCAAACCAATGACTTAAAAATTTATACTTGTCGTTTCCTAGCCAGGCGCTCAGCATTATTAGGATATGGGCATGGACTGGTTGGCTCAGTGTCAGGATAATGTGACTGAGTGGGATATCAGGTCACGGTACTGGTGGCCTGGTCTCTCAGTGGGGCAACACTATAAAGTCACAATTTGTGTGCACCTTCACAATTCGGTACCCGTCCTGATATGACCTTAGATGTTGCTAGGATGTAAAACAACAACAAACAAACAATCTCACCTCCAGTTTAACCGACCGGATGCGGTGGCCGAATCGGTAGAGTGCATGTTTCCCGTGCGGAACGCTGGGAGTTAATTTCCTAGTTGAGTCAAATCTATGACATGCAAAATTGATACTTGTCGCTTCCTAGCCTGGCGATCGGCATTATTAGGATAGGGCAACCACTGGTTAGCTTAGTGTCAGGATAATGTGACTGAATGACTTGATTAATCAAACTAGCGTAGCAAGAAAAACTACTTAACACATTAAATCTAAAGAGAGAAAATTAGAATATAAGCAAATATTGGCCATTAGAAACGATGATGTATTTTTAGTGGATACGTAGGTTTTAGAAGGTCTTCAGCCAAGAATCCCCAGTAATATGAATAAGCAATGCTTGGGACCGACCCCCCTCCCTCCCCCGACATAGGTGATTAAACCGGAAACAGCTGTTTCTGCGGAATTGATATAAACTGGTCCCACTGCCTTCTCCCATGTTTCAGCCCAGAACTGGTTTCAGCAGTATTTATGAGAAGGGTCCACAGCGACGAAAGAAGCAAAAACGGCTGACCACTGGGTCATATCGAGCATACCCTTGCAGGATGAGTTTTGCATTCTGTAATTACTGATATTGTGTAATTTAAACAGAAATTGATGTAGATAAATTTCAAATATACTTCAAACTCTTTAATCCATTTATTTTCCCCCCGATATAACTACAGCAAAGTATTTTATGATTGCGCGTGTATTTTTTTTACTCCACTCGTGGTGTTCGATTTGAAATCCTAGCCACTGGGGTCACCCAAGTCACTATAATCGAATATGACCTTCATTTCCGCGGAATAAACTATTAATGTCGCATTTGTGCATCCATCTTTATGACAAATTGTTCTTTATTTCTTTTAATTTTGAATAAAACCTCAGTTTTGCACTATGCGTATTAGCAAATTCTTTGTCAGCAGGCATTTGTTTTGATATATTATTAACCAATCGCTGACCCCGTTCAACCGCAACCGTGTGCTATTATCCCTCAGTTTCCAACCTGGTCCCCTAGCCTTTGTACCGGAAACAAGTTTAAACGGGCTGAAACCAGTTCAACCATGGCTGGTTGGGTCGCACCGTGGCTAGTTGGGTCGCTCCGTATAGCGCTGAATATGCTTATGGTATTTATACCTGTCTGGTACTATGTTAAAAAATGGGAGAAGGCAGTGGTACCAGTTTATATCAATTCTGCAAAAACAGCTGTTTCCAGTTTCTGGTGAATTTATTTTCCTTCTCTATGGGTATTGTTTATCCTATGCACGTGTTAGTCATTAGCCTCCCCTGTGGGTGGGTCGGTATAACTTTACGGGCTCAGATTGATTTTATTGCTTATCTGCACTCCTCCCCTCCACACACCCGGGTACCAGGAGAGACATGCGGCAAAGACGGTTGGAGAAATCAAGCAATTTGTCTCAAAACTTCCTCACATGCAAGCTGCCAAATCATCACTCGCAACTCGTAAGTATCTTATTAATATTTTAGCATGGAATTTGACCTAGAAAGAAAATTGCTGTTGGTTGAATCAAATTTAACCACTTCAAAATTGTCTCATAGATCAATTCTGCTGTCATTTGGCGATTTAAGCATTTTGTGTAAATTTTAACATAAACATAATACAAGTGATTAACGCTTTTATTTTGTTGTGAAACAAAGGGATGGCGTAAATTCTAATCGCCTTTCGCCATGAATATGGGCCCTTGCTACTGACACTGCGTTAAACCATCACCAATCAATTAATCAATCAATCAACCAACCATCGTGTTTTCAGATACTTCAATAGCAGAGCTCATAAAGGAGGGAACTGACTCAGACGAGTTCATGGACTCTTTACGCACACAACAAGGTAGGAGCACACAGTAGGTTCACATCTGCAATTGGCTGCGGACCAGTCAATAGGGCCAATTAAATAAATAATTAGGAATGTTTGTTCATATTATTAAATTTCTAATATATGGGCTATGGCTGGATTGAAGGCAACAGTAATAGCTATGTACTCATATTATACTACGTGTGTGTGTGTGGGGGGGGGGGGGGGGGGTTACAGGGTCCGTACGGGGTCTGGACAGGCTTGAACTTCATTTGCCGCATTTCCAGGCCTTGAAAATCCTTGCATTTAACCTATTTTGGGTAATTAGTCTTGAAAAGCCTTGAATTCTATTAAATTGTCCCCACTGATCTAAATTAGTCCGAAATCGCTATTTGTCATTGTTGGTTTTTTTCCTGAAATCTAAATGAAAATAGTCTTGAATTCCTATATTTAAAAAAACAGCCTTGAAAGGCCTGGGTTTACCCCTGTTCGAATGACTGCTTTGAACTCTGACATAAAAGCTGCAAAATCTGAAGAACAGTTTACTAACAAAAATGTACATGCCTATGTATTGTTTTTAATTTTCAGAATTTATCAATAATATAGATACTGACAAGGCACATCCATACGTTGAAGACTGCATCGCTCGCCAGGAGCCGCTAATCAAGGTACAATAATAGAACAAGGGGACGGGCATAAAGTACGGAATGGTGAGTGGGTGGGTGCAAAGTAAAAAGCTTGTTTTATTTAACGACACCTCGAGAGTACATTAATTTTCATATCATCGGCTATTGGACGTCAAACATATGGTCATTCTTATATATTTCTTTGGAGGAAACCCGCTGCTGCAACACAGGCTACTCTTTCCGATAAGCAGTAAGGGGTCTTTTATATCCCAACAATACCATTGTTAGGATATTCTCACTCTCTAAACCGACCACCTCCCTAAATGGACCACTTAAAGCGGTCCCATATTCGGTTGATTTAGAGAGGTTTTACTGTATCTCCAAAGTTATCCAAAACTGTGTTGATTTCATGGCACTGCACCAACAATTTTACACTGCAAACAGCATGCATGATCTTTTTACTAAAGTAAAACAAGACATTTTAGCCTTTTTTTTAGGGCAGCTGGTCTGTACCACCTCATATTTCATTGAAACAATTTTTATTAATTAATTCTTTCATCTATTTTATTTAATTATATGATTGTGAGCTTTTAAAAATTCATGAGTGTCTATTGACACATAACTGATTGTATGCTTGTACATTATATGTAAAGGCGATGGTTGAATAAAAAACAAACAATTCTCGCCGTGAATATGACCTATGCTGCTGACACGGCGTAAAGAAACCACCAATCAATCAATCAAAACCATCGGGCTAAGCAATTTTAAGATTATTATTTTTGTGTACTATACCTTTTATCACTTGAACCATGTCCTTTTAGGTTCTTCGCTTGCTATGCATACAGTCGTTGTGTAACAACGGATTCAAGCAAAAACTGTTGGATTACTACAAGAGAGAGATTATTCAGGTGAGTTTAAAGTTTATTTAATTGATTGTCTTAGGCGAAGAAAAACAATTAGCTGTCTTTTCAAAAGCGTCAGCAACAATCGTTGTCACAGTGTTGAAGGTAATTAATTATTTGTAATAGCTTATCGGGAGCTCTGAATCACTTCTTACAGATTAACTTACCGATCCTCTTCTGGCTGATATAGGGCCATATTGGACCTCTAATGCCAGCTCGTTATGGTAAAAAAAACACCCCAAAACCCTTCTTTCTTTTTTTGCACACATATAGAGGTGGACGGAGCCTTGAAGTCATATAATTGTGGATGTCCTCTCCAATGTCTATCCAGCCTTCTCTCAAATGCCTCTACTGTTGGTGCTTTAACCACTTGGTCTGGAGACTTCCATGGATCTGTGACTCGAAAGAAAAATTAGTTTCCTGACCTCAAGTCTGGGCACCGAATTGTAGAAAATTCTGAACATATGTTAGTAAAATTAAATTGATATATCTGAAAAACCGTTGAAAATCAAGTTGATTTTATATGAAAGTAAATTTATTTCTCTTTCAAATGAAATCAAATTTAGCCTCCTTGGTGATACTGGTTATGAGATATGATAAGAGATATGGCGGGCACATTCAGGTGCTCCTGGGCCTGCCAGCACTTGTAACTTGCAGGCGCATTTGGGCGCTCCTGTCCTTAAAGGGTTAAACTGATTTTTCACATTTGTACTAAACGCTAAAGCTGCATAGTCCAATGAAAGCATAACATTTGTAAAACCCAAACACTGACCTAGATTTTGATCCTACGTATCCAAATTAGATACCAGTGCAGCTATTACACATTTATCACTGCATAGAACGGGTACTGAGTCAATTTAATAGAACCTGTCCCCGTTGAAGTCTATTTTTTTCTTGAAGATTTATACTGCCTATCATGGATAAGTCTGAATAGACTTGTTTTCACCATTAGACAGTTTGTCGATAGAAAGCCCGAGCCTACACAAGGGACTTTTTTTAACCTCCAACACAACATACATGGTGGTATGAGAGCAACTGGCCTTTGATGACACTAAGTTATACACAGTGGTGGAAATCCAAATTGGCAGAGGTGGGGGGCACAGGGAATCGAACCACCAACCTTCAGATTAGGAGTCTGACCTAGAAAAAAGTCAGACACTCTAACCACTCCACCACAGAGAACACCACTATGATGTCCAGTATTTTGGCATGCATCTCAAGATGTACAACCGCACAAAACATCACTCTCACAGCAGAGAGCTAAATGGAGAGCAGCAGTCAAGTAATGAAAGCAGTCTTTGTCGCATCGCGACCGACAACATGATGATGATGATCTCAAGATTATTTTTGTATGTCTTCAATTTAAGCATCTCCAAAGTTAACCTTTTAAAATAAAAGTTGATTGAAACTAAAGTAAAGCCGATTATAATTGTTAGCACCTTTGTAATCCTAATCTGGGAATTTTGATTTGATGAACTTCCCTCCCCATCTGTATTTCACTTGCAGACCTATGGCTATGATCATATCCTGACGTTGAATAACCTTGAGACGGTCGGGCTCCTCAAAGTTCAAGGTCAACGCACATACCCTACAATCCGGAAGTCACTGCGACTTATAGTCGAGGAGGTCAATGAACAGGTGCGAAAAGGAAAGGAGGTTCCGCTTAAAGTTACATAATCTGTTGTTTTTTAAATGTGTTCTTTTAGATTTTAACCACTTGGTCTGGAAGACTTCCATGGATCTGTCACTCAAAAGAAAAAAGAGTGTTTCCTGACCTCAAGTCTGGGCCTCTCCTTGAAGAGATCACTCCCACTTTGTTCAGGCATGAAGAGATGTCAGTTAAGTCAAGTCTCTGGAATCCTGGGCGAAATTTTGAAAAATCTGAACATGTGATGTTAGTGCAATTAAATTGATATATCTCAAAACCCATTGAAAATTAAGTTGATTTTATATGAAAGTAAATTTATTTCTCTTTCAAATGATACCAAATTTAGCCTCCTTGGCCATCAATACATTAGGCTACTTGACTTTAGTTTCAAATGACTTCTAATTTAATTGATCAGTATTTGAAGATGGGGTTGCGAATGAGTTGAGCGCCCGCCTCCTGTTTTAGAAGGTCATGGGATTCGAAACCCTGGTCAAGTCACACCAATGACTTAAAAATTGATACTATACTTGTCGCTACTTAGCCTGGCATTTGGCATTACTAGGATAGGGCAAGGAGCAGTGGAACGAAGAAGACCAATTGTCTGCGATTGAAAATCCCCCTGCTTAATCAACTAATGTACCAAAAATAAACAACAAAAACATGAAAGATCAATTTTGGCATGCACACCAAAATAGGACATAGGCTTTGTTTTACCAGTTTTTGACGATATCATTGGAACATCAAACTGCAATGAATTTTTAAAGAGTTTACCAGTATCTAAATTGTCACATCTAAGTGTTTTTTGGTTTAGAAAATTTGATGATTTCATTGGTGTATGCAGGCTGACACTTAGACTATATAGAGCCCATGGCAGCAGTCTGCCTCTAAACCCACCTAATCTCTGACATATCTCCCAATGTATCTGGAACATTAACCAGAATTAGCTGGTTATTCATTCTTGTATTCTGGAATCCTGAATTATCAAATTCCATGACTTTCCAGGTTTTCAAGGACCCGTACGAACCCTGTTTATACAGGCTCATAGCCTACCAAAGCAGTAGTGGTAGCACCGCCACGAAATGATATTCACTGGCCTGCTACTAGGACTGGAAGGCCAGGGCATTTGGGGAACTATTGAGAAGAATACATTTATTCTAAAATATATATGATAATAATTAATAGCCTAAATGGAGAGCGGCAGTCAAGTAATGAAAGCAGTCTTTGTTCCATCGCGACCGACAGCATGATGATGATAGCCTGTTTTTTGTTTTTTTGGGGGTATATTAGTTGATTAACCATTGAAAATTTCAATTTTGGTAAACTGGTCTTCATCATTCCACTGCTTTGTGCCCTATCCTAGTAGTGCCAGGCTAGGTAGTGACAGGTATAAAGTCATTGGTTTGATTCGACAATGGTTCAAACCCATGGATTCGACCTACCAAAACGGAAGACGGATGTTCAACTCATTCGGCCATTCTGTCTGGTTACATCTTTATTTAACAAATAAAAATAATTAATATTTAATAAGATAATGCTACAGAGTGGTTGGCTATAAACAAATACCTTATGACATGAGATCACAATGATGACATAACTATATAAACAAAACACTTCATGATGCAGAACCCGAACGACATCTCATATGTGTTCAGTGGCTACGCGCCATTGAGTGTTCGGCTTGCACAGTATCTGCACCGGCCGGGATGGCGCAGCATCACTGAGGTGCTGAGCCTGCTGCCCGGCCCTACCGTCAACGAGACGCAGCCAATTGCAGCCGGACTCCGAAAGCGCAGTGAGTGACACCACCTTCTATCAAATTGTAAAGCGTCTATCACTAAGATTCCTACAATAAAGATCACTATGCGATATTGTTATTAGGGCAGTTTGAATGAGAGATGGTTCTGATGTTATTCGTTCTCATTGCTGGTTTTGTGTCGCTGCAGGGAGTTCGGTCACGTCAACTCAGTCTGGCACTGGTGAGCAGAAAGTGACACTTGTCTTTTTCCTTGGTGGCGTCACGTATGCTGAGATCTCGGCTCTCCGCTTCCTCTCACAAATCGAGGATGGTAAGTACATGCGCATCACACTTACACACGCACTACTCTTGTGCGCAACCGGGTGCGGTGGCTGAATTGGTAGAGCGTGAGCCTCTCGTGCGGAAGGTCGGGCGTTCGGTTCCCGGTTGAGTCAAACTAATGTCTTATCAAATTGATACTTGTCACTTCCGAGCCTAGCGCTTAGCATTAATAGGATAGGGCAAGGACTGGTTAGCTCAGTGTCAGGATAATGTGACTGAGTGGGATATCACCACATGGTGCTGGTGGCCTGATTTCCCAGTGGGGCAGCACTATAATGTCGCCATGAGTGCGCAGTCACAAGTCGGTAGCCATTCTGATAATACCTTAGATGTTGCCAGGACATAAAACACCAACCAACCAACCAACTCTTGTTCATATCATGCTCTCACCCACACCAGTTAAAAATACACCGCTGTCGCCCAAACTGCTCTCATACACCCCATTCACACACCACTCTCACAAACACTGCTCTCATGAACATGGCTCTCACACTCACACACTGCTCATGAACATTGCTCTCACTTACCACTCATACATACATACTCCTCTCACACATCATTTTCATACATCACTCTCATGCACATTGCTTTCATACTAATCCACGCTGCTCTCAGACACATCACTCTCATACATTCTGCTCTCATGGCAACTATTCTCATATACATTGCTCTCACACACTCCACTTTCACATGTACTGCTCTCACACACGTCACTCTCATGTACACACTGCTCTTCTGCTCACTGCTCTCATGCCTACTATTCTCATATACATTGCTCTCACACACTCCACTTTCACATGCACTGCTCTCACACACGCCACTCTCGTGTACACACTGCTCACTGCTCTCATGCCTACTATTTTCATATACATTGCTCTCACACACTCCACTCTCAAATGCACTGCTCTCACACACTCCACTCTCATGTACACACTGCTCTCCTGCTCACTGCTCTCATGCCCACTATTCTCATATACATTGCTCTCACACACTGCACTCTCATATGTACTGCTCTCATACACTCCACTCTCGTGTACACACTGCTCACTGCTCTCATGCCTACTATTCTCATATACATTGCTCTCACACACTCCACTTTCACATGCACTGCTCTCACACACTCCACTCTTGTGTACACACTGCTCTCGTGCTCACTGCTCTCATGCCTACTATTCTCATATACATTGCTCTCATACACTCCACTTTCACATGCACTGCTCTCACACACTCCACTCTCGTGTACACACTGCTCTCGTGCTCACTGCTCTCAGATACATCACTTCTATTCGCGTTGCTCTCACACACTGTCCTCATATCCAGCAATCTCATACATGACACTTTCATGCAAACCCATCTTGCAAACTGATGACAGACTATGTGAGAAGTTGAGAAGTGTGCCATCCCAATCCGTGTTATCTACTTGATCAGTAACCGGATGCGGTAGTCGAATCTGTAGAGTGCAGGCTTCCTGTGCAGAAGGTCGAGGGTTCGATTCCTAGTCCAGTCAAACCAATGACTTACACAATTGATACTTGTTTTTATCTAGCCTAGTGCTCGGCATTATTAGGCAGGGATGAAAGTGGTCTCCGTGGAAAAAAGCGGAAATGCTGATATTCTCCCATAGGTTTAGCATTGTCAGGGAATCACGGAAAATTCCCGGAAGTTTCATATATATTGGAATACACTGATAGTTCTGCGCCATTTGAAGCATGTATCAGTAGTGTATGCTGATAGTGCTGCAGCGCTTGGAGCATTTATTAGTAGTATACGCTGAGTCTGCACCACATATTAGTATACACTGATGATGCTGCAGGATTGAAAAATCCCGGAAATCCGCGGAATCTTGGAGATCTTTCATCCCTGATTAGGATAGGGCAAGGACTGGTTAGCTCAGTGTCAGGATGTGACTGAGGGGGAAATTGGGCCAGCATTATAAAGCCACAATGAGTGTGCACTGTCTTAAGTCGGTACCCGTCCTGATGACCTTAGATATTGCTAGGATGTAAAACAACAACAATACAAACCTTGATCAGTAGTGCTCTTCAGAAGAGTGCACGCAGATATTGGCTTCTATTTTAATTCTGGAATAAATGCTAGAAGCCTATCACAACCACCCCATTCCAATGGTCAGTCGTACTTGTAGATTTATTAATACTTGAAATGCATCAGTAGTAATAGTTTCAGTTCAGTATTAGTAGTGATTTCATTAAATAAATGTTTAAGGGATTTAAATGTGTAAATAACAATTTTCATTCATATGTGAATACTGATTTTTAATCAAGTAAAAAATTATGTTTAAACACTTGAAATGTTTAATTTGTATGTTTTTACTTAGGACCGGCCGAATATATCATTGCAACTACAAAGATTATTAACGGAGAGAATTGGATCACTTCAGTCATGGACACACTGACCCCTCAGTCAACGAACCCCTTCTGAGGGCATGTAAGCTGCTCCTGGACCCAGATGTAAGCCACTAACATACCCAGATGAGAGACACTTACATACCCGGATGTAAGCCACTCACCTACCCGGATGTATGCCACTCATCTACCCGGATGTAAGCCACTCACATACCCGGATGTAAGCCACTCACCTACCCGGATGAAGGATACTCACATACCCGGATGTAAGCTACTCACAGACCCGGATGTATACCACTTACATACCCGGATCTAAACCGCTCACATACCCGGATGTAAGGAACTCACATACCCAGATGTAAGTCACTCACATACCTGGATGTAAACCACTCACATACCCGGATGTAAGCCGCTCACATACCCAGATGTAAGCGCTCACACACCCGGATGTAAGCCGCTCGGATACCTGGATCTAAGCCGCTCACATACACGGATGTAACCCACTCATATACCCGGATGTGAGCCATTCACATACCCGGATGTAAGCCGCTCACATACCCGGATGTAAGCCGCTCACATACCCGGCTCTAAGACGATCACATAGCTGGATGTAAGCCGCTCACATACCTGGATGTAAGCCACTCACATACACGGATGTAAGCCGCTCACCTACACGGATGTGAGCCATTCACATACCCGGATCTAAGCCGCTCGCATACCCGGATGTAAGATCTTTGTAGTGAGAAATTAGCAGAGTCAAATGGTCAAAGCCATTTTGATGATCATGTATGATTATGCGCATTACACGGTCCTTTATTCAGTGTTTGTACACAGTCAGATTATCCGACTTTCATCAGATATTCACGTATTTGTCGGATAAAGTCAGATATCCGATAATTTTGCATTATTTTTGGACGAATCCATCAGATTTTGCTTACATTTCTTGTTCAAATCTTAACTTGAATTGTATAAATTCTTTGAAATGCTAATGAAATAAATTAGTTTATTCACAATATATATAGTTATTTGTCTAACAGCTTTGTTTTGTTTTTTTCTCCATATTTTGAGTACTGGAGGAAAACTAAGATTTTGGTTGCACAAAAGTAGGATTTTTAATTTTGCCTTGGTACAAACACTGTTTATATCGTATCTTGAAAATGTAATTTAGGCGAATTAGTTACAAAACTCTTACACTGTAATAGTCAGCAGTGTATAACTTGAAATTTTGATCAGCGGACTGATTATGATGGAGGAGTATTCTTGTAATATATTACCTATTATTGCAGTCATCGTCATAGCTCTTACATTTGTTTATGTATTTGCCTTGAATAAGATCAGGTGCTACTGTGAGTACAATCGATAGAATTAAAACTGCTTCAGATGAGAAAATTCACGAAAGTGTTCATCAGCCGATCATCCACTTTCTTGCCATAAATATAGCTTTTGTTGCAAGCACAGTGTAAAATCACCCATCACTCATTCATAAACCAGTTGTTTAGCTTAGGTTTCGTTATTTAATAATTACTATATTTTATGGGTTTAATTGTATAATAGAACATAGCCAATACAGTATAACCCCGTTGAACCAAATTTGAAGGGACCCTAGAAATTTGTTTGGATTAACCAATCATTGGTTTAACCGAGCTTTGGCTTCAACTTTGACTTGGCGGGGGAGGGAGATTGGGGATGGGTGGGAAATGGGGTGCGGTGGGAGTTGGAGTGTGAGATGGGAGTGGGGCGGGAAATGAGGGTGCCGTGTGGGAGGTGGTGGTGGGAGGTGGAGGAGCGTGGAAGATAGGGGTGCGCGGGAGATGGTGGTGGGGTAGGATTTGGGAGTGGGGTTGGGGGTGGGAGATAGGGTGCATGGCAGATGGGGGTGGGGGTGGAGGTCTCAGATGACCTTATAACCACATGAAAGTTTGGTTTAACCGTACTGGAAGTGGCCTGGGGTCCGACAATTTTGTCTGGATTAACTGATAATTTGTATTAACCGACTTTGGTTTAACCAACTTTTTTTATATGATGTGGTAGTATTTTGCTGGGCCGCCGAAAATAATTTGGATTAACCGATCTTTTGGTTTAACGGGGTTATACTGTATGTGAAAATAACGAAATGTTTCAATTGACTTGTACAGAATATGGTGTGACCTCATTTCCTCATTGTTTTGACATTTCTTTCAGCGAAAGAAAAATAAATGAACATGGTGGAATTTCGCTTGTGGATATTTTGTACACCTTCTCAACATCTGAATGTGATATGTTGGGCAATACAGGTTTTACCTCTTTAATCCGGCAACCTTGGGATCTAGTTATTGTCGAATTACAGAAAATGCCAGACGACAGAAATTGTCGGGTTACATACATATTGTATTCTCAACGGTAGAACCAAGTTTAAAATGGGAAACAATAAAACCATTAACGCTTCCATTTCCAAACAAGGTTTGTATTGTTTCATGTAATATAAAACCCAAAACCCAAAATAAAACCTGTAGCACCTGTAGGTCAGATTACATCAGAAGTCAGATTCAAAATGCGATGGACCTTGGGAGTTGCCGAAGTATGGAATGCCGGATTAAAGAGGTACAACCTGTATAAGCTTGGGCCTCAAATAAAAAAAAATTAAAGTTTGTGATTGTCCTTTTGATCATACAAATCAGGGTCGGGTGGGCGGTGTTTTTTTGGTTAATTGGATCACCCTAGACTGATAAAAAGGATTACATGTCATTCATGTACACATCACGATGTTTTCAGTCAAACAATGAACACTGTATTCTCATTTTGAAATTTATTATATCATACAGTTCTAGAAGTTTCAATTGTGTGCTTATGAAAGTTTAATTGCTGCTAGCGCAACGCATTTATTAGTTGTTTTTTTAATAACAAAAATGAGAGGCGGGCGATTTTTCAGGCATGGGCGGGGACGATCACCATTTATTTTGTTATTTGGCCTTATTTATAGTTACCTTGATCGTGTGTAAATGTTATATTCACCATTGTTGCGTGTGAATGTATCACGTGTTTATTTCGTGACATTGTATGTAAAGTATGGCATTAATCATGAATCAAATTGAAAATAAGTTCAAGTATATACATGAATTGAATAAAAAATAATTTAACAAAGCTTACCCGTATGAATTAATTTCTTACAATATGAAACATTATTTTTGCATGTAGGATAATAGATCTTATTCACGAGTGATAATGTGCATTAATTAATTTTTTTTAAGTAGTTATAGAACAGTAATGGGGAGAGGAGGTAGAACGGGTTATAATTGTGTACGAGAACCAACTAAAACACATTATTGCTAATTTAAGTGGTGGGATGGGTTATAATTGTTGTGAGGGGCGGGATGTAGCTCAGGTGGTAGTGTCCACCTGTGAAGGTGTGGGTCATCCAATCGATCCTGCTCAGTGCACCCATTTGCAGTTTGGGCTATTTTCCGTTCCAACCAGTGGTCCACAATTAGTTCATCAAAGGCTGTAGTATGTGCTGTGCTGTCCTTTCTGTGGGAAAGTGTATATAAGAGACCCCTTGCTGCTTATAAGAAAGAGTAGCCTGTGTGGTGGCATTGGGTTTCCTCCAAAGAAATATGTCAGAATGACCATGTTTGACATCCAAGAACCCGACGCATTTGCGACGGATCCCATCCAAACGATAACACAGGCAAATATTTGAACTTTCAAATGCACATATCTCACTCAAACTTTGGAATATTTTTAAAATTCAAAAAAGAATATTGCTTCAGATTCATTGGAGCTTCAAGTGAAATTGTGGATGTTACGCGTAACATTGGTAATTTACGGCGGAGATGGGAACCACACAAACTGACTTACACCAGCATATAGTGTTCTCTGTGGCGGAGTGGTTAGAGCGTCTGACTTTTTTCTAGGTCAGACTCCTAACCTGAGGGTCGGCGGTTCGATTCCCCATGCCCCCAGCTCTGCCAATTTGGATTTCCACTGCTGTGTATAACTTACAGCGCCGGTTGCTCTCATACCATGTCTTGTGGTGTGGGAGGTTAAAAATCCCTTGGGTCGGTAAAAGTGTAGGCTCAGGCTTTCTATCGACCAGCAGTGGAATGAGGAAGACCAGTCGTCTATGACTGAAATTTCCCCTCCTTAAACAACTAATGGACCAAAAAAAAATATAGATAGGCCCAGGACCGATGGCTGGGATCTCCTCCTTTGACCAGCGGTTCTCCCGGCGCGGTGGCGCCATCTAGCAGAAACCCGGTGATACACTACAAGCATAACTTAGTTCCCAGAATTCCTCTAGGTGGTGCCACGGGCAGTTACCCGCCCCTACGGTCACGCGACCGCCAAACGTTCGAGATTCGACCAGAACCGCTGCAGCTGCCGTCATCACAGCACCCCTCTCGTCTTTTCGTGACACCCACCCACACCGTTAAATGGAGAGTAACGATAGGGTCAAGAGTTCAAGTCCTGATCCTTAACCACTTGACTCACACAGGAAGCTTCGAATGCTCTGGACTGCCGGTTACCAATCTTGTACCATTATAACTGACCAATGTTCTGCATATCTGATATACTTGACTATATGTATCTATCTGACTTATTGAACCGTACCTGTTATTATGTATCAGATTGACCTTGTATCATATGTGAGCCCTTTCCGATGAGAAGTAAATAACCATTATATAATACCTGTCTCCGTGTCGTTAATTATAATTTTAATGTTTGGACCCTTTTTGAAAATAAGGTGCATGTGTGAACGGGGCTATATATATATATATTAGTATTGGCCAATCAATATATATATATATTTTTTTTTGTTCCACCACAACATACATTGTATATATCAAATGTATTTATTGCATTCCTAGAATGTTCACAACCCAAACAGAAATACCTACCTACAGCCCTGTCAGGTTCCAGGATTAGAAGGTCATCTCACATCACGTGGTCATCGCGAGATAACCATCTGGGTCATAGCCACAGGACTTTTGGCAAGCTTGTTGAAATTATTTTGGGTTCTTTCAGCTCAAATTGCTCCAAAAATAGCCATTTATCATCAAAGTTACTCAGCACTAATGAATATTAAGATATAATGGTCAACCTGCACTATTTATCTCAAATATAACTAACAAGAAAAGCTTGTTTGCCACTATACAGACAAAGAAACTTATTTATTTTGGCCACATCATTCGTCAGAGTTCAATATACCGTACATTGTTGGAAGGGAAGGTGAATGGCAGCAGAGGGAGAGGGAGACCAAGAACATCATGGTTTACAAATATTTCACAGTGGACAGGCTTGAATTATTCACAGTCTATCAGAACAGCACAACATCGGGACAAGTGGAGAACCATTGCATCCAACCCTCGACTAGAGGACGGAACTATTGATTGATTGAACTAACAAATTCAAACGCCATCGGACCATACAACTTTAAGCTTTATTCTTTAATACAATATACAAGTACATCCCTCTTTACAATGCACTAAGTACAGCTGTAAATACAATTTGAATAGTTCCCCTGGCGGCCAGTGTGCTTCTTAAAAGTAGTGTTAGGGTTTTACATCCTAGCGACATATATCAGGGATGAAAGTGATCTCCGACAAAAAATGTGGAAATCAGATCGAGACATCGGCCCAAACGGCGAATTTCTACGAAAACAGATTTTCTCCCATGGGATTAAAACTGTCAGGGAATCGTTGGAAAAATGCTGGAAGTCAGGTTTCAACTGTCCTTTTTGTGACTATATTATCACCCATATCTAACTTTCTTGCTTGGGTTTGATGTTCTAGCAACATCTATGGTGATATGAACAGGATTCGGGTCGGACTAATCAATTGCTGTTATAATATTAACGGTTTGTTTAACGTTAATCGGTAGACATAAAAAATCACGGAAATCCGCGAAATCGTGGAGATCTTTCATCCCTGATCTATGGTCATATCAAAATAGTCCTTTCTCAGCGACGTAAGATTTTGCGGTCCCTCTCGTTACTCAGCAAGTCAACTATGGGCAACCCTACAGAAAAAAAGGGGAACAGTTTCTTCTTCACAGAAGAGCTAGGACGTAAAACAACAACAAACAAATCCCAGAAGTGACCATATTTTGCTAAACTAATCTCAATTTGATCAAACTGTTGTTTTATTGTATTTTAATCTGGTAAAAATCTTAGCATCGAGGATTGGTTCCATTATGAATATTTAGAATGCGATATAGGCATTTATTTGTCATATACATTTGTCTTAAAAAGATAGGTCTGAAATTTGGTACACAATATAGATCATAACTATTTATAAAAAATACATATATAACGAAATCTAGGGATGGAATTATGGTTTATGGATTTATTTCACAACTAATTAGACTGAATTAGATCATGTCACTCAAAACAGAAGTACATCTGCTTAAAATTGAAGTACTAGACAAAAGGCAAACTATATGTATGAAAGAAAGTAAAAAATAAAAGAAAAAGAAATTAAATATATACGTTTATGGGGCTTCTCCCAAACTTCCTCTGAGTACAGTAAAACCTCTCTAAATCGACCGACCATGGACCGACTTTAAATGGTCCATTTAGGGAGGTCGCCGGTTTAGGGAGTTTTTTTTTATCATTACAATGGTATTGTATAGGCAATTGTTTGGGATGCAAATAAAGCGATTGATATAGGGAAGGGGTCAATCTGTGGAGGTGGTCGGTTAGAGAAGTTTTACTTTATACAAATTATTGTGATCAAGGTATGTTATTTTCATAGAGCACATCAACTGTGCCTTTAAGCACCACTTTCTCTCCGGAAGCAACACAAAGCAGGCTCAGCCGAGCAATCTGCTTTCGGTAACGTAACACTTCAACGGTGGCAGAGACCTCTTCGCCAACAAACAGCGGGGAGGGATAATCGATCGCTTGCCTCAGAAGTACAGATCCAGGGCCCGGCAGCTTGGATGCAATTATGGCTGAGACAAAGCCCAGCGTGAGTGTTCCATGTACGATTGGTTTCCCGAATTGGGTTTTTTGCGCGTAGATTTCGTCCAAGTGGAGTGGGTTCCGGTCGCCTGTGACGTCAGCAAATGCTCCTATGTCACTCGCTGTGAAACGCCTGACGAGCAGCTCCTTATCGCCAACCTGGAGCGGTCGCTGAGAAGTCATCGAAAAAGCCCGCCATCCCTGAACCCCCGCCAAGTTCAAAATTGATAACTTATACCAGGCCATTACACCACACATGGAACACTCCTCAAAAGCGCTCAGCAGTGCAGGTATATATCGAACTCGGAGAGAATGTCTACCTCATATAAATATTTCAGATTTTGAAAATTTCACTCGAGTTCCAGTCTGGTATGGCTGCCACGGCTTAAACGATTAGCTCGGTGAGAATGACGCATTACAGCTTTGTTGAAACCGACCTTGCCTCACTTGGGTTGCTGGGCATGTCCTTGCGGAACCTGCCCCATTGTTTGTTGCTGTGAAGTGAGTTCAACCTGCGCAGCGAGAAGGCGCATACGCTTCCGGTGGTAATGTTGCCACTGAAGCAGCTGCTGATCGTCAATGAATTTGGCACACTGGGCGTTCACCAGTTCCTTCCGGAAGTGTTCATACTGAAGAAGCTCAAGGAAGTGCAGACAGTTTGGGTACCTGCAGCGAACATGTATATAATTGAACTTTTTTTGGGGTATTATTGTTGGAGGCATGGGTTTGTCTAATAATCAGATTTGTCTAATTATCATAAACATTACATTGAACTAAAGTACAGTAAGTGATTTATTATTAAAAATAAGTGATACAAAAATATTATGTAACTGTAATGGGGGTGTTTTTGCAAATTAAAGGAACATGATGCCAACAGTTGGATTCAGCAAACCATAACCTTAAGTACAGTAACGATTCTCGAGGTTATTTACGTAAACTAGAGGAAGAGGGAAAGAGGAGGAGAGAGAAGCAGCAGAAGAGGTGTAAAAGGATTTTTGTTGTTACTTTAAGGATCTCAGAAAATCTTTACATGAACGCAACTGAATTTTCTAGACCATTGTCTTACTTGAGAAATTTGGCAAAATCTGGTTCTTTCCAGTAGAGGAGGTACCGGAGGTAGTTGATGAATGCTTGGTCCTTGAAGTATCCACGCTGTGCAAGAACTACAACAATAAAATCAATATTTGTCAATTAAAGCTGCATAGTGCGATGAAAACATCATATTTTCAAAACCAAAACAGTAATCTAGATTTGATTCTACATATCTAATTCAGATACTGTTTGACTTATCAAATATTTGTCACCACATACAATTTAATAGAACCTGTTAGTGCAAAAGCTTATGGTGTCAGAGTTTTGGCAAGCAAAACCATGTAAAATGTGAAGTGTAAATAAGCATACAAACGTATGTATAATTTTAATATAAAAATCAAGAGGCAGAATAACAAACCCACAAAAATCACTTTAAATACCCCCAAAAAAATCACTGATTACAGTTCGAGCACATCGGCGAATATAGGCTTTAAAAACAAAAACATATCACAATTTTCAAGGATCTTTAGACAAATTCCATGACTTTCCAGGCCTGGAATTCAGAATTATCAAATTCCAACTTTTATTGGATCCGAACGAACACTGTACATAGTCACCATGGACTATATTACAATTGTAGACTTTGTTTTAAATTGCAATAGGCAATCAATACTTACAGTTTAGATAGTTAGGATTTGCAAGGCACTGGACAAACTCGAGCTCTATTTGAAAACGAAGGCGCTGCTGGTCTTCTGATTCTGGAAATGGAAAATAAAATGTCTTGACCTTCACTTATAATATAACCAACCAAACAAACAATAAATAATAGAACTCCCAACTAAACATAACTGATTTTGAGTTTAATTTACATAGGACGTACACCATGTTCTCTCCATTTCTATCTTCAATTAGTGAAAATATGGATTCTTCTTGCGTGAGTAAAATATATCGTGGAATATGTGTAGCTATCTGAAATTTCGGTTGCGGATAGACTTTTGAAGCGAGTACCAATGTACTCAGTACTACTACTAGTTAGTAACTAGATAAATCATTTACCTGGCATACCGCCACTAGTCACCACCACTATTTTACTCATTTTTAGACTAGAATTTAGTATTAGCTACTGCAAACAGGCTACCATCAGTGACTCAGCCAGGCTGCATGAAACCTGGCAGGAGTTGGCACTGAACCACCATGTCTTTTGGGTGGCAGTGATTGGTGTGTTAAACCGTTACTAAAAATATCTAACAATGGCAGAACAGAAGACAGTTTGAGCCTCATGTTTAGACCAAACATGTTGAGATACATGTGACAGAAGTGAGGGAAAATTCAAAAGGAAAAGTTTAAGACAAGATTTCACAGTGACAAATACAAAAATTCCAAGTTCAACACCTATCAAATTGAAGAGCAAGCCTTTTGCTATTAAATCAGCATAAAAAATAGTAAATTCATTCACGACATGCAAATCAAGAAGCTGAAGAAGTGAGACCAATCTGGCAACTGGCAACACTATTTCAAATGCTCCAAAATGGATGATGTTGCTGTAACTGATTCCTACTACATAACAATGTTCTGTCTGTGATCAGTGAATGTTGTGTTTGTCTCGTGGAGCGTATTGAAGACATTGTGGAGGCGTACAACTAATTTGATATCTTAGCTGTTTTAAAATTGGTATATATATCCGTGTTATATTTTTTGTTTTTCTTCCCGGGGAAAAAAAAAGCAATATATATGATGTCCTTAGTTTTGGTTTCCAAGTATCTGCACATGTTCTATGGCTTTGTGAATTTGCTAATTTTGTTTCTTTTAACGAGAAAAGCCCTAAAAATTATATTTTAAAATGCTCATAACTTTTGAACCGATTATCAAATCAAGATTGATTGATTGGTGGTTGCTTTACGCTGTGTCGGCAGCATAGACCATATTCACGTCGAGAAATGTTTGTTTTTTGTTCAAACCATCGCTTTTACATGTAAAAGCAGACAATCAATTATGTCCCAATGAGGTGGTACAGTCCAGCTGCCCTCAAAAAGGCTCAAATGTTTTCTTGTTTTACATTAGTAAAAAAGGTCATGCATATTGTCTGCAGTGTAGAATTGTTGGCGCAGGGGCAAAAAATCAACACAACTTAGTCAAATGTGTTTGAGTGTCAGCAGGGACTGACACCCAATACATTCAGGGGGAGGTTCCCCCTTGAGCAGAAAAGCATGTGTAAGCCACGAGTGGTCGATACGGCAGCGGCTAAGGACCACTTGGTCCCACCAACCTCCCGCATGAGTCTGTGGTGGTTTTCCCACAGATGGTTCAATTTCGTTAAGTTTATTAATGTTTTCATCCCACTCATGTTGCCATTTGGATTTTATGTGGGTGGCTATTAGTGGTTTCAGATCAGAGTGAGGGATCAGACACGGTTCAAGATCACAGTTCAGGGCCTTCTTCGCAGCCTGATCAGCTCGTTCGTTTCCTTGTATGCCGGCATGGCCAGACACCCAGCACAGGTGGATGTCATACCCATCCGTTGCCAGTTGGTTCATTTTATAAATGACCGTTGCTAGAATAGGGTGATTCGTTTTCAGTCCAGCAACAGCCAGGAGGCAGGAGAACGAATCACTGTATATAACATAGTTAGTGTGGTTGGATACCTCGATACACTCCAATGCGAGAAGGAGTGCTCGGGCTTCCGCAGTGAAAATCGAGCTCTGATCGGGCAAGCGTACGCCAAATTTTTTCCGTTGGCAGACTGCCGCAGCAGCTACCCGGCTTTGGTCTTTCGAACCATCAGTGTATATGGAGAGGTGGTCTGCAAACTGGCCTTATCTCTGCATGCAGTCCTTGGTACTCGAGTGGATGTGTCCCAGACTTCCTCAGTTCAGTGAGTCGGAGGATAACCGATGGCTTCCTCAATGACCACAGGGGATGTTGACTACATATTGCATGGCCAGTTTGATTCTCCTGTTGTTAAGTGATGTTTCATTGGCTTTGATGTAGAGGCTCTGAACCGATGAGGTGTGGAAGGCCCCAAGGGCCAGGCGCAGTCCCTGGTGGGGGATCGTGTCTAGCAGCCCAATATATGATTTCCTTGCGGAACCGTATACTATGCTGCCGTAATCCACTTGTGACCAAACCAAGGTTCTGTATACGGAGAGCAGAAAATCTCTGTCCACTCCCCACTCTGAGCTGGACAGCACCCTCAGAATATATAGCGCTTTCAGGCATCTTGTTTTCAGGTACTTTACATGTGACACGAAAAAGAGTTTTGCGTTGAGAATGAGGCCCAGAAATTTGGTTTTCTCAACGACTTTAATGGGATCCCCATCAAGGGTCAGCTCCGGTTCCGCATGCATTCTATGCAGCAGGCAGAAGTGCATGCAGATCATTTTGGTCTTGGAAAATTTGAATCCATTCAGAACTGACCATCGATTGATCCCATTTATGCTTAGTTGTAGCTGTCTCTCTATGACATTCATGTTAGCACCGCTGTAATATAAAACAAAGTCGTCCATGAAAAGACTACAGGAGACCCCGCTTTACAGCAATACCATTGACCTTGAACCCGAAAAGGGTCAAGGCCAGTATGCTGCCTTGAGGTACTCCTAGTTCCTGTGAGTGTAAGTTGGAATAGGTAGTCTTGACACGGACGCGGAAATGCCTGAAGGCTAGAAAGTTCCTGATGAAAATTGGCAGGTGGCCACGAAGGCCAATCGCATGGAGATCTTCCATGATGCCACGTTGTGTCATAGGCTTTTTCGAGGTCGAAAAAGACAGCCACAACGTGCTCCTTCTTAAGGAAAGCATCTCTTATGAAGGTCTCCATGCGCACCAAATGGCCGAGACATAGGGTCTGGAAGGTGGGCCAGTCGGCTTTACGAAGCCGCCAGCTCCTCTCGCTCTACGGGAGATGCCCCCCCCCCCACAATTATGAATAATTGGGAAGTGGTTGCTCCCGCAGAGCATCAAGATAAATTGCATACCACTGAAATCAGTATATAAAGTTCTATGTGATTATTATAAAAGTGAAATGCAAACATACATTTAAAAAATCAATTTGGCGTACCTATTACTAGTAGGCAGTGGCTACACGTACATGAGCCGTATTCGTAGCCTGCCGGTTTAGATGTACGACAGTGTTTGCGCATGCGCCTTAGTTCCTCATGTATCTTTAGCCGCCGTGGCTATGCATATGTGAGCCTAATATTTCCATGTCGGTGTGACATCAAAGTGCATTTAATTTTGCAAAATAAATTAAAAACCTTTCATTGAGTCAATTAAGAAGATCTTAATGCGTGATTGAAGAGGAAGATCTGAAGTATTTAATTTAACATAAGAGCAATTTTCTCTGAAAGGATTAAAAAGATAATAGTGAAAGTTGGAATATTCTGTGTGTTAGTGTCAGTGCCAGTGCCAGCCGTACAGGATCACGGCCTCAAAAACTATTTTCGCAAAATAAATTCAAGAACTTCTAATTGGCTGATAAAAAAAATCTGAATGTAAATGCTGGCTAAAAGATTGACATCTTTATATATTATATATATTTTTTTAGTTGGTATTCTATGCTTCAAACAAGAGGCTAAGAGCTGAAACTAGCACATTTCATAGCTACACGCCCACATTGCTCAACTTCAACAGTGTGAGCGGCAAATCTCAAACTGAAGCGCACCATGGGCACGCATCCTCACATACGCCTAGACTGCCAGGCTATGGCGTATGGCTCACGTACGCCTAGACACTACGTTACTAATACCGACCCCCCAAGGGGGGAGGCTAATGACTAACACGTGTACATATATATATATATACATAAACAATACCCAGACTCATAGTGGTGGACAATGAAATAACCAAAATCCAGCCAACGGAAACGGAAATAGCCCTATATGGGCGCCGCCATTTGTATACTCATGTTAATAATCTAAATCTAGCAAACGGAAATAGATCGTTGATGTTGTTTGTTGGTTGTTTTATATCCTAGCAACAACTAAGGTCATATCAGGACGGGTAGCGACTTGTGACAGTGCGCACTCATGGCGATTTTATAGTGCTGTCTCACTGGGAAACCAGGCCGCCGGCACCATGACCTGGTATCCCACTCAGTCACATTATCCTGACACTGAGCACACCAGCCCCTTGAACTTCGCTACGCAGCATAGACATATGATAGAGGTTTGACGACAGCCATTGGTTAATATCCCATAGGCTTAATACCTTGACGGCGTGCCGAAGCAGAGTAGGCATGCCGTCCCTCGCTACAGGTCTTCCATATATGGTGCGATGACGTCACTGGGACCAGTGTATGTGTTTCTCTGCACTACTCTGCAGCGAGGCTGTCAAGGCATTAAGTCCATAGGTCCAATTTACGGTATTCGGGGTCAGCGATTGGTTAATAAATAACATATCAAAACAAATGCCCACTGCCATAGAATTTGCCAATACGCGCCATGCAAAACTTCGATTTTACTCAAAATTAAAAGAAATAAAGAACAATTTGGCATAGACATGGATGCACAAATGCAATATTAATACTTTATTCCACGGAAACGACAGCCTTATTCGATTATCACGACCGCATCTCGGGTCACCCGAGTTGCTAGAATTTCAAATCGAACACCGTGAGTGGAGTAAAAAAATACACGTGCCATCATAAAATACTTTGCTGTAGTTATATCAGGGGTCGGTCCTAAGTATTGCTTATTCATCATATTACTAGGTATGCGAAAAACGCGCCGCTTTCACACTACTTGCTTGTCCCACGGTACGTGCGCGGTGCACACCTGACTATGTTTTTCCATGACACTTGCAACTTTTATTTTAGGACTACCAGGAATGCACCCATATGGATGATATCGTTCACATTTTGCTCCAATGGTACATCCAAAAAATGTTGCTGTCCGATTTATAGAAGTGAAGAAAAATCATTATTCAAATTTATGTCTGTTAAAGTCACTGGAATACTACCTGAAGGTAAGTTTTGATAATTTCTAAACTAGTATATTTTGTTTCTTTATATACTTCTCCATATTAGGGTGTAATTTGGTGTCAATTTGAGCACCGGAACATTGATTTTGAGGGGGGAAGAAAAGGTGTGTCTGGCAATAGGTATGTGACAAAAAATTTAAAGGTCAACAGATTCCAACATAAAATATATCATGATACCTAAATCATCATCCTGTGACAATTATCAAGGATGTTGTGACACTTTATAAAGCATTTTTTTCACACATGCCAAGACTCATGAGTTTTCCATTGAAACAATGTCAATGGACCCATAAAAAACGCTTTATTATAAAGTGCCACAACTTCCTTGATAATTGTCACAGGATGATGATTTATGTATCATTAGAAAGGACTTTTCAATACCATTGCAATGATATATTTTATGTTGGAATCTGTTGACTTTGAAATATTTTGTCACATACCTCGTAATATTACTACTACTACTAGTACTAAGCCCCGTTTACACGGGCGATTTAAAACGTTTCATATGAACCCACTTGCCTAGATCGACTCACATTTGGCGTGTAGACGCGGCTCTGTGGCGTTTTAGGGCTGAATCGCTTCATATGAAACGCCTCATCTATACCACCTCCGGAGGTGGTTTATTTGAAGCGATTCAGCTTGTTCCCGGGCGGCGATAGTATAAAATAGTAGTGCGTGCCGGGAACAGGGGGAGCAGTAACTAATCGCTGGTGCCCGGCAGTGTTAGGGCCCGATTACGCCGAAATCTAGTGAATGCGATCATATTTAACAGAATTACAGACTCAAATAATGAAATTTAATTAAATTAACCTTAAATTCCAAGCGATATTAACGTAGCAGCTACATCGGAGTCGAATCGACGTGTGTAAACTAAACAAATAGCAGTGCTTGCCGGCTACAGGCGCCTGCTTGTTCCCGGCGCCGACACACTTTCAAACTCCTCCGTGTAAACACGCTTCTAAAACGCTTCATATGAATCGCTTTGTCTACATCGTTTCACAATTCCCCGTGTAAACACGGCTTTAGTTTACTGTTTAGTAGTTAGTATTTTTAGAGACAACTTGAACTTCTCGACACAGCTCTTAAGGTATTCTACCATTTTCAAAGACATTCAAATGTTAACTGAACTATTAACACATGAACCGTTCAACTGCGATGTTCATTTCATAAACATTCACACCAATGATCCCCAAATTGTGTCGAATACATGTATTTGATCAATGCTCACCTGCCCCTATCGTCCTGGGCACCGCCATCTTGACAGATTTACTGCGGATCAGGTCACTGGTCTATCGGTTGAAACTAAACGATTACTTTATCAGCTGGCAACATGTAAATCCAGTATTAATAGATTATTTCGCAGGAGAAGATTACATCTCCTTTTAATATAAGACATGCGTGCTCGGGAACAAGTAAACATTTACTGCAGAGCTAATAAGCAACATGGCCGCCCCCAGTTTACCGGGTACTATTCTGTAAAAAGGTGTATTTGCGAATAACGAATTCCGCTCTAAAAATGGCTCACAATAGGCCAGTTTCGCCTCCAACCTTTCAAGCAATTCAGAATGTTGACATTGATCAGTTGTCAGAACTGTCAGATGTACAGTTGCGTCCAATTCTGTCATGCTTAGTCCGAATGTCACTCTGCTCCCCATTAGACACAAGCGAGCGGTGGACGCAAGAGCGAAAGAAAATTCTGAAATGTTTGTCTGGGATTGAGGTAGTAAATAACCTTGTTGGTCTACTATCTATAGATTTCCATGCACTTGAGCAGGATGCTAGAAAAGAGCAACAGATGAGGTATGTCAATGTGTGTTGTTATTTATGAGTAAACACTTCCCCCCCCCCGCCTCTTCCTTAAGTTAAGGCTTAACAAGTTTTAAAAAAAAGAAAAAAGAATCTGTCCTTCACATGAATCATAATCATCAGCTGAATCTTTCTAGTGATGATTCTGCCCTGGCCTAGATAACAGATTCACCTGGTACTTGTAGTACACAGGTGAACAACGTATTCTAAATACTGGCGAAAATAGCTTTAATATGGAAAAGGAAGTAGAATGCCTGTCTCCAGTATCAAATGGGTACTTATATCGGCACAGAGTTGGTGAAATGGGAGAGAATGCAAAAGGATGAGATGGCGGCCATAGAACGCCGGCGATTTCACCTATATATTCTATTAAACTATATGTTTTATTATATTTTTCAACTCAAAGGTAGTGGGGAAATATGAAAACATATATAAAGAATAATTGTTGCTTCTTAGATTGTGAAATTATGCTCTCATTTCATTCCCCCACTTTTTCGACAGCTTTTATATAGGGGTGGTATTCACCCGTGTACTGCAAGTACAGGGTGAATCATTTATGTAGCCCTGGCCGTGATCAATCATTATCACTTATCAGTCAACCTCACTTGGTTTAGTAAAATTCCTTTAGTTTAGCAACGTGCCGATCCCCACCCCCCGACCAAAGCGTATGCTCCATTACAATTCTTTATCTTATAGCTTGAATGGTTCGTTAAACTTAAAGATATGACAGCCCAAACATGTTTTATGACCCTTTCTCATTAATAACTAACCGGCCTATGATTTTAAAAGATTATTTATTTGGTGGGCATCGAACAGATTACCACTAAATCTGACTCTGAAACTATGTTTTCACAATTCCATTTGCTGTCATTAATCACTATGGCCGTATTCGATTCTCACGGTGCGGACCACTCGGGTCACCTGAGGCATTAGGATTTCAAATAGAACACCGTGAGTGGAGCCAAACGACCCGACCCCAGTGCCCCACGTCTTGGCTGGGGGTGCTAGGAAGATTTGTGGTGGTTCCTGTGTGTGGCATGTATTGCAAAGTTACTTTTTTTTCCTTTAAAAAAAAAAAGTAACAGACCATCCAAGATTATAACTAAATTATGCAATCATAAAATACTTTAAATCCTATTTTGCTGTAGTTATATTGGTTATTAAACAAACAAACAAACGTTTTGGAATAAACCACCATTTTTTCCCATCCCGAGCATGTTCGTTTATTCAACTGGAGGTTGTAGGTTCTGCGCGTGGGCCAAAATGTGGCTTCGATAACCCAAGTCGCTTAATCGAATGAGCGCCCCCCCCCCGTATTATTACACTAGTTTGTACTTCATCTTCCGAATACCGGAAGTTAAGTACTGGTGCTACCTTATCTTAGCAGTAATAGAAATAAGCCAAAAAACTTTGCTTTTCACTGGACGAGTCTGGTATGATTTTCACTTGTCCGCCTGAATTTTCACTTGTCCACGGTACTTACCATATTATATACATATCTACATATAGATATTGGCTACAAATGAACAAGAAATCGTGAAACGGACAAGCTCAAGCCATTTACTACTATTCTCACTTGTCTCTGATAAGCGGACAAGCTCTTTCGAATGCTGCTTAGTCAAAGGATACCACAGTGCCCCTGCTATAAGTATAACTGCTCAAATGACTCTGAACCACTGAAGTAACATAGGCAGGCTACCCATGTCCCTGGTCTCACCATGGTGGTATTAATTATGCTGTCAGTCTCATTTTTCGCATTCTAATTGTAGGTAACACTTTAGCATTGCGTCACGGGACCGGCTTGTTGGGATGCGTGCAAGACCGACTTAATTGTGAATTCTTTTTTCAGGGCCAAAATGGGTGGCCACCAGACAGAGAGTGTCTTCATCTCCCAGCTGCAGCAGAGCGTGGCACTTGAGTTTGAGCGCAGTGACGCAGCGCACAAGCTCAGGCTGCTGCTCAGTGAGCTGCTCTTCGTCATGTCACAGGTGAGTAGAAAGCAACAACTATATGAATAGGTTGAAGATATACGGGTCATTCTCAGAAGTTGTGTACCACTTTCATAACATGGAAACCAAAAGTGAAAATATTTCAAATAATAGAAAAAATTCCAAATAATAGGGGAATCAATATTCATATGAAGGTTTATATGTTGTGCATATGTCAGAATTGAAATTTCATTTTCTCATTTTGATCTTATACAGATTGAGAAAGCCATTAAGATTAACTGTAACATCCACCCATAACATTTTAGCACACATCCATAATATCATTTTAACACACAAAACAAATTCAAACAAGATTTTATTAATTAGAATTTTGTTGTTGTTAAAGATTGCCTCGTTAAAGAAAAATTGAGAAAAGACCCGTTTTGGTAGATGCATGGTGTCAGTATGCAATCTTTCATAATATCATTTTAGCACAAAATCATATAGGCATAATTTGAATACATTTTATGGCATAGATTAAATACATATAGTATTGCTAAGCATAATTAATACACAGAGTCAACAATAACTATTTGACATACTACCCCCCTACCCCCACCCTCACTCATGGGGGGGGGGGGAATGAGGGCGAATGGCCAGACAAGTTAATGCATGTACCGATATGTGGTACCACAATCGGCCTGAGCTTGACAGAGAACGGCAGTCGATGACCAATAATAATGAGAACCCTGCAGTAGATGACTGAGGGTGGTAAATATTATAAACTGAAGTGGAAAGCTTCCGATTAATTATACTCATATCATATTTACACATCACCTATATTTGTTATGTATACATTTTACAAGGACAATTCATTGACGACATGCGAATCGAGACAATTCGCCTTGAAAGGACAATTCCTGTCTTCAGCAAATGAAAGAGACATAAGTTTGTCCAATGAGCTGGGGCGCAGGGGGGGGGGGGTATCGAGCATGGCAAGGATACGTCGATCACAGGTGTCGCTGAAAACAGATGCTATTGCAGCTGATTACATGTTTGTAGTTTTGTAGGCAGGGATGAATTATCTGTACTAATTCATATTCCTGTAGTTTTTGGTTATCCGCTTTCTGTTATGTGATGTATAAGTTATTATACGAGTATAAACCGGGAGGAGAGAAAAATTAATGTTTATAATCCTGCCGAGCTCACTCACGTGACTGGTACCGCACCACTGCTCTGTAATTGCGACCCACTTTCGCCACTCAAGAGTCACTCACTTAAAAAGAGCGGACAAATGTGCATATTTCATCCATCTTTTTAGCGGGCGCGGTGGATGATTCGGTAGAGCGCAGGTCTCAGTGTGGGAGATCGGGAGTTCAATTCCTGGTCAAGTCTTCCTAGCCTGGCGCTCGGCATTAATAGAATAGGGTACAAACTGGTTAGCTCAGTGTCAGGATAATGTGACTGTGTGGGATATTGGGTCATGGTGCTGGCGGCCTGATTTCCAAGTGGGGCAGCATTATAAAGTCACCATGAGTGCGCACTGTCACAAGTCGGTACCCGTCCTGATAATACCGTAGATGTTGCCAGGACGTAAAACTCGAACAGCCAACCAACTCATCTGCTTTTTTTCTCTTCCTTTGATGCTCCTCTCCTGTGTAGGTGAAGGAACCACGGACTGAGTTCTACCAGAAGTCCTCAGAGCTGTTTGACAATGAGGTGTACCTGGAGGAGGTGTCTGACGTGTTGTGCATCTCACAAGCCGGTGAGATAACTCTGCTAGGACTTAGTACAGTATAACCCCATTAAACCAAGCTGGGTTAAACCAAACGATCGGTTAATCCAAACTTTTTTCGGCGGCCGGGCAAAATACTACCATTTATCATATAAAAAAGTTGGTTAAACCAAAGTCGGTTAATCCAAATTATCGGTTAATCCAAACAAAATTGTCGGACCCCAGGTCACTCCGGTATGGGTAAACCAAACTTTCATGTGTTTATAAGATCATCTGAGACCCCACTGACTTTTTTATATGTTAAATGGTAGTATTTTGCCGGGCCTCCGAAAAAAGTTTGAATTAACCGATCATTTGGTTTAACGGAGCTTGGTTTAATGGGGTTACACTGTACATACAGAAAAACAATAACCAAAGTGTCCAAATACATTGTATATTACATGTGCAATACACGCTTCCTCAAAGTCAGTCAATGCCAAAGCTCAGTTAAACCAATGATCCGTTAATTCAAACAAATTTCTAGGGTCCCTTCAGGGTTGGTTTAACGGGGTTGTACTGTATGTCCCAAATCAGACTGCTTGGCCCTACTAGCACACCGTGGAATCCAGAAAACTAAAGTTTCATAATCCAATGGTTTCTAGTTTCTGCCATGGTTATGAAAGTTGCATTGTCTGATGGTTTTGAGTTTCTGTCATTTTCTGAGATTAATACATTATATTGATCGTTATAATGTACCTTACTTTAGTTTGTAGTAACTTATATTTTAAATGGCTAACTTTTGAGATATTTGAAGTGCAAAATTAATTTTGGCAAGCATGCCATAGGCTTCTGCAGTAACAGGGTTTTAAAAAAAAAGATTTAAATTAAATTGACTCTGTATTACCGTGTATGTGGCGACAAATGTTTAATAAGTGCACCAGTGTCTAAGGTAAGTAAGTAGAATAAAATCTAGATAATTGTTTTGGTTTTGAAAATTTGTTGTTTTCATCAGACTATGCAGCTTTAAGATAAATATATTAGATTGATCATTATAATCTACCTAACTTTTGTTTGGAGTAACTTTAATTTAGTTTTAAATGGTTAGCTTTGGTGATATTTAAAATGAAAACATGCACAGTAATTTTGACATACACATCGAAATGAGTAATAATAGACTTCAGGAGGGACAATTTCTATTAAATTGACTTAACATTCTTTCTCTGGAGCAATGAATGTCTACCCATATTAGGATCTAATCTAGGTCAAATTTGATGCTGCCATCGGACTATGCAGCTTTAATGATGTAGTGTCGATAATATTCTTAGAACCAGGCGTCCCTGTCCAAACAGTCTTTCCTTTTTTATCAAACACTGATTGTTTTAGTTTGAGATGCATGATATTTAGTTTCCCAGAGCCACTGTCCTGTTGCCATGCGGTGCACTGCATATGTAACTTCATTTGTTTAATCTGTGACATACCGGTTGCGATGCAGTACATGGCATATGTAACTTCATTTGGTTAATCCTTGACATCCCTGTTTCCTAGAACCGCTGTCTGGTTGCCATGCTGCCTATGTAACTTTATTCATTTAATCCATGACGCGCCGGTTTCCCACAGCCACTGTCCTGTTGCCATACAGTTTAATGCATTTATGTCACTTCATTTGTTTAATCTGTGACATCCCTGTTTCCCAAATCCACTTCTCGGTTGCCATGCTGCCTATGTAACTTCATTCATTTAATCTGTGACGTACTCGTTTTCCCAGAGCTGCCATCCCTTCTGCCAATGACTGATGTTGCTGAGGCACTGCTCCATGTGCCGAATGGTGTGTGGCTGTTGTGCCGACTCGTTGCCAACGTACCGGACTCCTTCTCAGAAGGTCAGTTAACAAATTGACGGTGAAAACAGTTTTCCTACTATTTTCTTTTTGTGTACATAGTTACAGTATTCTAATTCATAGAATAAAATATTTCCTGAGTGAGTGACTGAGTAAGTGAGTGAGTTCTATTGTATAGTAAAAGTAAAACTTGTTTTATTTAACGATGCCTCTAGAGGACATTGATTTTCATATTATCGGGTATTGGACGTCAAACATATGGTAATTCTGACATATTTCTTTGGAGGAAACCTGCTGCTGCCACATAGGCTACTTTTTCCAATAAGCAGCAAGGGGTCTTTTATATGCACTTTCCCACAGACAGACAGCACATTCCACAACCTTTGATGAACCAGTTGTGGACCACTGGTTGGAACAGAAAATAGCCCAAACTGCAAATGGGTCCACTGAGCAGGATTGATCGGTTGACTAACACCTTAACAGGTGGACACTCTATTGCCTGAGCTACATCCCACTCCCTTCTATTGTGTATAAGTGACATTAATTAAGGACAAGGCTCGGGAACCTGTTCAAAGGACCATTATTTCCTGCGATATGTGTGGCTTATCTGTTATCACGATACTGCACATCTCTTGTCTTACTTGGAACAGCGATCCCATTTCTCAGCGAAATCACTGATTTCAGCGAAAACTGAGTTTCCAAATTAGCGGGGCGAAGTCCTGTACGCAAACCTTTACTTTGAATAATTTGTTAGTCTTGAAGTCTTAAAATAGTTGGAATTTCAAGACCATAATATGTCCAATTAAGTGCCAGATTGCACCATTTTAATCGTAAGTTAAGCATTATTTGGGGGGGGGGCGTACCCACCCGGGTCACCCTATTTTTTCCAGGGATTTTATATTTTTGTCACTGGGAAACCATTGGTAATGATTTTTTTTGGTCCCGTATTATTTGTATTCTTGCTGTTAATACTTATCAGAAACAAAATTTAAGTTCCATTGTTTTTTCAGCACGGTAACAACATATTACCGGAGACTATATGTGTGAATATGATATTTTCTTTAGATATTTGGTTCGAGTACCCTCAAACGTTCTTTAATTCAACTGTATGTTCCTGAGTGTTCTTAAATCCTTCGCTCCATTAAGCTCCATCTGTCAAGTTTACTCAGTCTGCACAATTTTGTTATCAAAATGTTGCGTGTGTCTCCTTGAAAAAATGTTCTTGTATCTGGTGGCCAACTTTTTCGTATGAACCCTGGTTGCAGTTTGCGCACACCTGGTGGCGAATGGCGAGCAGCAGGATGAGGAGGGAATCGGGGGCGAGAGGCGCTCTCATGCCCTGCTCAGCCTGTGCAGGATGAACCCGTCACAAATCATGCCGGTCAGGGCGCTCTGTGTAAGTCACCAAAATGCTAGTACCATATTGTTGTGGGCTGGGCATTTAAATTGGCAAATCATTTAAGTTAGGGATGGGCGTTTACCTACACATGGGCGATTAAAGGGTGGGCATTTACGAAATATTGGCTAAGTGGGGGGGGGGGGGGGGGCGAGGGGGGGTTTAACCCACATATGGGCATTAACCAGCGAGAATATGGTAGTTAAAGTCGCATAATCTGATGGTCTTGAGTTTCTGTCATTTTCTGAGATGAATATATTAAATTGATCGCATGGTCCGTACGGGACCTTTAAAGTCTTGAAAAGTGTTGAACTTCATTCGCCCCATTTCAAGGCCTTTAAAAGCCTTGATAATTTAATGTATTTGGGTAATTAACCTTGAAAAGCCCTGAATTCCATTGAACTGTCCCCAGTGATCTAAATTAGTCTGAAATCGCCATTCGCCATTGTCATTTTTCTCTCCTGAAATCGAAATGAAAGTAGTCCTGAATTCCTATAAAAGAAAAGCCTTGAAATAGCCTTGAATTCCATATCTACACATGTGTACAAACTGTGATCGTTATAATCTATCTTACTTTTAGTGTGAAGTAACTTCGCTTGAAAATGTCTGGCGTAGGAGATATTTGAAGTGTAGACACGCTAAAATAATTTTGGCAAGCATGTCAAAACTGTGGCTCCCCTAGGCTTCTGCAACGACAGGTTCTATTCAATTGCCTCAGTATTCCTGTCTCGGTGGCAACATGTTTAATAAGTGCATCAGTATCTCATCAAATAAGTATGTGACAGTTAGTGACAAAAAGGTAACTCGGGGGTACATAATAATTTAATTGAAAGAAGATAGAGAGAAAAATTGCAAGCAAAGCAAAAGGGCATGGGGTAAATGAGTAAAGTAACCCAAATGGGAATAACGGAGTAACAGGAAAATGGCTAGCGAGCTATCTAGAAAACTGAAAGCAATGCACCACAGTAAATGGATCCATATCCAATGAGGAAAAGATAACTTGTGGAGTACCCCAAGGGTCAGTCCTGGGGCCACTTCTCTTCCTCATATATATTAACGATCTAAACAACTGGCTAGAAATTGAAAACATCCAACTATATGCAGATGATACAGTTGTATATGCCACAGGCAAAACAACCAAAGAAATAGAAACAAAACTGAATCTAACACTAAAAAAACTAACCGAGTGGTGCCAACTAAATAGGATAACCATAAACAACAGAAAGTCGAAAACAGTACTATTTGGTACCAGGCTAACTAGTAACGATAAAATAAAGTGTCTTGGGAAACACCGAACTGGAACAAGGAGACAACTACCGATATCTGGGAGTGGATCTACACAGACACCTAAATTATTACCTCTGCATAACAAATACTATCAAAAAAGTAGACCACAAAATATGGCTACTGGCTAAACTGAGATACTACATGACTGAAAACATGGCAATTAAAATATATAAAGGCATGATCCTCCCCTACTTTGACTAGGGCGATGTAGTATACATGGGAGGAAATACAAAACTATTAAAGAAACTACAGGTGCTATAAAATAGAGCCCTCAAAGTATGCCTTCGGGTGCACAAAAGATATCCCACAATAGAATTACACAAAAAATGCAATGCAACATTACTAACGAGTAGAAGGGAAATGCACATCAAAATACTAGCACACCATTACACCACAATACCAGGCTACACAGTAACCCCCGTAGGGACACCAGGCAAAAGGCATCCCCAGTGCTACTGACAGCAATAAGTAACACCAAGATTTATTAGAGACGTGTACTGGCCATGGCAGCACATGCCTGGAATAATCAACCCATACAACAACAGGCAATCAAAAGCCTGGTCCACTATAAAAGATTCTTAAAGAAAACAAGGTAATACACAACCACCTACTGAAGGAACAATATCTCACCTGACCATGGGCACAGTCACTGCTTGCTGTGTTCTGGCACAAAAAGCAAAAGACAGGGCAGAAAAGATGGTAGATATTACAAATATGGAAACTAGCCCTCCTAAGTACTAAGGAAATTGAAATGACTATCACCATAGGGCGCAGTCCGTCTGGGTATGTGTACTGGCACAAACCAAAGCAGAACTGGGAAAGCCACGGTCATGCATCCGATTCACCCTGAAACACAAAATGGCTAACTATGCAACACAACCATCCCACCTAGTTGCAGTCCTGAAGGGTCCACCAGGGATGTTCTGGCACACTGGTGCACTATCTAAGGACATGGTGTGGGTGAAAGGATGTTGTAGCAAACCACAAAGGGACAGGATCCTCTCCCGCAGGCCTGTATGTCATCCGGTAGATGTAAATAGTAGGCTAAATTATCATATACCGGTTAGGAAAAAAATTTGAAAAATACAAAAAAAAGCTAATATAAAAACTACTAACACCCAAAACCGCAAATGGTTGTCCTGAGAAAGATCAGGTGAGTGTGGGACCAGACCAATCCAGTATCACAGCTGTCCAGCGTTGAAAACAAACTCCCTCATGGGAGCTTATGCGTCATGGGCAGAATAAATAACTTGTCACACACACACACACACACACACACAAAATCAATAATCTGCGTTTGTTAGTAATTGTGCATACTTTATGTATTCACATATTTCATGTATTCAAATAAATAGTTTTTCTCTTTATTGAAAAAGACAATTGTTAGACATTTTTTTATCATGTTGGGAGGGAGTAAGCCGCGACCGATACACATACTAGAATGTATTTTGCACTCTTTTTTTAAGTCTGATTTTATATAATATACAAGGATGAAAGATCACAATTTCGCCGATTTCTACGATTTTTTTATATTCACTGATTAACATGTACAAAATGCAAATATATATGGCAGCAATTGGTTAGTCTGAATCCTGTTCTTATATGACCTTAGATGTTGCTAGAACATGAAACTCAATCAAGAAAGAGTTTATTATGGGCGATAATACAGTCACAACAAGGATATTTAAAACCTGACTTCCAGCATTTTTCCTGCGGTTCCGTGACAGTGCTAATTCAATGTGTGAATATCCATATTTCCACAGAAATTAACTGTTGTTAGAATAACCACGGCTTGGTTCTGCTGGAACCCGCTAGGTGGCATCAAGGTCTTGGCCTGATTTCCATATTTTTTTCCTAAGACCACTTTCATCCATGATTATAAATAAAAGGTGAAATGTTGTGCTTCAGGTGAGGCACTGCCGGATGCCCGGGCTGGCTGTAGCTCTGACGCTGGAGAACAAGCGGAAGGAGCTGGCAGAGACGATGGCTGGGATGCTGGCGCACACCGCGCATGCGGGGATCAGCGACGTGGTCGCCTTCGTAAGCGGGCTCCTGCTGGGCAACAACATCAATGTCCGCACCTGGTTCGCACAGTTCATTCGGATTGGGCAGAAGGTAATGTCGTCAGTGTGCGCAGAGTTGAAAACGAGGCATGGGGCTACTAAGCTAAGTACTGCTGGGTAATGTGCTGGTCAATGTTCCTTTCCTCTCTCCTCTCTCCTCTCTCCTCTCTCCTCTCTCCTCTGTCCTCTCTCCTCTCTCCTCTCTCCTCTCTCCTCTCTCTCTTCTCCTCTTCCTCCTCTCCTCTCTCCTCTCTCCTCTCTCCTCTCTCTCTCTCCTCTCCTTCTCTCCTCTCTCCCCTCTCCCCTCTCCTCCTCTCCTCTCCTCTCCTCTCCTCTCCTCTCTTCTCTTCTCTTCTCCTCTCCTCTCCTCTCCTCTCCTCTCCTGCTCTCCTCTCCTGCTCTCCTGCTCTCCTGCTCTCCTCCCCTACCATCGCCCCTACCCTACCCCTACCCCTTCCCTCTCCTATTATTGCACTAAAATAAACTATGTACAAATGAAAATGTCAACTAGGTTAGGTTTTTAACCTTCAATGCTTGACGATGTAGCAGTGGAAGGAGAGAGTGTTCAAATTAAGAAATCTTTGGAACATATTAATATCACTTTTATAGGGGGAACGCCCTTTGGTCACGTCATTATGATGGTGCTTTACAGAAAAAAGATGAGCCCACGTCTTCCATCTTGTACACACTGCGGGACGAGCTCCTGAATGAGCTGATGAACGTGCTGCCTGAGGGCATGCAGCAGGTGACGGAGAAGCAGGCGGTGCAGGGCTGCGCATTCATCCGGCTCTATTGCGCACTGAAGGGTATCGCGTCACTCAGGTGAGTTTATATTTGTTTTGTGTTAATTGTTGGCTCCGCTTCTGGGGGAGGGGATCATGTGTTCAAATCCCAGCCAAGTCAAAACAATGACTTACAAATTTGGATACTTGTCGCTACCTAGCCTGGTGCTCGGCAGTAGTAAGTAATAGGATAGGGCAACGACTGGATGGTGAGCATCAGAATAATGTGACTGGGTGGGATATCAGGTCATGGTACTGGTGGCTCGGTCCTCCAGTAGGGCAGCACTATAAAGTTGCCATGAGTGCACACTATCACAAGTCTGTACCCATCCTGATATGACCTTAGGTGTTGTCAGGATGTAAAACTGGTACCATTAGCTATCTTGGTTGACCGCAACTACACCAGTATCAACTACTGCTTGCAACCACAAAAAAGGGGTGATCATAAATAGGTCACAAAATGGTTGTAAGTGTGGTACTCAGTGGTTATAAGTAGGTTGCAGCTACTGCACTAAAAACCTCCTTGTGACCGAAATGGTTACCCAGGTCGTAATCGATTAACACGACCTGGTGTACCGAGTTCAATTTCCCCCCTTTTCAGATTCCTGGGGGGGGAATTTAAAACAGTTTTCAGATTCCCTCCCCTATTTTCAAATTCCCCCCTCCTAGAATTTAAAATTATTTAAAAAACTTTAAAAAAACATTAAAAAATTTAGACCTATAATATTTTTTTCTTATCCGTCTTGGAGACTTTTTGTGTCATTTGGGGTGAAATATGTTTTGTTGTACTAGTATTAATTTCCATTATGCTATTCTCTGTATTATTTATTTGTCATGAAAAATAAAGAAAATTCCCCAAAAATGGGGGCAGGGAAAGTTAAAACGAGGGAGGGAACTTGAAAACGTTTTCCAATTCCCCTGGGATGAATTTGAAAACGTTTTCAAGTACCCGGGGGGGAACTTGAATATGGGGGGAATTTGAAATCTTTACACCGGGCGACTCGGGTGACCCGAGTCGTCAGAATTTCAAATAGAACACCGGAGTCGACAAATACACGTGTCGTGTGCAAAAAGATCTGACCCGAGTAACCCACCTCTTGGATGGGGTGGCTAGGAGCGATGATATCACATTTGCACTGGTACCGTCCTGTAGGACAACAGCTACCAGTAACAGTCAAACATGTTTTTTTTGGGTAATAACATAGATTAATGAAATGGAAATACCATCATAAAACAATTTAAATCCTACTTTGCTGTAGTTATATCGGTTATTTAAAAAAAAAGAGGTTTTGGATTAAGCCACCATTTTTTCCATCCCGTGTGTCGAGAAGCGTATTCGATTATTCGACTCAAGTGTAGGATGTGTGCATGCGCCAAAAAGTGGCTTGGGTGACCCCAGTTGATTAATCGATTACGCCCCGAGAGGTCGGCGATCATTGCTTTGGTCGGCGACCGTTGCTTTGGTCCCACGGTTGCAAGAAGTAGGGTTCTTTGGATCAAAGTGGTCGCCAAGTAGTCACAAGCCGTAGTATGACTGGGGCTTATGCGGGCAGCATAGTTTGCCGTGTGCGGAGAGTGCCCTTGGTTTGAGCATTGCTTCTTCATGCGCAGGTTCTCTGATGAGGAGGTGAAACTGCTGTTGAAGCTGATCACGAGTAACCCGCCATACACACCGTCCGGGGTGCGCTTCGTGTCGCTTGGACTCTGCATGCTGCTCGCCTGTCCCTACCTCATCGGGTAAGTTGCAGTATGCCTCTAGCAGGTACCCTTGTGTGAAATATAAGTAAATAATATAGACTTAAAGTTGCATAGCCTAATGGTTTTGAGTTTCTGTCAACAAAATTTAGATAAATATATTATTAGGTTCATTGTTATTATCTACCCTACTTTAGTCTGAAGTAATTTTTATTTTAAATGTCCAACTTTGGAGCTATTGGAAGTGCAAGCATGCAAAATTAATTTTGGCAATCACGTCAAAACTCACCATAGGCATTCAGCAGTAACAGGTTCTATTCAATTGTCTTAATACTCCTTTCAATGCAACAGCAAATGCTTAATAAGTGCACCAGTGTCTAGGTACCTTACATATGTAGGATCAAATCTAGGCGAGTGTTTTGTTTTTGAAAATTTGATGCCTTCATCGGATAATGACCATTTAATAGAATTAGAATGCATCTACTAGCAGTGCCCGTATGTCTCCTGTTTTGGGAGATCCGAACCCATGAGTTTGTGGTTTCGAATCCTGGTTGAGTCAAACCGATGACTTAAAAATGTATACTTGTCACTTGCTAGTCTGGCGCTCGGCATTATTAGGATAGGGCAAGGACTGGTTGGCTCAGTGTCCGGATAATGTGACTGAGTGGGCTATCAAGTCATGGTGCTGGTGGCCTGGTTTCCCAGTGGGGCAGCACTATAAAGTCGCCATGAGTGCGCACTGTCACAAGTCGGTACCCGTCCTGATATGACCTTAGATGTTGCTAGGTCGTAAAGCAACAAACTAAACAAACTAGCAGTGCCAGTCTAAAACGTAAAAGCGCTGTACAGTTGATTGGATTTTATTTCACTGTACGCCATGGTCGGTTGGTTTGGTCGCCATCCCCCTACGGGGTGATGTGCCTGCCTGTACACCTAAATGAACCTCTACTGTTCTGGATTGATTGGATATAAGACCACGGCACTGATTAAATATGATGAAAAGGGCTTGCCTGAACACCTCCCTTCACCCTTTCCTGAAATCGTGTTTGAATCCTGATTGAATCCCGTCTTATCTCCCACTTGAATCCCTCTGAACTCCAGTTGAACTCATGCTGAATCCTACTTGAATCCCCTGTACTTCCGCTGAATTAGTAAAAAAAAAAAGATTGTGCTTGAATCCCTCTGAATTCATGTTGCATCCCACTTGAACTCCTGCTGCATTCCACTTGAACTAATGCTTGGATCCCACTTGAAATCCTGCTGCATACCACTTGAACTAATGCTTGAATCCCACTTGAACTAATTCTGCATCCTACTTGAACTCCTGCTGCATCCCACTTGAACTCCTGCTGCATCCCACTTGAACTAATGCTTGAATCCCACTTGAACTCCTGCTGCATCCCACTTGAGCTCCTGCTTCATCCCACTTGAGCTCCTGCTGCATCCCACTTGAACTAATGCTTGAATCCCACTTGAACTCTGTTGCATCCCACTTGAAATCATGCTGCATCCCATTTGAACTCATGCTGGATCCCACTTGAACTCATGCTGCATCTGCATCCCATTTGAGCTCCTGCTGCATCTGCATCCCACTTGAGCTCCTGCTGCATCCCACTTGACCTCCTGCTGCATCCCACTTGAACTCATGCTGCATCCCACTTGAACTCATGCTGCATCTGCATCCCACTTGACCTCCTGCTGCATCTGCATCCCACTTGAGCTCCTGCTGCATCCCACTTGAACTCATGCTGCATCCCACTTGAACTGAGCCTTGAATCCCACTTGAACTGATGCTTGAATCCCGTCTAAACTCCCACTTGAACCCCTCTGAATTCATGCTACATCCCACTTGAACTCCTGTCTGAATCCCACTAGAATCCGTCTGAATTCTGTTTGAATCCACCTTGAATCCTGTCTGAGTCCTGCTTGAATCCACTCTGCATCCATGGTGCAGTTCGACGGAGCAGGAGAAGGCGGCCATAGACTGGATTAAGTGGCTCCTGCGTGAAGTGAGTCGCTTTGAGAAGGCGGGGTCTGGCTCGTTCGGGGAGATGCTGCTGCTTATCGCCATCCACTTCCACAGCAACCAGACGACCGCCATCGCAGATCTCGTCTGTTCCACACTCGGCATGAAGGTCAGCATCACCTGTTGTCAGCGTTTCTTCCTAACATGACTATTCGATATAGCTAAGGGAAATATTCAAATCGTAGAAGATATTAATAGTATTGTGGTGGGGGGAGGTCTGATTGTCATTTGATGCTTACGAAATTGATGGAACGTGGAGGAGGTGATAAATGATAATGTTGGGGACATCATTTGTTTGTTTGTTGTTTGTTTGTTGTTGTTTTACATCCTAGCAACATCTAAGGTCATATCAGGATGGGTACCGACTTGTGACAGTGCGCACTCATGGTGACTTTATAGTGCTGCCCCACTGGGAAACCAGGCCGCCAGCACCATGACCTGATATCCCACTCAGTCCCGTTATCCTGACACTGAGCCAACCAGGCTTGCCCCATCCTAATACTGCTGAGCGCCAGGCTAAGAAGCGACAAGTATAAATTTTTAAGTCATCGGTTTGACTCGACTAGGATTCGACCCCACACACTCATGGGTTCGGATCTCCCGATCTCCCTAAACAGGAGACGGACGCTCTACTCATTCGGCCACCCCATCTGGTCTGTTGGGGAGATCTGATTGTCTTTTGATCCTTATCAAATTAATAGAACACGGAGGGGGTGATAAATGATAATGGTGGGGGGGGGATCTGATTGTCGTTTGATTCTTATCGAATCAATGGAACGCATAGGAGGTGATAAATGATAATGTGGGGCGGAGGGTCTGATTGTCGTTTGATTCTTATCGAATCAATGAAACGCATAGGTGATAAATGATAATGTGGAGGGGGGCATCTGATTGTCGTTTGATTCTTATCAAATCAATGGAACGCATAGGAGGCGATAAATGATAATGTAGGGCGGGGGGATCTGATTGTCATTTGATTCTTCTCGAATTGATGGAACGCGGAAGGGGTGATGAATGATAATATGGGCGAGGTCTGATTGTCATTTGATTCTTATTGAATTGATGGAACACGTAGGTGGTGATGAATGATAATGTGGGGAGACACGGTGATGGGATCTGAGGGTATTCTTTCTCGCCTCAAAGCCTATAGATTCAAGACGGGTTGTCAATCTGGACTCACAGAAATGCACGTGATTTCGGGGATCCCCCCCAACCCCAATCACCTTTTTTTTTTTCTATATCTAGTTTAATTTTGTCTCGTGGGTTTTTATTTATATTTTTGTGGATGTCCTTTCCAGAGTGCAGTAAAAGCAAACTCGTTGGCAAGGATGAAGACAATTTTTACGCAAGAAATCTTCACTGAAAAGGCAAGTTAGAACTCGACTTGGTGCCTCTTTTTGTGCCCTTTTTAAAGTGGGTGTATTCGGTCAATGATAAACTTATTGATTTAGAAAGAAATATTAATAATTATTATACTTTTTTAATTAAAGGACGGAAATAGTTTCCTCTGAAGTTTATTATTAGAAACTTAAAAAAATCATATCTTTATTCTAAGCAGAAAGTATACTCGGTTCGTATATATATGATTAACTTATTAAGTCAGAAGCAATTTGGTTGATTGATTGGTTGCTAATGGTTTACTGTAGTAAGAGCCATATTCACGCTAAAAAGTTAGTGGTATTTATTTTGTCGGCTTTGTTCATCAGATTTATATGCCTACATACCAATGTGAAGCACACTTTAAAAAAAAGTACAACTGGACTATCGTGTCTTGTAATTTTAGAAGTCAATTTTATTGTCATTTGACATAAATTTAACTACTTCAAAATTGTATCTGATATCATTTTTGATGTCATTTTTATATTTATTCTTATAATACTAAAATCTGACCATTTCAGTTTTTCACATAAGTTTAAATGTAAACATAAATATGATTAACAAAGAATTTAAAAGAAAAGACATTTATAACTATAAAACCAAATGATTGTGCAACTTTTAAAACCGTGTCTCATGTAAACATAAATGTGATTAACAACGAAGTTTTTTTTAAAGTATGACACCTATAACTATAAAACCAAATGATTATGCAAATTTTAAAACCATGCCCCAGGTGGTGACGTCACACGCGGTGCGCGTCTCTGTGACCCAGACCCTGAATGCGGGCATGACGGGATACCTGCCCATCCACTGCATCTATCAGTTGTTGAAGAGTCGCGCCTTCTCCAAGCACAAGGTCCCCATCAAGGTCAGTATGAGGTCACAGGGCGCAAGGTCCCCATCAAGGTCAGTAGGAGGTCACAGGGCACTGAAGGTTAATCGGCTTAATAGTGCTAACATCTGAGTTCCACGTCCATCAGAACAGCACCCAGGACTCAGGGTTCTCGCACAGGTCTTGGTTTGGCCACTATTATAGTTTTTCAAGATGTTTTACCAGCTATCTTCACAAAGCACAAAGGCCATGAAGGTGAAATGTCTCAAAGTTGACGCTATTGTCTACGGACCGTAATGTACTGGTCACAAGTGCATGCATACTTTGACAGCTTTTTACTGATTGATTAGCATTTGCCACGAAAATAGGTTTTAAATTGTATGAAAATTGGTATTAAACAGTCTTAAAACGGTCTTAAATGTGATTGGCTAATATGTACAGGAACCCTGTGACTATCGTTGCTGTCTAGGTGACATTTTTTTTTAAAAGCTTAGTGTCTTCCCTCGTTGTGCTTTGGAGATTTCGACCGCAGTCGATCACACTACAGTGTTTGTACACAGTCAGATTATACAACTTTGGTTGGATACTCATGTATTTGTCGGATAAAGTCAGATTTTCGATAATTTTGCATTGTTTTTGGATGGATCAGTCGGATTTCGCTTACATTTCTTGTTCAAAACTTAACTTGAATATCATAAATTCTGCTAACAAAATAGGTTACTTTATTCAGAATATATTTAGTAAATTGTTTGACAGCTTTTAGTTTTTTTTTCCTTCATATTTTAAGTACTGGAGGAAAACTAAGATTTTGGTTGCACAAAAGTAGGATTTATATTTCTGCCTTGGTACAAACACTACATTAGTTGTCTCTGGCCTTTGTCGCATGAACAGGACTGGATTTACAAGCAGATGTGCCACTCCTCGACACCCATCCACGGTCTGCTGCCTCCACTCATCGAGGTTTACATCCAGTCCATCATCCTGCCCAGCAACAAGGTGGACCGGACGAACGAGCCGGTCACCGAGGCGGAGGTGCTCCATGTCTTCAAGGGTGAGTTTACAGGGGTCTCGCTACATAGCGTAAAGGATGGTGGGCCCGCTAGCTATTGCGGCGTAGGTTGCCTTAATTCAGTACGGCCGCTATCCGTTGGCAGTGGAAGTTGCATAAGTTACACATACTGCCTGTAACTATAAGTGAAACCAGTGGTACCAATTCCTGCTGTCCCTTTTTACTGATTTCCGTCATTCCTTTCCTGAATACCGGGTAGACCACTGGGTTTTTGGTATGTTTTTGTAGGGGGGGGTTACATTAGTTTTTTAAGCAGGGGAAATTTCAATTGCGGATGATTGTTCTTCCTCATTCCATTGCTTCCTGCTCTATGCTAATAATGGCGAGCACCTGGCTAGGAAGCATCAAGTTTCAATTTTTAAGTCATTGGTTTGACTCGACCAGGGTTTGAACTCACGATCTACGAACACGGGAGACAGACGGTCTAACTCATTCGGCCATCCCGTCTGGGTTGTCAGGTTAGTGTTTAACGACAAGTTTGTGGTGCTCTGAAAAGGCAAGTTTCGCTAAGTAGTTATGCAGACGGTCTAGTGAGTTTGTTGAGTCAGAATACCCTCTAATTATATAGGTACTGGCCTTGAATGAGTATTGGAAGTAGAATGCCTTCTAAATAAATAAGTATTGGTCTTGAAGGAGTATCAGGAGTAGAAGGCCCTCTAAGTAAATAAGTATTGGTCTTGAAGGAGTATCTGAAGTAGAAGGCCCTTTAAATAAATAAGTATTGGTCTTGAAGGATTATCGGGAGTAGAAGGCGCTCTAAATAAATAAGTATTGGTCTTGAATGAGTATCGGGAGTAGAAGGCCCTCTAAATAAATAATCACTAACCTTGAATGAGTATTGAAAGTAGAAGACCCTCAAAACAAATAAGTACTAACCTTGAATGACTATTGAAAGTAGAAGACCCTCTAAATAAATAAGTATTGACCTTGAATGAGTATCAGGAGTAGAAGGCCCTCTAAATAAATAAGTACTCGTCTTGAATAAGTATCGCTAGTAGAAACCACCACTGAGTAATTGATTCTCGCACTTGACGCTGTTAGAAGCCACCACTGAGTGATGTGGCGCTCACACATGACGCTGTTAGAAGCCACCACTGAGTGATTGCCGATCACACTTGATGCGAGGTAGAAGCCACTACCGAGTAATTGAAGCCACCACTGAGTGATTGCTACTCACACATGACGCTGTTGCAGACTCTGTGAACACGCGACACCGCAGTCGAAGCCGCAGTGTGGGAAAGCGGAAGGACGAGCCAATGGAGGTAGAGGGCACTGCTGAAGGCCCGGAGAATCAGCTCACGTCGCAGCTGCTGCTCCTGTACTACCTGCTGGTCTATCAGGACATGCTCCTCAGCAACATGAAGAACATAGGTGCGGTTAGCGAGTGTTTCAGATTTACCATTTAAGTTTTTAAAATTGCAAAGCTGACACTCATATCCTTATATTTGCTAAGTCATTTTTTATTGCATAAAAAGTGTAACTGGTTATATTCAACTATGGCAAAGAATTTTTAAAAGCATTTCAACATGCACACCAAAATACCATTTGAATATTTCCACTTTGAATATCTCCCTTTAAATTATAAGGTACTTCAAACTAAAGTAAAGTACATTATATCAATCAACCTAATAAATCTATCTTTATAAAAATTATTAAAAAAATTAATTGAAAATGGCAGAAGCTCCAAACCGTGGGATTGTGTAGCTTTAAGCAAAGCTAAATGCAGGTTTGATATTATATATCAGCTGACTGACTGGGCTCACCTTTGTCGTTACAGCGGCTTCGAACAGGAAGGTCCTTAGTTACTCGGGCAGTGTGATGGCGCAACTACCCATAAAGCATCTGCTTCACCAGGCGCAGAAGGAGCAGCAGCTGTATGCCGGCCTCTTCTCACCACTCCTCAGGTCGGTGACATGCGCGGGCGTTCTCCTGATTCATCGGTTGATTGATTGATTGCTTTTTACGGCGTGTCGGCGGCAAGGGCCATATTCATAACGAAAAGCGTAGTAGGATCTATTCTGTTGGTCTTGTCAATCACATTCACATACCTACCTTTAAATTTATGCTAAATTCTGAAATGGTCAGATCCGTGGCAAATGACAGGTTGTCGACCATCTCTGATGCATATTTTGATATGGTTAGACTTGTGTCAATTGACACTAAGATCGAACTCACAAGACGTTAGCCAAAATTTTAGGAGGTGATACATCCCAGTTATTTTTAGTTTGTGCTTTACATTGGTGAAGGGGTCACCCATGCTATTTATATTTTTAAAGTGTTGATGCAATGCCGTTTAATTTTTTAATTTTTTTTGTGACAAGGTATTTACCCTGCCCATAACGCATAAGCCCCCACGAGCGCGCTTGTTTTCAATGCTGGACAGCTTTGATGTTGTTTTTGTTCTGATCCTTTGCCCAGGGGTGTTTACCTGTTTCAGCTCAGGCCAGTCTCTAGTGGTTTTGGGTGTTAGTAATAATCTATGTTAGTTTTTTTGTATTTCTTCCAGAATTTTTGTCTAGTTTGCGTGTGATACCTTAGCCTACTATGTACATCTACTTGGGTGTCATGTAGGCTTGCGGGAGAGGATCCCGTCCCATATTGGTTTGTTGCAACCCCCTTTCACCCAAGTCCTGTCCTTAGATAGTGCACCGGTGCGCTAGAACACACCCACTCTTCAGGACTGCGATTAGGTGGGATGGCTGTGTCGTTTGCTTAGCCATTTTGCATTTTAGGCTGGATCAGATGCATGACCATGGCCTGTCCATTTTTGTGTTGGTTTGTGCCATTACACATATCCAGGTGGACTGCGCCATGTGGTGATGGTTTCTCTGATGTCCTTAGTGCTTAGGGGGGGCTAGTGTCCATATTTTCTTTCATATCTACCATTTTTCTGACCTGTCTTTTGCTTTTTGTGCTATTGCACAGCAAGCAGTGAGTGTGCTCAGGGGCAGGTGTGATTTTTGGTCTGTTGGGAAGTAGTTTCTTTCTTTAGTAGATTTTTGTGGTGGTCAAGGTTACGGATTGGCAGTTGTTTTGTGTTTTGCTTATTCCAGGCATGTGCTGCCATGGCGAGTACACTCCTCTAATAGATTTTGGTGTTACTCATTTCTGTCAGTAGTATCGGGGCCGCCATATGTCTGGTGTCCCTGCGGGGGGTTACTGTGTAGCCTGATTTTGTGGTGTAGTGGTGTGCTAGTATTTTAAGGTGCGTTTCCCTTCTGTTTGTCAATGGTGTTGCGTTGCATTTTTTATGTAGTTCCATCATAGGGTATCTTTTGTGTACCTGGAGACATATTTTGAGGGACCAGACGGGATGGCCGAATGAGTTAGAGTGTTCGTCTCCCGTGCTGGTAGATCGTGGGGTCGTGGGTTCGAACCCTGGTCGGGTCAAAACAATGACTTAAAAATTGATACGTGTCGCTTCCTAGCGAGGCGCTTGGCATTATTAGGACAGGGCAAGGACTGGTGTGCTCAGTGTCAGGATAATGTGACTGAGTGGGGTACTAGGTCATGGTGCCGGCGGCCTGTTTCCCAGTGGGACAGCACTATGAAGTCGCCATGAGTGCGCACTGTCACAAGGTGGTGCCTGTCCTTATATGACCTTAGATGTTGCTAGGATGTAAAACAACAACAAACAACAACAACATATTTTGAGGGCTTTGTTTTGTAGCACCTGCTGTTTGTTTGGAAGTTTGGTATTTCCTCCCATGTAGACTACATCACCTTAGACGAAGTAGGGGAGGATCATACCCTTATATATTTTAATTGCCATGTTTCAGTCATGTAGGGTCTTAATTTTGGCAGGAGCCATATTTTGTGGTTTGCTTTTTTTTATAGTTTTTGTTATGCAGAGGTCATAACTTAGGTGTCTGTCTAGGTATTTGTAGTTGTCTACCTGCTCTAGCTCACTGTCTCCCAGGAGACACTTAATACTATTATTACTCGTAAGTCTTGTACCAAATAGTACTGTTTTTGGTTTACTGCTATTTAAAGTTATTTTGTTTAGGTTGCACCACTCAGTCAGTTTTGTTAGTGTTTGGTTCAGTTTTGTTTCTATTTCTTCAGTTGATTTGCCTGCGGTGTATACCACAGTATCATCTGCATATAACTGGATGTTATCAATGTCCAGCCAGTTGTTTAGATCATTTATGTATATGAGGAAAAGAAGTGGACCTAGGACTGACCACTGAGGTAGCCCACAGTTTATTTTTTCCTCGTTTGATATGCCCCCATTTACTGTGGTGCATTGTTTCTGATTTTCTAGGTAGCTTGTTAGCCATTTCCCTGTTATTCCTGTTATTCCTGTTATTCCCATTTGGGATAGCTTGCTAATTAGGATAGTGTGGTCCACCATGTCAAAAGCTTTGCTGAAGTCGATGAATGCTGCACCCACTAGATTATTTTTGTAGATATTGTTAATCGTTTATTAAGCTTAATCGTTTATTAAGTTAGCAATTGTTTTTATTGTCGAGTGTTTTTTTCTTAATGCACTCTGTTTGCTGTTTAGTACTTTGTGTTCGTTTAGGTGGTCCATAACATGATGTCTATGCATTACTTTTTCCATTAGTTTACCAGGTAGTGGTAGTAGAGATCGGTCTATAGTTACCCTGGGTTTGTTTGTCCCCCCCCCCCCCCTTTGTGGACTGGGGTTTGGCTATCTTCCATCATCATCATCATCATGCTGTCGGTCGTGATGCGACAAAGACTGTTTTTATTACTTGACTGCCGCTCGCCATTTAGCTCTCTGCTGTGAGAGTTGCATCCATGAGTTGGTTTTAATGTCTCTCAGCTTCAGGTTTACCCGGGCGACGACCGAGCCGGTATGGTGTTTTGTGCGGTTGTACATTTCATGAAAGCTGCCTGCAAAAGTGTTGAAGTGCTGCTGGCTTTTTCAAGTTACCAGCGGCACTCTCTCGGGGAGCAAATAGACGTTTCACACCGGCAAGCACATGTCAAGACAGGCGCAAAACTATTTGTCCCTGCAGTGGCTGGTCGGGAGATGTTGGGAGTTCCATACATCAACTGCCCTTAATGCTGCCACAGTGACATGGTTTTCTGTTTAGGGTTTGCTCCCTTAGCCTTCGGTTCTGTCAAGAACCTGTACCACAAGGCAGTGGTTTACAACTCTGCTGGGCAGGGGTGTCAAACTCCCTGAGGTATTGCTATACCTGCAATACCTGCATACACCATGCTATCTTCCAGCAGTCTACATATGTGCCTTCTCTGAATGACTTATTGAAAAGGTTACATAAGACATCTGAGATGCATCCAAGTGCATCCTTCAGTACTATGCTCGATATGTTTTCGATGCCTGATGGTTTGTTGTAGTCAATCTTTTTTATGAGATCACTCAGTGGTGGCTTCTACCCCGCCTCCACATTAGGAGGCATATGACGTACCAAACATAGGAGGTGGACTAAACACTTGAGCAGAATGTTTGAGTGTTAGTAGGTACTGATACCCAATACAATCGGGGGGGGGGGTATTCTCCCTTGAGTGAAAAGATGCGGTGGCCGAATGAGTTGAGCGCCCACCTGGCATTCAGCATTACTGGGATAGGGAAAGGAGCAGTGGAATGAGGAAGACTAATTGTTCGTGATTGAAAATTCCACTGCTTAATCAACTAATGTTCCAACAAACAAACAAAACCACACAAAAAAACTGGAATGAATATCGGGGTATAAGGCCTTATAAATAAATTAATAAATGGTATAAGGCTTCATAAATAAATAAATGTTAATAAATGGTATAAGGCCTCATAAATAAATAATTAAATAAATATATGAATGAATAAATACTGTCTTGAAATAATTATCAGATGGTAGGAATGTCTCTTAACTAACAGACATGTGCCTCCTAATGTGGAGACGGGGTAGAAGCCACCACTGAGTGATTGCCACTCACACTTGACACTGTTAGAAGCCACCACTGAGTGATTGCCGCTCACACTTGACACTGTTAGAAGCCACCACTGACAGGGAAATGTTTAAAACGTAAGATGACCTCTGACCTCAGACCCCTATTTGCACTGACAGACTGGTGGCGACGCACTACCCCCACCTGTGTCTGGTGGAGGACTGGCTGGACGAGGAGCTGGGCGTGGCCAAGTCACCGCTGTCTATCATCAAAGTGCCAGGCATCAGCTGCACGCCCGACACACTAAACGACGGTAAGTCGCTTCTTTGGTTGGTTGGTTGTTTTACATCCTGGCAACAATAAGGTCATATTTGGACGGGTACTGACTTGTGACAGTGCACACTCATGGCGACTTTATTGTATAGTGCGGCCCCACTGGGAAATCTGACTACTGGCACCATAACCTGATATCCCACTCAGTCACATTATTCTATTTTATAACTTATTTCATTATTGTTATTATTATTATTATATTTTATTTCATTTTCTCTCTTTTTTTTCAATAGGTGATGATTTATCATGTCTTTTCTAATAAAATTTCAGAATAAGAATTTATCTTAATACCCTTTTTTAACTTAACTGATATTTATGAAGAGATCTGTTCCACACTGTACAAGTTGAAACCAGCATGCATTGCTTCTTGCAGGCTTCCAGAAGCTGTTGCGGAACCCGCTGACTATCTTGCTGCTGCTAGACCAGCTACTGACGCGGTCTGCTCAGGACCTGCTGCCCTTCGCTGATGTCCTCACTGCCAACTTGCGATGTCTGCTTGAAGATGGGGTGCCCCGCCGCGTACTCGACAATGTTGCACGTCTCTGGACGACACTCAATACCATCATTCCACGGAAGTGAGTTAGCAACACTTTTTCACACCGCGATGGGTGGGACATCTTCCTGTGTGGAATTGCGTGGGTGTGTGGCTTAGAGTGGGTTGTAATGGTGAGAAATACAACCACCCTCTCACCAGACAGGATGGCCAAATGAGTTGAGCGTCCGTCTCCTGTATTGGGAGATCGGGAGATCCAAACCTATGAGTTTGTGGGTTCGAACCCTGGTCAAACCAATGACTTAAGAATTGATACTTGTTGCTTCCTAGCCTGGCGCTCATCATTAATAGGATAGGCCAAGGACTGGTTAGCACAGTATCAGGATAATTTGATTGTGTGGGATATAGACTACATCACGGTTCCGACTGCACATGCGCTGAAAACGGCGCCGGGAGCAAAGCAAAGGCGAATGGCCATTGAGTTTGCGATACGCATAGGGCAAAACTGGCATTTTATTCACAAACATGGACGGAAGGATGCAATATAATAATATAATGAATATGTTTAAGATACAACTCTCCATAATTAAGCATTTTGAGCTAAGAAACATACAATTTCAGTCACTTTACAGGCTGATGTTTACATCACCATTGATTAGTCAGAAGTAATTCTTGTTCTAAATATTAAAATGTCAAATGTGTCAACAAAAACTTGTTTCAAAGAAATATATAACCAATATCTGATTAACCCTACTCATTTTCTATTTCTACATATGTCATTAACCATAGAATATAAATAAAAACATGAATAAAACAAATAAAACTGACTCTGGCTATGGCTCTAACACTGCCCGAGTTGCAACTTCCCGAGTTGCCGGTACCTTCAGCCGGCCCTGGTCAGATGAAATAACCACGGCAACTCGGCATGGCAACAAGGGGCCTCGACATTAAGTGATGACTGTAACTGCATTATTACAAGAACCTAAATGTAATGATGCTCCTTCTGACCATGTAGTGTTGTCATTATTTTAACTGACTGACTATAACTGTGTTTACTATGACAACCCGCATGTGATGATGCTCCTTCTGACCATGTAGCGTTGTCGTTATTTTAACTGACCGACTATAACTATGTTTACTATGACAACCCGCATGTGATGATGCTCCTTCTGACCATGTAGCGTTGTCGTTATGTTAACTGACCGACTATAACTGTGTTTACTACAACAACCCACATGTGATGATGCTCCTTCTGACCATGCGGCGTTGTGGTTATGTTAACTGACCGACTGACCTGACCATGCAACTGTGTTTACTACAACAACCCACATGTGATGATGCTCCTTCTGACCATGTAGCGTTGTTGTACGTTAACTAACCGACTATAACTGTTTACTACAACAGGCTGCGTGTGATGACGGTGAATGCCCTGCGGCCGCAGCAGGATGGCGCACACCGCATCCCGCCCTATTCAGAAGACGACGTCACGCTTGACCCACTTATCCTGATGCGGTGTGACGAGCGCATCTTCCGTTGCCCGCCCCTGCTCCAGATCAACTTGCGCATTCTCGAGGCGTTCCTGTACGCCTCACGCACCTACCTTTCCGAACACAGTCAGGTCAGTCTCGTCTGGCCCAGGTCTTAGTGTTGACCTTCACTTGCTCCAGTTCTTTTACCATGTCCACACAGCTGTGGCGTGAGTGAGTGAGTGAGTGAATGAGTGAGTGAATGAGTGAGTGAATGAGTGAGTGAATGAATGAGTGAGTGAATGAATGAGTGAGTGAGTGAGTGAGTGAGTGAGTGAGTGAGTGTGTTTGGGCAGCTTCTACTTGTGGGTTGCCGTGTGTGTCTGGGCAGCTATATAAAGACAAAATGCCTGGCGCGAGTGAACAGTTGGGTGCGCCGTTAGGGACGAATAGGGGCGGTGGTGGCACTATCGGTCGCATAGTGTGGCAGGCTGTAGGTATCAGCAGCAACTCTTCAGTAATAATAATATAATTCCCTTCCACGCGTTTATACTCGCATAATACTTATACATCACACATATAATATATAAATTTCTCTGTATGTAATCTTTTGTGTGTGCAGCTTTGTGTGTGAACAGCACTGAATGGGTACATGTGTGTCTGTGCGTGCGTGCGTGCGTGCGTGTGTGCGTGCGGACAGCTCTACGTGTGTGAACAGCCGTTAATACACCCGTAGCTGTTATCAAGTAGTTTGTTCTCTTTCCAATTATGTATATTGCTATTAGATACAACAATTTTGAGTGAAGATTTATACGATAAAGTAAACCCATGTCATACACTGAGCTTCTCTGAGTAGATGTGAGAAGGTCCAGGAACTCGGGATATATTTTATGGTAAGACTAACTTTTTTTGCCCAGTTGCCCAATCGGGCAAGTGACTGAATTTTCTACTTGCCTGAGTGGCAAAACTACTTGCCCAAGCCCAAGTCAGCCAATTGAAACTGAAATCTGCTACTGCAGATCAGAAAAATAACGACTTGCCCATCAGCAAGAACTTCACCTGCCCGACCGGGTAAACTAGGTGCCCCGGGCAATCCTTATTGTCCTACCATGTATAAATTTTCTGGCGGGGTCATAGGAAGCGATGTGTTAAACAATGATGGGCTCATCAGTTGTGCATATGAAAGAACATGTCCTGGGGCCATATGCATGAAGCAGTGTTAGCGCTCCAAACCTGTGGTTAGCGGTGATCTCCGGGTTAGCGGCGAAAAGTCTGTATGTATGTGGCCGGGTTAGGGAAACTCCATGAGTTTAACATCGTCTACGCTAACCCCAACCCATATCAAGTTTACCGTTGGGGTTAGGGAGCGATTAGGCGCAAATCTATTCAATGCGATCATATTTAACAGAATTAGATACTCAAAACGTGAAATTTCATTAAATTAACCCTAGAATCGATCCGATATTAATGCCGCCGCAACATCAGCAGCGATATTCATATTGTGTAAACAGAGCAAATCGCCGCCGATGGCACTGGCACTGACACTCAGAATACACCAACTTTCAATATTATCTCTGTTTTTAATCCTTTCAGAGAAAATTGATCTTAGGTTAAATTAAATACTTCGGATCTTCCTCTTCAATCGCGCATTAAGATATTTTTAATCGACCCAATGAAAACTTTAAAATCTATTTTGCCAAAATAAATGCTCTGCATAGACATAGCATTGCTTCAGCTCACGTACATTAGGGTGATATATTAGGGCCAAATCTATTCCATGCTATCATATTTAACAGAATTTGGTCAAATTAACCACAAAATCGAAGCGATATTAACGCCGCCGCTAAATCGGCGGTAATATTAATAGTGTCGATTGACGAATGTAACCAAAACAAATCGCCGCCAAATCAGCTGCGATATTGGGAAATAGCAGTGCTCGCCGGCAACAGGCTCAGAGGGATTTCCCATAACTTCTTGGTTAGCTAACACCTCCGCGCTTTGGACCCGTACATACCCCATGATTCATTTCCCAACACTGGCGTTAGCTAACCCGAACGCGGTCCTTAACATTGGAGCCGATAAATAATTCTTCATGCATACGGCCCCTGATGTAACCAAGTGGTTAAAGCACCAACGGTAGAGGGCCCTAGATCAGCCAGAAGAGGCTCTGTAAGTTTAATTAATCTCTAAATTAAGCTACTCTTGACTCATACGAAGGTGAAGAAGCCAGCCCTGTCGTGCATGGTAAGTAGTTCTTAACTGCGTTTTGAGTTAAATAAGGGTTTTCATTGGTTTTCGGATTTTTTTTTTTTTTTTAAATTTAAAAAAATCAAGTCCAAAATTTATTTGGTTGGAGGAAAACAATAGCTTGAAAAAATTGTAATTGATATTCATTCTTCCTACTGTTGTCTTTTCCGCCCTGGCCCATCAGTCGGCACAGCCACTCAATGATAGTGCCTCCTGGTTGCCTAGTAACGGGGTTAATTACAGCCGCTATGGTTTTCAGGGTCATGAATGTATAGGGATGATATTTTTCCGTTTTTAAGCGGATTTCCGGGGGGTTTTCACAGCCTGGGGGCATTTTTTTGTATATGGTGGGGGTACGGTAGCTAGCCTCTAGGAAGGAAATTTCCTGTCGGGATAATAATCTCGGCTTGATTTCCACTTTTATTTGCTGAAACCACTATCATCCCTGATGTAAGTCTATTCTGAACCTTGGAACTGGGAGTCGGTGCCTTCTGAGTAGAGATGGCTGTGGTGATCTTTGAACCTTTTCTCCCTCCTAGCATCACAGATCTTACTGACCTTTAACACAGTTTTTTTTCTCATTACATTTATTGGTTAAACAGAGGAAATCTCAATCACGGACAATTGGTCTTCCTCATACCACTGCTGCTTGCCCTATCCTGGTAATGCTGAGCACCAGGCTAGGTAGCAACAAGTATAAATTTTTAAGTCATTGTGTAAAGTCGCCGGCTGGTGGTGTGGGTGGTGTGGACAAGCCAAGAGAAATCAATACAGGTAATGAAGGCAAGTAGGTAAAGAGTGAAAGAAGGAGAGTGAGCCTCCTTAATTTATTATCTTATATAGGTTTCTAGAATCCAAGATGGCAGTGGTCACATGGGTTGATCTACCAATCAGAGTTCAATCTGTTGTATCCAAGGCCTTGTTATGCTGGCTACAGTGCCTTGTAGTGGCCAATGATCCATAAATAACACCATGTGGGGGAGGGGCTATGTGAGGTGACTCCTCCAAAGACTATTCTAAGAAGTGACACTCCTCCTCTATACTATTTTACTATACAATTTCTATACCTAATGAGTAATAGTTTACCAATTCCACATATCCCTCATATGCCTTTGGATTTTATATATCACCATTTACCATTATATAGACAAGTTGCAATTTATTATAGTAGTTTCACATATATCCTCATGCCATTAGATCGGACAATTTTACAATTGGTTTGACTCGGCTGGGGTTCAATCCAATGACCTGCCACACGGGAAGTGGGCGCTCAACTCGTTTGGTTCAAATAAATGAACGGTGGGTTGGTTACACTTTGATTTTTCTCAAGTGATGTGTTTAGCTGTTACATGTTTGTCTGTAGTCCTTCAGCGCTACAATTAATCGAAAGATGTGATTGTCGAAGCATATGTCCTATAGTCAGAGTGAGTGGGTGGATTTCAATTTCTCCCAGCCTTTGGCCCATTCGCAAAAGAAATAGCAGCAACAAAGCCTGTGGATAACAGAATTACATGGTCAAAAAGTGAAATTTGGTCAGTGTCAGTTGTATTTTAAGAGATAAAAGAACATTATACAAAAAAACATCTAGCTATGAAATAGTCTGCTATTCTCATTTGCCGCACTTTTATTTATCCCTGTTCCTGTTGCTATAGCAACCACAGTGCATGATAGGCACTCAGACAGCGAACAAGAATAATGGCAGGCAGGATAATGCCATCGTCACTCATGTTTTCGCGAACCACCCAGCCTGTCACAAACCACCACCCCATGTATTGAATGGTGTCACAAGGAGTTGGATGCTAATTAGTAATCTGCTTCTGTTGTTTGACAGGCCAACCCAATCAACTCTGAGAAGCCGGGTGGTGTGGCGCAGATCCAGGAACAAGATGAGCTCCGCAATGCGCTCATCGGGGCCCAGGAGAGTGCCGCTGTGCAGATGCTGCTCGAAGTGTGCCTCCCCACTGAGCAGGAAAAGGTAACGACATTCTATGTGTTATACAAAAGTAAAAGAGCAAAGCTTGTTTTATTTAGTGATGCCTCTAGAGTGCATTGATTTTTATCATCGGCTATTGTACGTAAAACATATGGTCATTCTGACAAATTTCTTTGGAGGAAACCCGCTGCCGCCACATAGGCTTTCCGATAAGCTGCAACGGGTCTTTTATATGCACTTTCACACAGACAGAACAGCACATACCACATCCTTTGATGAACCAGTTGTGGAGACCACTAGTTTGAATGGAAAAGAGCCCAAACTGCAAATGGGTCCACTGAGAATGATGTGTTATACGAAGTCACAAGATATACAAACATAAAGTGAAAGCGAGTCTCAGACAACACGCATTAAGCCAGAGAGTCATAAGTGATGGGAACTTGCTCCCTGAAGCGGTCATCAATGGCAGGTCACTCCGTCAAACATAGATCACCTTTGAGTAATGAGGTAAATGAGCAAGACAAGATGTTAAAATAAGAATATGAAATATAAGACCAAGCCGGCGACTGAAGGAATGACATACAACCTACACCCCATCTTGATTAGCATATGGTTTTCTTTTGAATTCTTATTGTCGCAGTTGCAGTGACCTGAAGAGGAGTAGAGATTAAGATTTTGCCTTTTTGTTTGCTTCTTAATTAAGTGAATTGATTATATATGAATTAGTAGCTCAGTATTTTGTCATTCTCATCTTAGCTGTCCTCTTTTACTTAATGTATCTCAGAAGAGTAAGTGCCTTGACATTGACAACTGCTTCGCCATGTCTTAGGAGAGTAACAGCATTGACTTTGACAACTATCTCATTCTGTCACATAAAAAAGTGCCTTGACTTTGACAACTGTCTCATTCTGTCAAATAAATAATGGCCTTGACTTCGACAACTGTCTCATTCTGTCACATAAATAAGGGCCTTGGCTTTGGCAACTGTCTCATTGTCACATAAATAAGGGCCTTCGCTTGGACAACTGTCTCATTCTGTCACATAAATAAGGGCTTTGACTTTGACAACTGTGTCATTCTGTCACATAAATAAGGGCCATGGCTTTGACAACTGTCTTATTCTGTCTCATGTGTAAGGGATTTGACATTGACAACTGTCTAATTGTGTAACAGCAAAGTAAAGGCCTGCTGAACAACCTGCGTGAGGTTCAGTGCATCGTGTGTTCGCGGCTTCACCAGATGTTCATCGCTGACCCGAACCTCGCCAAGCTCGTCCACTTCCAGGTCAGTGACCGCACTTATCAAAGTTGCATAGTCCGATAGTTTAGGGGTTTCTGTAATTTTCTGAGATAAATATATTAGGTTGATCATTATAATCTACTTTACTTTAAATTGAAGTCACTTTAATTTTAATGGACTAATGTTTGAGGTATTTGAAGTGCCGGTCATGGTACTGGTGGATCATGGTGCCGATGCCACGGCCTCCCAATAGGTCAGCGCTATAAAGATGCCATGAGTGTGCACTGTCATAAGTCGGTACCCATCCTGATATGACCTTAGATGTTGCTAGGGCATAGCCAATCAAACAAAAGCCTCATGCGATGATACAGTGAAACCCCGCTATAACGCCATCGTTGAAGTCCATAACCATAGATGTTTCCAGGGCGCAAAACCCCAATAACCAACCAACCAATCCTTTCCCTTGCAGGGCTATCCGAGTGAGCTGCTCTCCATCACCGTCGCTGGCATTCCATCCATGCACATCTGCGTCGACTTCATTCCTGAACTGCTGCAGCAGCCGCATCTCGAGAAGCAGGTGAGTGGTAGTGGTAGTTACACCACTATGGGAACTCGAGCTGCCAGTGAGAGCCGGTGTCACGAAATAGAAGCGCCCCCCTCAAAATTGTCTCTCCCCCCACCCCCTGCCGGTTAATCTATTTTGAAAAAAACCTCCCTCGTTGAAATAGAATCGTCCTGACCCATGAAATTCGGTTTGAAATAAAATAGAATAGAGGGAGGTGGAGGAGCCGGGTGGAGGTGTGAGGGGAGGGGGGCAGTGTGGTGGTTTATAGAGAAATGGGTGTGGGGTGGAAGTGAGAGGGGGTGAGAGGAGGGTGGTGGTATATAGGGGAGGGAGGTGGGAGGGTGGAGATGCGGGGGGTGAAGGTGAGTGAGGAGGGAGGCGGAGGTGAGGGAAGAGACAGGAGGGAGGTGTTTTATTTTGTAATAAAATCTCCGGGGGCGACTTTGTTTCGAAATAGAATCGGCGGGGACAGACTATTTTGAGGGGGTAATTCTATTTGTGACACTGGAACTGATGGCCAGTGTTAACAGTTAGCTAGGTAAACCTAAGCCAGACGCGTGCATCCTCCGTATTCTTATCGAACACTGAATACGGATATACGGATTTGTTTGTTTTCTTACCGAATCACTGGTTTTGAAAGGGACTTAGTATCAAGCCAACAAGCTACCAGCAGAGTAGCTGAACACCTATGCTGTAGACCTGTGGGTTTTTTCTAAGAATACAATATTTTAACATTGTACGTTGTATGATCCTTGTGGCAGAATGCATGGAAAGATTGCTTGTGAATATTATGTATTTGTCTATTTTTCACGGTAAACATGTTGCTGAAAGTCTTTCAAGAATACTGAAGATAGCTTTGACATTATCAAAAGCTGCGAGATCGGGTGTTCAGGTCTAGGAAGCTGACAGTCAGCACTGACAGTCACTGCGGTAAGGCAGCGTTGTAAGCCAGTGCTGACAGCCAAACAGCACTGACAGCCAGACAGACACGGTTGACAGCTAGCATTGATATCCAATGCTGTTAACTAACACTGACAGTCAGTATTGACAGCCAACCAGCACTGGCATCCATGATTGTCAGCTGACATTGATAGCCAGTGCGGTAAGCCAATGATGACAGCCGAGGTTGATAGCCAGCAGTGACGACTAGTGCTGTAGGCCAGTGTTGACAGCCAGTGGCAACAGCCAGTGTTGACAGACATTGCTGTAAGCCAGCGTACACAGCACTGACAGTCAGCCAGACATGGTTGACAGCTAGCATTGATATCCACAGCTAGCAGGCAGTGTTGACAGCCAACCAGCACTGGGATACATGGTTGACAACTGGCATTGATTGCCAATGATGGCAGTTGATTGCCAATGATGGCAGTCAGTGTTGATAGCCAGCAGTGACAGCTAGTGCTGGAAGCCAGTGTTGACAGACAGTGATGTAAGCCAATGCTAACAGCCAGTGTTGACATACAGTGTTGATAGGCAGTGCTGTAGGCCAGTGTTGACAGCCAATGCTAACAGCGAGTGTTGACAGAGAATGCCATAAGCGAGTGTTGACAGCCAGTGCTAACAGTCAGTGTTCACAGAGTGCCATAAGCCAGTATTGACAGCCAATGGTAACCGTCAGCGTTGACAGAGAGCCTGTGACTTGTAAGCCAGTGTTGACAGATTTCCAAAAGCCAGGGTTGACAGCCAATGGTAACAGTCAGTGTTGACAGACAGGCTGTAAGCCAGTGTTGACAGCCAAAGGTAATAATCAGTGTTGACAGCCAATGCTAACCATCAGCAGTGACAGTCAGCATTGAGCTTTGCTTTTGTTGTCGCTCGCACACAGTGACACTGCCCAGTCTTCGGGCAAAGGCGTGAATCCATGTACCAATCATCTTGGAAGGCACTATAACGATAGTGGACCCAATTACTCAGCAGTGCACTTCAGGCAGGCAACAGTGTTGCATAATTTATATGAGGCACTGACATGGATATTCAAACCAGCAGTTGGTCGCTCAGATACAAGAGCTCAACGGTATATTTAGCCGAAACTATATTTACCAAGTCCTATTGAACATATAACAACGAGTCAACAATATGAACATACTTAATATAAGTTTAATATCACAGACATTTCACTAATTGAGCATTCAGTTTAATATTATCACAACAATTCTACTAATACTTTTAGATTGTTAAAATATACATATATAGTAAAACCTCTCTAAATCGACCGACCTTAGGACCGACTTTAAGTGGTCCATTTAGGGAGGTGGTCGGTTTAGGGAGTTAGAATATGGTTACAATGGTATTGTTGGGACCCAAATAATCCGATCGATATAGTGGAGTGGTCGATCTGTGGAGGTGGTCGGTTAGAGAGGTTTTACTGTACATATGTGTATATATATTTTTTAATCTAATTACAGGAATATGTGCCATTAATATCACAGCTTTTTAACATGGCGGCCTTACATCATAGTCCTCGCAATATCACAGATGGCTGAGCATTTATATTATTATGTGCGTTGATTCTGCAATCGTGTGGCATCTTCGAAAGACTAAGCTTAAATTGTCCGATTTTCAGCGGATTTCCGATTTTTTTCTCTTCTCTTTGTCATATGGGTAATTTCCCTATATATGTTTAACACTGAACATTTTACTGGAAATTAGATTTCCGTGAGTTTGTTTTGTGTCATCAGAGCAGAGCCAGCCCTGCACTATACTGACATCCAGATAATGGCATTATATGTTGCTAGGATATAAAGCCACAAACAAACAAACAAACAAACAAACAAACAAACGGGTTAGTGAAACTATCAGTTCCTATGGCGCTGTGGTTAGTGCCGCTCGACTAAGAATGAGAAGGTCCCAGGTCACAGAGGCCAAAACCATTTTCATATGAGCTACTCAAGTCCTGGTGCGCCATCTGGTGTGTTGCAAGCGAACCTGTACTGTGAGATCATTGGTTGCATTTTTCTTCTTCCTGGTTGTCCATCAGTGGCGATGATGACAGCAACTCATCATTTATTGTGAACTGGTCGATGACCGATGAGTCCAATTTGTGTTTGGAATGTGCAGTGGCACGTTGGACATGTGTGTGTAGCCGCAGTTGGAGAGTCTGGTGGGTGAAGGAGACGATCTTGTGATAATATATACCACCTGATGTGTTTCACCAGACAGGGTGCCTGAATCGGGAAGAACACCGGCTGGCTTTCTCTGCGCATGGTTGTTGGTTCTAACCCTGTGTGAATCTCATACCCTAGTCACACGACAGCCAGAGTTTGCGCCAACCTCCTTACACCCAATAGGACGCCAACCTCCCAGCGTCCCATTCGATACATTGATTCAAATTTGTGGGAGGCGCCAGGTCGGCGTCAGGTCAGCGCCAGGGCGGTGCCAGGGCGGCACCATGTCGATGCCAAGGCGGTGCCAGGGCAGCACTTTCAACCTGCTTGCATCCAAAATTTCTGTAATGGATGCCGGGAGGTTGGCATCCTCATGGCGGCAGCACTTAAGTAGGGCGTAAGGAGGGCGCAATGCGGACGTTTTGACGTCGCGAATCGATCGTAAGCGAACGCAGGCCTCGTGTGACTGGCGTATAACCGATGACTTTATTAAATTGATTCTTGTTGTCACCTAGCCTGGCGATAAGCATTACTAGGATAGGGCAAATGGCTGGTTTGCTCAGTATCAGGATAATGTGATGGAGTGGGATATCAGGTCATGGTACTGGCGGGTCATGGTGCCAGTACCCTGGCTAACGATTGGGGCAGCACTATAAAGTCACTATGAGTGCGCACTGTCACAAGTCGGTGCCCGTCCTGATATGACCTTAGATCAGGGATGAAAGATCTCCGCGATTTCGCGGATTTCCGGGATTTTTGCTGAAGCTATAAGTGTATACTAATAAGTTGCGCCTGTCCGGATATGACCTTAGATGTTGCTAGGACGTAAAACTCCAACAATGAACCAACCAATACCTTGTTTCACGCTGCAGCACCATCAGCGTATACTAATATGTGGTGCAAGCGTCGCAGCACTAGCAGCGTATACTACTAATGCCTTCACGGCGCAGCACTATCAGCGTATACCGATATGTGATGCAAATGCCACAGCACTAGCTGCGTATACTACTAATACATGCTTCCAATGGCGCAGCACTATCAGCGTATACCAATATGTATGAAACCCGACTTCCGTGAATTTTCAGCGATTCCCTGACAATGCTAAGCCTATGGGAGAATATCAGCATTTCCGCTTTTTTTCCCGGAGACCACTTTCATCCCTGTTAGATGTTGCTAGGACATAGAAAATCAAACAAAACCTCATGCGATGATACAGTGAAACCCCGTTATAACGCGATCGTTGAAGTTCATAAAAAGTCATTGTGAAAAAGGCGGGTTCGCGCGAAATCGGGGTTCAGTTAATAGAATTACCTTTGATTTAGAGAATTCCGGGTCCATGAATCATCACGTTATACCCGAATTCGCATTAAATCAGGGCGCGGCAAATCGGGGTTTCACTGTAGTATTTCCCTTGGAGCCATCCTAGAGGCAGTATGGATACTGACGTTCATAGTGTTAATGCTACCAAGATGCACAATGTATGTCTCTGACATGAACTTACTACTGATATTTGTAGCTATCCTGATAAGTCAGTATGGGTGTTGACGTCGTTCAAAGCGTTACACACTACCAAGATGTGCATGTAAAGTTTACCACCTAATGAATTTCACATGAATCGAGTGCAGTATAGAATGGGCAAATAACATGCCACTAAACGTGTTTCCATGAATCTATTGTAGTAACGCATGTAGTCGTCTTGATAGGGATAGTATGGATACTGACGTCATTTATTACATTACATGGTGTTCAGATGTATGCAGGTATTGCAGGTATAGCAATACCTCATGGAGTTTGACGCCCCTGCCCTGCAGAGTTGTAAAACACTGCCTTGTGGTACAGGTTCTTGACAGAACCAAAGGCTAAGGGAGCAAACCCTAAACAGAAAACCATGTCACTGTGGCAGCATTAAGGGCGGTTTATGTATGGAACTCCCAACATCTCCCGACCAGCCACTGCAGGGACAAATAGTTTTGCGCCTGTCTTGACATGTTCTTGCCGGTGTGAAACCTCTATTTGCTCCCCGAGAGAGTGTCGCTGGTAACTTGCAAAAGCCAGCAGCACTTCAACACTTTTGCAGGCAGCTTTCATGAAATGTACATTAAGACCGACTCATGGACGCAACTCTCACAGCAGAGACCTAAATGGAGAGCGGCGGTCAAGTAATGAAAGTAGTCTTTGTTGCATCGTGACTGACAGCATGATGATGATGATGATGGTGTTGACATGCAAGTGCAAATAACATACCATCTACCGTGTTTCCATGAGTACTGGATTATTGTGTGTAGTCGTCTGGATAGTGACAGCCCATATACTGACGTCATTCATCATATATACTTCATAAAAACCATAATCACAGATCTGCCTTCTAACTACACTTCACCGCTATAATACAGTATTGCGTATTCCTTGTGTTCACCACCTACTGTTGGTTGGGAGCTTGAAGCCGGGTTCAACTCGCTTTGTGGCGAACGATTGCCTGAGGTAGGAGCGCTTTGCATTGGTTGGTGAGCCCGGTGAGTCCAGCTTACCGTCATCGCTATAATTTGTTGTTGAGGGCATGTTGGACAGCTGTTTAGTCACGTGATCATCTGTGCAGGACGACACCTCCCTCACAGGGTGTCCCTGTAGAGTTCCTATTTTCATCGTGCTGTTCTCCAACCGTGAGTTGCGGTACTTGTAGTGGGCTTCACGGGACAGGCCTATTGGCGTCTTTGCCATCAGCCTCTGAGTGTAGGGATATTTGTGTCGCACGCTATATTGGAACTTGCCTTCTTTGATATTACTCGTCACCTTAGTCGTGCTTTTGACGCTTCTATTTGCTTGTTGCTTCTTCTCCTCCTTCTCCGCGTCCTCTGTATCTTCTGTCGCTACAGCTTCAGACGCTTTATGCTGCTGCTGGTGTTGCTGTGGCTGGTGTTGTTGCTGCTGTTGTTGGTGCTGCTGATTCGCCTGAGGTTGCTTCTGTGCTTGCTGTAGCTCTTGACATTTCCATTGTTCTTGCTGCAGCTCTTGACATTTCTGTTGTTCTTGCTGCAGCTCTTGGCATTTCTGTTGTTCTTGCTGCAGCGCTTGGCATTTCTGTTCTTGCTGCAGCTCTTGGCATTTCTGTTGTTCTTGCTGCAGCTCTTGGCATTTCTGTTGTTCTTGCTGCAGTTCTTGACATTTTTGTTCTTGCTGCAGCTGATATTGTTGCTGTTGTTGCAGTAACTGTTGGCATTTCTGTTGCTGTTCTTGCAGCTGGTGGTATTGTTGCTGTTTTTGCAGCAGCTGTTGGCATTGCTCTTGCTGCTTCTCCTTGTGATACTGTGCTTTCTCGTGTTGTGGGGAGCCTTTAAGTACTGGCCCTTTGTTGTTGATGACAAGTTCAGCACTGCCTACTTCCGAATCTTTCTCTTGCTGTCGCTTGGTTGCCAATCTCCTTAAACCATAGTCGGGTGCCACATCCACATTGGGGATACTGCGCATGCGCAATTTCTCCACAGAATGGTCTTCCTGTTTCACAATGTTAACAACCGAAGTGACAACGGGCGTTGAGTGCTGTGCATCGTCACTTGTCTTGGTAGGTTTCCAAGTGGTCACAATTGTTCGACTTTGCTTGTGTCCGAGTTGTTTGCTTTTGTTTGCCTGTCCGCAAACACTTGTGCCAATTTCACATCGTTTCTCCGCATTCTGCCCAAACTCGTCCGCACCACCACTGTGCATTTTGGAGGCACTAGTTCCTTTATCGGACTCACTTTTCGCACTTCCATCCGGGTTTTCAGAACCGTTAGAGGTACTACTCAAATCGCCATCAGAAGCTTTATTATTAGAATGTGGCACCACCTCGTGAGATGCTACCTCTGGGTTGGATGGCGTTGCTTTGCCTGATGATGCCTGTAGGATGTAGGTCTCTCCATTCTGCTTCATCCTTGGAAAGGATCCATTCAGCGACAAGTAGTCCTCAGATGGAGTCTCGGTGCACAGCGATTCCGAGTCTGCGTTTGTGTCGGTGTCGCTGCACTCGTCTGGCAGCAGCTTCAGTAGGTAGTGCATGCGTACATCAGCAGACCTCACTTGTGCATCCAGTGCCTGCTGGACCCCATTCAGCTGCATCTTCTTCTGGGATAAGTTCAGCTGGATCTGTTCGAGTTCACGCCGGTGGGCACGCGCCTTCCTGCGGATCAGCTGCCCATGCTTATTCAGTTCAGCGATGTGGAGTCGCTTCTCCTTCACCTCACGTTCCAGTCGTCGTGTTTCCTTTCGAGAAGAAAAGGAGGAACCGATATGGATATTGTTTGTGCAAACAAATAAAAGCCGAGACTCATGAAGTAACTGTGGGATGGGTCAGTGAGGTGTAATGTGTCTGAATCGCAGTGCAGGGACAAGAGAGGGACAGTAACATGACTATTCATGATTTCTTATATCTTGAAACAACCTATTCTCTCGGGAGTTATTTAGGGCCCAATTAAGGTTGAGGGTATTTTTGGTCAGGGTGTAATTGCTAAGATAATAATTCCCTGAAATGGCCCTTATCACCTGAAGTAATTCAGAGAATGCTTACATGGTTGGCTAGATTTCTCTAGGTTCGAACCCTGTTCAAGTTAAACCAGCATCTTAAAAATTGATACTTGTCGCTTCCTAGCTAGGCGCTCGGCATTATTAGGATTGGGCAAGGACTGGTTGGCTCAGTGTCAGGATAATGTGACTGAGTGGGATATCAGATCATGGTGCTGGTGGCCTGGTCTCCCAGTGGGGCAGCACTCTAAAGTCACCATGAGTGCGCACTTTCACAAGTCGGTACCCATCCTGATATGACTAGATGTTTCTAGGATGTAAAACAACAACAAACAGATTTCTCTCTATACTAAAACTGAATCCCATTTAGTTTGGGCACTGACTTATGACAGTGCATGCTCATGGCGACTTTATAGTGCTGCCCCACTGGGACACCAGCACCATGGCCTGATATTCCACTCAGTCACATTATCCTGACACTGAGCCAACCAGTTCTTGCCCTATCCTAATAATGCTGACCGCCTAGCTAGGAAGCAACAAGTATCAATTCATAAGTAATTGTGATTTGAACCCTGGCTAGAGTCAAAGCAATGACTAAAAAATTGATACTTATCACAACTTAGCCGGGCATTCGGCATAACTCAAATGGGCAGTGGAATGAGGAAGACGAGTTGTCATCGATTGAAATTTCTCCTTCTTAATCAATTAATGTACAAAAAAAATAGAAGAGCTAGAGTCAGTGCGGTGGAGCTCCCCAAGGAAATATCACAGAACTTATTTGAACTAATAGTGAATTTAAAGCCTTTTGACTATGCCTTTTAAGCTAAATAATTCCACCTGCACCTTTCTCGCCCTCCCCTATGGGAACCTATTTGGGCAGTGCTATGAGGAAACTGAAAGTGACTTGCCTTGAAGTTAGTGAGGAGGGAGATGATCTCTGTCTCGACTTTCTTCTTCTGCTTGATGATGGACCTGAACTTGTTGTTGACGAGGCTCACGTCATCAGCCATGTTCTGCGCATGCTGGTGCACCTTCTGGAGTTCAGTACGAATTAGATCAGTCGATAGTGAAGGGAACTGCGCAATGTCCTCAATGAAGGCGGAGACACTGTGTACCAGCGACTGCATCTTCTCCAGCAGCGACACATCCATGCCAACATCGAGTTGGATGCATGACTTCTCGCGTCGCGACTTGCTTTTGTTCACTGTCGTATTGAGGATCGTGTCCACGTGCTTCGCGATGTACTTCACGATTAGCTCCATGTTTGTGTAGTATGCCGCTGCTTCTTCGTTGCCACTCGATTTTTCGACTTGATTGCGCAGATTCTGTAGCTGTGTAATCTCTTCTTCGAGAAAGTGCTTCGAAGGTACCTTGTTTTGGACCTCTTCAGCAATCACTCGACTGACTTCCAGAAAGCTGTTCTGGAAGCTCTTCACCTGCAAACAAAGTAAAAAGTAAAGCTTGTTTTATTTAACGACTCCATTAGAGCGCATTGATTTTTATCATCGGCTATTGGACATCAAACATATGGTCATTCTGATATATTCCTTTGGAGGAAACCCACTGCCGACACAGGCTACTCTTTCCGATATGCAGCAAGGGGTCTTTTATATGCACTTTCCACCAGGTTGGGTGGCCCATTGAGTTGAGTGTCTGTCCCCTGTTTTGGGAGATCGGGGGATCCAAACCCATGAGTTTGTGGGTTCGAACCCTGGTCAAGTCAAACCAATGACGTAAAAATTTATACTTATCAGTTCCTAGCCTGGCGCTCTGCATTACTAGGATAAGGCAAGGACTGGTTTGCTCAGTGTCAGGATAATGTGACTGAGTGGGATATCAGGTCATGGTGTTGGTGGCCTGATTTCCCAGTGGGGCAGCACTATAAAGTCACCATGATATGACCTTAGATGTTGCTAGGACATAAAACAACAACAAACAAAGAAACTATGCACTTTACCACAGACAGAGGACATCACATACCACAGCCTTTGATGAACCAGTTGTGGACCACCGGTTGACTGCAAACAAAGAGCTATTGAATGATTGGTTAGATTTAATCGACACGGAACATAGCTTGATGTTGGATATAGAATTGATATATCTTGGCGTTGGTGAAGAGAGGACTGGACATAGTGGCCCAATCGGTAGAGCGCAAGCTTCCAATGTGGAAGGTCGAGAGTTTGATTCCCGCTTGAGTCAAACCAATGACTTACAAAATTTATACTTGTTGCTTCCTAGCCTGACGCTCGGCATTAATAGGATAGGGCAAGGACTGGTTAGCTCAGTGCCAGGATAATGTGGCTGAGTGAATCGGCTTGAGTATATCTTGCATTGACCTACTTTGAGCTATTTATCTCCCTTTAGCCCATTGTGCACTCGTGTTGCATCTCTCTGTCAATACCAGACGGTATGGCCGAATGAGTTGAGTGTCCTTCTTCTGTTTTCGTAGATCGTGGGATTCGCACCTGGTCGAGTCAAACCAATGACTTAAAAATTGATACTACCTAACCTGGCGGTGGGCATTATTAGGATAGGGTGAGGACTGGTTGGCTCAGTGTCAGGATAATGTGAATCAGTGGGATATCGGGTCATTGTGTTGCTGGCCTGGTCTCCCAGTAGGGCAGCACTATAAAGTCACAATGAGTGTGCACTATCACAAGTCGGTACCCATGAAGTAAAACTCCAACAACCATCCAACCATCCAAGCCTCACCTGGTCGATCTGAAGCCGCAGCTTGGTATTGGCCGCCTCCAGCTTGCTGAGCTCTGTCTCCTTCGAGTTGATCTCATCTTCACGCTCTTCCAGCAACACCTCAAACTTACGCTCTGCGAAGCGCTGGATGGCAGGCATGAACCGCTTGAAGCTTCCCATGAACTTGTTGACCTGGTTTTCTGACATATCCGGTCCCGCATAGTGCTTGATCTCTTCCCGGAAGCGATCAGTTGCTTTATCAATAATAAATCAAATTAAAATAATTTTTAAAAGGAATCTTTAAAAAAAAAAAATGATGATCAAAAACAGTTTATTTTGAAAGGTTGTGGGGGGGGGGGGGAGGGTCTATAGTAAAGCCGCTCTAAATCGACCGACCATGGGACCGACTTTAAATGGTCCATTTAGGGAGGTGGTTAGTTTAGGGAGGTTTTCTTTATATCATTACAATCGTATTGTATGGGCGATCGTTTGGGACCCAAATAAAGCGATCGATATAGGGGAGTGTTCGGTCTAATACGTTGTTTTACGCTGCAGCACTATCAGCGTATATTACTAATAAATATTTCAAACACCACAGCACTATCAGCCTATACTACTAATATCAGCGTATACCAATATGTATGAAACCTGACTTCCGGGAAATTTCAGCGATTCCCTGACAATGTTAAACCTATAGGAGAATATCAGCATTTCCCCTTATTTTCCCCCGGAGACCACTTTCATCCCTGAATCTACAAACAGTTACAACCCATAAACAAGAAAAGGTAAATTAAAATCAAAATACTTGAATAAAATTGGACCAGTGTTGCCAAGCGTCGAAAACAAGTGTTAAGACACATATTATATCCGTTATGGTCAGGGTAAATAAATTCATCACAAAAACAAAACAAAGAATGCAGATCAAGCATCTCTTTTTTTTCTTGAAGATTTATATTGCCTATCATGGATAAGTCTGAATAGACTTGTTTTCACCATTAGACAGTTTGTCGATAGAAAGCCCGAGCCTACACTTTTACCAACCCAAGGCATTTTTAACCTCCCACACCATATAGACGTGGTATGAGAGCAACCGGCCTTTGATGATGCTGTAAGTTATACACAGCGGCGGAAATCCAAATTGGCAGAGTTGGGGGCACAGGGAATCGAACCACCGTCCTTCAAATTAGGAGTCCAACCTCAAAAAAAGTCACACACTTCCCACAGAGAACACCACATCTGATTTAATTATTTTTGTTTATGCTTCAATTGTTTTACAATCTGAATCCAGTAGTTATGGAAGCTGGTTGTGTGCTGACCTTCGGCTGTCTTGAGATGCTCTGCCACATGGACGTGGTCACACTCGAGTAATGTGTCGCAGAAGGCTTCGAAAGCTCCTGGGCCGCGTGCTGGCAGCAGGTCAAGGAGAGCCCCGACCTGTTGTCTGATCGTCGTATTTGCCTGAAAGCAGTGCTAGTAAAGTGGGCTGAGCTTTCCAATGACGTCACATTCACTAAAAGTTCAGGGATGAAAGATCTCCGCGATTTCGCGGATTTCTGCGATTGTTGATTTAAAAAAAAAAATTGGTTTAATTTCAGTTGAATGATATATATCTTTTTTCATCACTGAAATGCTGGTCTTTCGGCCTTAACAATGATGGTGCATATGAACTATTTATGGGTGAGATGATGAGACGGTATGAACAATATAGACAATAGCAGGTTGAAATCAGGCATTACAAATATTACGAGGATCTTATTTTGTACATGTAGACTGGAGAATAGCCATTTACTTTTAGACTGTATTATTGATTTGCTGAGCATACCTGTGAGGAGACATTAATACAATCAGTATTCACTGATTAACATTCACAAAATGTCAATATATTATATTTATATATTATATATGCCAGCAATTCATTAGTTCCAATCCCATTCTTATATAACCTTAGATATTGCTAGAATATAAAACCCAAATAAGGAATAGTTAGGTATGGGCGATAACATAGTCACAACAAGGACAGTTGAAACCTGACTTCTAGCATTCTCCCGTGATTCCCTGACAGTGCTAATCCTATGGGGAGGGGGAATCCCCGTTTTCGCAGAAATTCGCCATTGGCGCCAAGGTCTCGGCTGGATTTCTGCAGGTTATTTTGAAGACCACTTTCATCGCTGAAAAGTTAGATCGAACAACGTGGAGGGAGTATTAGTGTGTGGGGGAGTATTAGTGTGGAGGGAGTATTAGTGTGGAGGGAGTATTAGTGTGTGGAGGGAGTATTAGTGTGTGGGGGGGAGTTTAGTGTGGGGGATATTAGTGTGGGGGGTGTGGGGAGTATTAGTGTGGGGGGAGTATTAGTGTGTGGAGGGAGTATTAGTGTTGGAGGGAGTATTAGTGTGTGGGGGTTATTAGTGTGTGGGTGTGGGGGAGTATTAGTGTGTGGAGGGAGTATTAGTGTGGAGGGAGTATTAGTGTGTGGGGGATTATTAGTGTGTGGAGGGAGAGTTTAGTGTATGGGGGAGTTATTAGTGTTATGGGGGATTATTAGTGTGGAAGGAAGAGTTGTGTGGGGGAGTAGTATTAGTGTGTGGGGAGTGTTATTGGCTGTGGGAGTATTAGTGTGTGGGGGAGTATTAGTGTGTGGGAGTATTAGTGTGTGGGGGAGTATTAGTGTGTGGGGGAGTATTAGTGTGTGGGGGAGTATTAGTGTGTGGGGGAGTATTAGTGTGTGGGGGAGTATTAGTGTGGAGGGAGTATTAGTGTGTGGGGGAGTATTAGTGTATGGAGGTGAGTAAGATGTGGGGGGAGTATTAGTGTGTGGGTGAGTATTTGTGTGTGGGGGGGTGGGGGAGTATTAGTGTATGGGGGAGTTTAGTGTGGATGGCAGTATTAGTGTGGAGAGGAGTATTGTGTGTGGGAATATTAGTGTATGGGGGGGAGTTTTCAGTGTTGGATGGTTAGCTAGTGTGTATTAGTTGGAGGGTGTATTTGTGTGTGGGAGTATTAGTGTATGGGGGGAGTATTAGTGTGTGGGGGAGTATTAGTGTGGAGGGAGTATTAGTGTGTGGGGGAGTATTAGTGTGTGGGGAGTATTAGTGTGTGGGGGTATTAGTGTGTGAATCATTAGTACGGTCTTGATTGATGAAGTATTAGTGTCGTGGGGAGAGTTTTTGTGTAAGGGGGAGTATTTAGTGGTGGAGGTAGGTATTATTGTGTGGAGGGAAGTATTGTGTGTGGGAGGTATTTGGTGTATGGCGGAGGATTACTGTGTGGGGAGTATTAGTGTGTGGGGGAGTATTAGTGTGGAGGGAGTATTAGTGTGGAGGGAGTATTAGTGTGGAGGGAGTATTAGTGTGTGGGGGAGTATTAGTGTAAGTGGGAGTATTTGTGGTTGGAGTATTATTGTATAATGAGTATTAGGGTGTGGGGGGGGTATTAGTGTGGAAGCCGTGTGTGGGAGTATTAGTGTATGGGGAGTTTTAGTGTGTGGGGTATTAGTGTATGGGGGGAGTATTAGTGTGTGGGGTGTATTAGTGTGTGGGGGAGTAATTAGTGTATGGGGTAGGGGAGTATTAGTAGTGTGTGGAGGAGTTTTAGTGTATGGGGGAGTATTAGTGTGTGGGGGTGTAATTAGTGTGTGGGAGTATTAGTGTGTGGGGGTGTATTTGTGTGTGGAGGAGTTTAGTGTATGGGGGAGTATTAGTGTGTGGGGAGAGTATTAGTGTGCTGTGGGAGTATTAGTGGGTGTGGGGGAGTATTAGTGCTATGGGGGAGTATTAGTGTGTGTGGGAGTATTAGTTGTGTGGGGAGTATTAGTGTGGTGTGGGGTATTAGTGTGTGTGGGAGTATTAGTGAAGTGTTGTGTGGGAGTATTAGTGTCTGGGGGAGTATTAGTGTGGGGGGGAGTTTAAGATGTGGGGCGAGATTAGTGTATGGGGGAGTATTAGTGTGTGTGGGAGTATTAGTGTAGTGTGGGAGTTTTAGTTATTTGGGGGAGTTTTTAGTGTGTGATTGCTCATAATGGTTGTGGGGGTTGTGGTAGTGTGTGGGGGTGTCGTATAGGGGTGAGGGGGTGTATTAGTGTATGGGGGTGTATTAGTGTCGTGGGGAGTATTAGTGTATGGTGGGAGTAGTAGTGTGGAGGGAGTATTAGTGTGGAAGGGGTATTTGTGTGTGGGGGAGTAGTAGTGGGTGTGGGGAGTATGGAGTATTAGTGTGTGGGGAGTATTAGTGTGTGGGGGAGTATTAGTGTGGAGGGAGTATTAGTGTGGAGGGAGTATTAGTGTGTGGAGGGAGTATTAGTGTGTGGGGGATTATTAGTGTGTGGTTAGTGTCTTAGTGTATGGGGGCGACTATTAGTGAGTGGGGGAGTATTAGTGTATGCGGAGTATTAGTGTGGAGGGAGTATTAAGTGTGGAAGGAGATGTAAACCAACCAAGGGGTAACACTAGCTCACTTGGGTGTCAAGTATTAGTGTAAAAGCGAAATAACTTGTGGCACGGGCAGTATTAGTGGGGGGCGGATGGGTTATCGCGCGCCACTGATCGCAAAGGATCTGGTGCAAAAGTGTGGAGGGAGTATTAGTGTGTGGGGGAGTGGGGTGCACGGGTGGACTAATGATATGAAGCCGTGGTCTATGGTGAGATGACAACTTCTGTGATGTAGGATATATTTCTCAATATATCACTAACTATTTGTTAAATTGGTGGCCCTCCTTCCTTTCCCCTCTTCTGCTCTCCGGTTGTAACTTATCCCTTAAAGTGGTATGGGCTATAAGTACACCTGGTGCACACAGATGCCTTTTCTTTCTAAGTCGTTGGATGTACTCGGCCGGGGTTTGAACCAAAACAGATGTTCTAACAACTTGGCTAAACGTGGCTGCGTACAATGCCGGATTTACTCGGCCGGGGTTCGAACCAAAGCAGATGTTCTAACAACTCGGCTAAACGTGGCTGCGTACAATGCCGGATTTACTCGGCCGGGGTTCAAACCAAAGCGGATGTTCTAACAACTCGGCTAAACTGGGCTGCATACAATGCTCGATTTACTCGGCCATGGTTCAAACCATGGCGGATGTTCTAACAACTCGGCTAAATGGGTGTGCACAATGCCGGATTTACTCAGTCAGGGTTCAAACCAAAGTGGATGTTCTAACAACTCGGCTAAATGGGTGCGCACAATACAGGATTTACTCGGCCGGGGTTCGAACCAAAGTAGACACTCTAACAACTCGGCTAAGCGGGGGTGCGCACAATGTCGGAAGTCACGTCATAACAGGTTTGCAAGGCGACTGTGGGTAGTATGCTCGCTCTGGCTACTGCTGTGCCACATGTTTAGACATACTGCTTCTCCATAAGCTAACTAGACACACATTGTGAACATTTGGATGTTGGCATGGCACACATTATCCCAGCACTGAACTAGTGTGTATTTACCGTAGAGCCGCGAAAAAATATGCTTTGAGATCCCTAGGTCCACTGCTTATTAGAAACCAGAATGTGTGCTGATAGGGACCAAGTGCTTATAGGGACTGGGGTGTGTAATGGGGACCAGGTGCTTATTGGGACTGTGTGCTTATAAGGGGGTGTTTTATAGGGTGCTGTGTGCTTATAAGGATAGGGGTGTTTTATAGGGGCTTGGTGTGTATAGGGGATGGGTGTGTACAGGGCCTGGATGTGTATAGAGGCTGGGTGTGTATAGGGGCTGGGTGTGTATAGGAGGCCTGGGTGTGTATAGGGGCTGGGTGCTTATAGGGACGTTCGGTTCCTGGTCGAGTCAAACCAATGACTTATCAAATTGATACTTGTCGCTTCCTAGCCCGGCACTCAGCATTAGTAGGATAGGGCAAGGACTGGTTGGCTCAGTGTCAAGAAAATGTGACGGAGTGGGATATTGGGTCATGGTGCCGGTGGCCTGATTTCCCAGTGGGGTAGCACTATAAAGTCGCCATGAGTACACACTGTCACAAGTCGGTACCGGTCCTGATATCACCTTAGATGTTGCCAGGATGTAAAAGTCCAACAACCATCCAAGCATATGCTTATAGGACTGGGTGCTTATAAGGATTGGGTGTGCATAGGGGCTGGGTGTGTATAGGTGATGGGTGCTTATAGGGGCTGGGTGTTTTTATAGGGGCTGGGTGTGTACAGGGGCTGGGTGTGTATAGGGGATGGGTGTGTATAGGGGCTGGGTGTGTATAGGGGATGGGTGTGGATAGGAGCTGGGTGTGTATAGGGGCTGGGTGCTTATAGGGGCTGGGTGTTTTATAGGGGCTGGGTGTTTTATAGGGGCTGGGTGTGTATAGGGGCTGGGTGTGTATAGGAGATGGGTGTGTATAGGAGCTGGGCGTGTATAGGGGCTGGGTGCTTATAGGGAATGGGTGCTTTTAAGGACTGGGTGTGTATAGGGGCTGGGTTAAGTGGGATATCGGGTCATGGTGTTGGAGCTGTGGTGGTATCTCAGTGGAAGCAGGGAACAGTCATGAAGGAGCACCATCACAACTATTGTACATCACACATGTACCCATCCAGGTGTGACCTGAGGTGTTGCCAGTATGTAAAGCCCCAGACTGAATGACCAGAGTTATGTATACGCTCATGGAGAATGGGCGCTTGTTTGTGGCTTTGCGGGATCCGGAGTCATTTACACGAGTGCTGATTTAAACCATCGGTAAACTGTCACATATATCAGGGACTGCACATGTAGTGGATTAACGTGGGTTGGTTGTTGGAGTTTTATGTCCTGACAACATCTACGGTAATATCAGGGCGGGTACCGACTTGTGACACACACACTCATGGCAACTTTATAGTGCTGCCGCACTGGGAGACCAGGCTGCCAGCACCATGATCTGATATCCCCTTCAGTCATGTTATCCTGACACTGAGCCAACCAGTCCTTGCCCTATCCTAATAATGCCAAGCGCCTGGCTAGGAAGTGACAATTATCAGCGGTCTTTGGCCTAATTACATTAAGGTTGCGTAGTCCGATGGTTTTGAGTTTTGGTAATTTTTCTGAGATGAATATATTAAATTGATTGTTTGGGTCAACCTTATTTCAGGTTGAAGTAACTTGGATAAGTTTTGAGATATTTTAAATTGAAACATGTAAAATTAGTTTTGGCAAGCACCCCAAAACTCTGACACCATAGACTCTGCAGTAACAGGTTCTGTTAAATGTTCTCAGTGTTCCCTTCTATGTGGCAACAAATGCTTAATAAGTGCATTAATATCTAAGTTAGATATGTATAAATTATCTAATCTATATAAATTATTTTGGTTTTGAAAATTTGAAGCTTCATCGGACTATGCAGCTTTAAGAATGGCCAGAAGCGTTTCCTAAAATGTCCATTTCAACCTCACCAGGGGAGCATTAATTAACTCAGAGCCGGGCACGGTGGCCGAGTCGGTAGAGAGCAGGCCTCGTGTGTGGCAGATCGGGAGTTCGGTTCCCGGTCGAGTCAAACGAATGACTTATAAAATTGATACTTGTCGCTTCCTAGCCTGGTGCTTGTCATTAATAGGATAGGGCAAGGACTGATTAGCTCAGTGTCAGGATAATGTGACTGAGCCGGATATTGAGTCATGGTGCTGACGGCCTGATTTCCCAGTGGGGCAGTACTGTAAAGTCACCATGAGTGTGCACTGTCACAAGTCGGTACCCGTCCTGTTATGACCTTAGATGTTGCCAGGACGTAAAACTCCAACAACCAACCAACCAGTTAACTCAGTGGGTTGAAGGCACAGCTTTGCAGTACTTATAGTTATATACACTGCATTAGTTATTACAAATCCCTGCATAATAAGTTTTAATCTCTCGGTGTAAGCGGATTGTCTCAGTCTGCTGAGTCAAGGTCCACCACTAAGTCAAAATAGGTCTCCTAAGTCCTCTGCCCCTGATTAGTAATGTCTCTTTGCGACCCTCCCCGCCAATACCCCCTACCCCCACCCCACCCCCACCCCCACCCCCACCCCCACCGACAATTAAATAAGTTGGTTATTGGAGCTTTATGTCCTGGCATCATCTAAGGTCATATCAGGACGAGTACCGACTTGTGACTGCATACTCATGGCAACTTTATAGTGCTGCCCCACTGGGAAATCGGGCCACCAGCACCATGACCCGATATCCCACATAGTCACATTATCATGACACTGAGCTAACCAGTCCTTGCCCTAACGTATTCGTGCTGAGCGCCAAAGTAGGAAGCAACGAGTATCAATTTTGTATGTCATTGGTTTTACGCGACTGGAAATTCAACTCCCGATCTCCCGCACGGGAGGCCAGCGCTCTACCGATTCGGCCACTGCGCCCGGTACAATAAAATAACAAGAACCCAACTGGTGTGTTCAGGCCCAAAGTGGGCGTGTGTGTGTGTGAGTGTGTGTGTGTGTGCGTGTGTGTGTGTGCGTGTGTGCGTGCGTGCGTGTGTGTGCGTGCGTGTGCTCTTGCAAGCATGTGTGTATTGTGTGTGTGTGTGAGGAGGTTCAGGCAGGGAGACTGATACAAAGGCCCTATAATACTAAGACGGCTCACTCCCTATCTCTCCCATGGTAATGTAAATTTCGCAGTGCCACCTTGTGGTGGGTTTGATCAGCCCAGCTGCTGGTTGGTGTTTCACATGTAAACACATACAATTATATTATACATGAGATAGGTAAGTATGAATACACATCAATATGAAATTGCTATGAACAAATACACATCATCATCAGCATGATCATCATCAGCATCGCCATCATCACACATCTTTCACATTCATATATACATTTATGCACCTGTTTAACCAAGAGAACAGCCAGCGCATCAAGTGGTGGGTTTGATCATTTTGATTACACAGTACAGGCTGAGTGAGCCGTCTTAGTATTATAGGGTATTTGACTGATATAAGATTACAACAAATCACTATGATGCAACAGTTTGACACTTTATAATTAAGACTACCCTTAAAACCTAAACTGTCAATTTCCATTTAATCTCACGTTTTAGAAAAATATAAAATAATGATTTAATGGCTGCATTATTAGACTTCGCTTAACAATTAAAAGTAATGTATATTTTTAAGCTGCAATATTAAAATAACACTCCCCGAATTTGAAGGATTTTCACATAAATCGCATTCAAACATGGTTCTGTAACCTTGTTCTTTTTTCCGGGGTGGGGTTGTTGGCCCCATGCCCAACCCCCAACCTGGAGGACCAGTGGCCGCTCTTAGTCTGTCCTCTACCATGAGTCCGGCTTGGTTACACCTGCCAGGGGGCTAGCCCCGCCGGTATAGCTCTAATGGTCACGGAGGCACACAAGCCTCCCCACGACGACATGGTAGCAACACATTGGGGGCAGCTTGTTCGTGGCCTATGCCCAAAGTTGGGCGGTAGGCGTAAGTAAGTAAGTAAGCATTCAAACAAATTTATGGAGAAAAAAAAGAACCATAGAAAACCTCCACTCTAAGATGCTATCATAAGAATTATTTCTTCTTGCCCATATGCGGCTAATTTCTCTAAATTAAGCTGTAGCTTGTGGCCAAGCTTTATGCTAAGATTCCATATATGTGGTAGGCGAATCCGACAAAAAAAATGAAAAAGCATGTAAATGCTCAGTGGTGCTTCCATATGTCTGGATGCGAATGCGAATGCAACAAGTGGATTGCTTCATGGATTACTCGGTGCGAACGTGAATGCGAATGTTGCCCCATTTGCCATAGGAAACCAGCAACTTTGACTTTCCTTCACAAATTTGTAGAAAGAAACAGCGAAAATCGCATCGTTATCTATGCCGCATACCGGCAGTACCGCATACCACGTATATGGAATCTTAGCTTTAGCCGTATGTGGACAAAATTGCGCAAGCAACATTTTCTCACCGCCAACCAAGAACGTGCGTGGAGTTGCCTGGGTGACTCGCCTCACCTTGATCTGGGCGATCATCTCCTCGCTCAGAACCTCCTTCTCCAAGAGTGCAGACCAGAGGTCCTCGCACGGCCGCAAGTTGTGCAGCATGTACATCCGAGTGTGGATGAGCAACATCTTGTGGACCTTGGCCATCTCATGTCCTTCCGAGAAGTACATGATGATGTCAGAGTCGTGTCAGAAGTGCGCTTTGACCCTCCGACATGAAGGCGTCTCCCGAAGCAGTGACATGTCTTAAATGGATAAAGAAGGAGACTATTTAGTAGAATAAGACTGCCTATTCATACATATATATGCACAAAAATGACCAGCTTTTCAATGCCACGTCTTGTATGGTTATGGGAGAATAAGCATCATTGTAAAATAAGACTTCCTGTTCACATAAAGATGCATGACTGTTCAGTGCCACATCTTGTGTGGCTATCGAGAATAAGCGTAATGGTAAAATAAAACTCCCTTCCTGTTCACATAAAGATGTCCAAGTATTCAGTGCTGTGTCTGACGTGGTTATATGCAAGAAGACTACGGGTGAAATAAAACTATGTGTTCATATAAGGATGTCCGACTGTTCAGTGTCGCGTCTTGTGCAGTGATGTAAGAATAAGCCTAATGGTAAAATAATACTTCCTGTTCACATAAAGATGCACAAATGTTCAATGCCCCCCGTCGCTTCCTAGCCAGGCGCTCGGCATTATTAGGATAGGGCAAGGACTGGTGTGCTCAGTGTCAGGATAATGTGACTGAGTGGGATACTAGGTCATGGTGCCGGCGGCCTGGTTTCCCAGTGGGACAGCACTATAAAGTCGCCGTGAGTGCGCACTGTCACAAGTCGGTACCCGTCCTGATATGACCTTAGATGTTGCTAGGACGTAAAACAACAACAAACAAACAAACATTTTGTGAGAGAATAAGCCTAATGGTAAAATAAGACGTCCTGTTTACAAAAAGATGTCTGACTGTTCAGTTCCACATCTTGTGTGGTTTTACAATAAAGCTGTATTCACACGGGGAAGTTAAATCGATTCATATAAATCGACTTGCCTAGTTTGACTCAGATTTGCCGTGTGAATGCACGGCTGAGGCGTTTTAGTGCTGAATCGATTCATATAATTCGTTTAATGTAAAACGCTTCAACGGGGTGGTCTACAGGAACCGATCTAGGCTGAATCGTTTTATCTTGTCCGTGTGAAGCCATATGAAGCCATATGAAGCGATTTATGACGTCACACGCATGCGCAGTCGAGACCTTGGTTTGTTGACTTTCCGGTCGATCAAAAGCGCATATTATATAATTTAGTCTATGAAACTGCTAGCTGTGCATAGATATTTTTTTCATCATTTATTTTTAGGGTTTCACTGCCCAGCTGAAGTTTTGACCGTTCCAAACCAATACAATTCAGTCCATAGATATCTAGGTCGAACCCACACTCTCGTGGCCACATCGACGAACCCAAACTGGCACTGGTTAGTATCGACTTGTTGATGCGTTGATATCGATTCCGGCCCAAGTACTGCCCGTGTGAATGCGCGTCTAAATCGATTCATATGATTCGCCTTGTCTAGATCGCTTTACATTTTGCCCATGTGAATACAGCTTAAGAAGTCTAATGGTCAAATAAGACTTCCTGTTCACACAAAGATGCGCGACTGTGTTGTGTCATTTCTTACAAGTGCACAATAGCGGTGTTACTATTGCTAGTATGAGTGCACTAAGGGGAACAAGTAGATGTGCATGTTCAGGCACAGCCATTGGTACTGACATGGCAGAAACAATGTGCATTTTCATGGCTGCACACATTTATTGGGCTGATAAGGCTGCACACACTCGTGGCATTCGCCATCAAGGATTAGCCAGGTTCCACTTACTTTATGCAGCTGCTATGTAGGATTAGCCAGGTTCCACTTACTTTATGCAGCTGCTATGTGTGCTTTTTCACCGGGTATGTTTGTGTTGTCAAATGCAACGGTAGATCTCACCAATAATATTAATGCATATTACTTCGTGCTGAACCTCGTAGTGGTGATGTCAATTTCATTGCTAGAAGTCACCAATCATATTAGTGTGTCTCATTTCATGCTGCAAACCTCCTAGTTGTGATGTCAATTACAGTGCTAGAACTCACCAATAATACAATTGCCGCGTTAGAACTCACCAATAATATTAATACACACGTTACTTTGTGCTGGGAACCTCCTTGTGGTCTTCCCAAATGCAGTGCTGGAACTCACACTGGGAACATCCTTGCGTAGTTGTCAATTGCGGTGTTAGAACTCACCAATAATATTAATACACACATTACTTTGGCTGGGAACCTCCTTATGGTCTTCCCAAATGCAGTGCTGAAACTCACACTGGGAACATCCTTGCGTAGTTGTCAATTGCGGCGTTAGAACTCACCAATAATATTAATACACACATCACTTTGTGCTGGGAACCTCCTTGTGGCCTTCCCAAATGTAGTGCTGGAACTCACCAATAATACACATCTATGACCTCATATCAGGAACATCCTTGCATGGTTGTCAATTGCGGCATTAGAACTCATCAATAATACACGTGTTACTTCATGCTGGGAACCTTCTTGTGGTGTTCTCAAATGCAGTGCTAGAACTCACTAATAATACACATGTATGACCTCACACTGGGAACATCCTTGTATAGTTGTCAAGTATAGCATTGGAACTAACCAATAATACTAATTCCACGTGTTAGTTCATGTCGGGAACATCCTTGTGTTGTTGCTAAGTATAGAATATGACCTTTTCCTCATCATAAATATTAATAAACTTAGTTGGTTTTGTGAAGAGCTTGAGATGTCAGTTCACAGACCGGTAGTTAGTTGTTCTACTAACTAAATGTCTTGACCGTCATTGTCGGTGATGTGTTCGTCGAACAGTCCCCGGACTTTGATCCTTCTTTAATGCCTGGCGGTGACCAATCTGACGACAGAACAAACGGCACCTAACAGTCGGAAGTTAGTGAGTGCCACTGCCAGACTGCAGCAGGGTACTCCTACTACTCCACTCACTATAACCCATAGTCAGCCATTGGAGTTTTATCTCCTAGCAATATTTGGGGTTATATCAGGGTAGAATTTCAACCTCGCATATCTACCATCGCCTATATAGTGCTGCCTCGCTTGTACTCCGTGCCACCAGTACTGTGATAAAATCACTCACTCACTCACTTACTCACTCACTCACTCACTCACTCACTCACTCACTCACTCACTCACTCACTCACTCACCCACCCACCCACTCACTCACATTATCCTGACATTGAGCCAATCCGTCCATGTCCATATCCTAGTAATGCTATTGAAAGCCAGACAGGGTGATGGCAAGGATCAACTCTGTTAAGCCTTCGGTTTGACTCAGTCAGGTATCAATCTCACAATGTGCTAGTCATCGCATTTGGGACCCAGTTGATGGTCTTGTGTAGGACCAAACTGAAGTCTGTGCCAAACTGTGTTCGGTCGGTGACTGTCTGCTTGGTTGGAGTCTTGTAGTAGAGGCTGTTCATGATGTGTGTGTCACTGGTAGTGGTACACGCACACATTGGTAGTGTGTGTAACATGGGTAGCAGGACATGCTCACACACAGTTGGTGTGTGTATGACTGGTAGCGGTACATTCCCACACACAAGTGGTGTGTGTGTGTCACCGGTAGCGGTACATTCCCACACACAAGTGGTGTGTGTGTCACTGGTAGCGGTACATTCCCACACACTGGTGGTGTGTGTGTCACTGGTAGTCGAACACATACACGTTGGTAGTCTGTGTAACACGGGTAGCAGTACATGCTCACACACAGGTGGTGCGTGTATCACTGGTAGCGGTACATTTCCACACATAGGTTGTGTGTGTATCACTGGTTGCAGTACATTTCCACATACAGGTGGTGTATGTGTTACTGGTAGCGGTACATTCTCACACACAGGTGGTCTGTGTGTGTCATGGGTACTGGTACATTCCCACACAGAGGTGGTGTCTGTGTCACTGGAAGAGGTACATTCTCACACACAGGTGGTGTGTGTGTCACTGGTAATGGTACATGCACACATTGGTAGTGTGTGTAAAACGGGTAGTAGTACATGCTCACACACATGTGGTGCATGTATCACTGGTAGTGGTACATTTCCACACACAGGTTGTGTGTGTGTCACTGGTAGCGGTACATTTCCACACACAGGTGGTGTGTGTGTCACTGGTAGCGGTACATTCCCACACATAGGTGGTGTGTGGACCACTGGTAGCGGTACATTCTCAGACACAGGTGGTGTGTGTACCACTGGTATCAGTACATTCTCACACACAGGTGGTGTGTGTACCACTGGTAGCGGTACATTTCCACACACAGGTGGTGTGTGTGTCACTGGTAGTGGTACATTTCCACACACATGTGGTGTGTGTATCACTGGTAGCTGTACATTCTCACACACAGGTGGTGTGTGTGTCACTGGTTGCGGTACATTCCGACACACAGCAGGTCGTATGTGTCACTAGTAGCAGTATACACCCCACACACTGACGGTGTGTGTCACTGGTAGCAGTACATTCCCACACACTGATGGTGTGTGTGTCACTGGTAGCAATACATTCCCACACACTGACGGTCTGTGTGTCACTGGTCGTGGTACATTCCCACACATTGATGGTGTGTGTGTTACTGGTAGCAGTACATTCCCACACACTGACGGTCTGGGTGGCACTGGTAGCGGTACATTCCCACACACTGACAGTCTATGTGTCACTGGCTGCAGACGGCCGTTACTGGTGTGTGTGTGTGTATGTGCGCGCGTGCATGTGCGAACGTGTCTGGCTGTGCACATCTGTGTACCGTATGGGGGCGGGCAAGGGCTGGGGGGGGGGGGGGTGTCACGTGGTATGTACAATCAGTGCCTTCAATGTACTACTGCTACTACACCAGTAGCGGCCTGGAAGTGTTGACCTTATCCTCTCCTGCAATCTTCCGGGCTTCTAGGTTAACCTCACTAACCGTACCGGGATGGGCTAGCCAGTAGACGGTCCGCTTCCCATGCAGGTATTCGCTGTGTTCGATACCCGGCCGAGTCAAAACTAAGTACAGTACAACCCCGTTAAACCAAGCTCGGTCAAACCAAACGATCGGTTAATCCAAACCTTTTTTCGGCGGCCCGGCAAAATACTACCACTTATCATATGAAAAAGTTGGTTAAACCAAAGTATCGGTTAATCCAAACAACATTGTCAGCCCCAGGCCACTTCCGATACAGTTAAACCAAACTTTCATGTGGTTGTAAGGTCATCTGAAACTTTTTTTTATATGATAAATGGTAGTATTTTGATGGGTCGCCGAAAAAAGTTTGGATTAACCGATCATTTGATTTAACCGAGCTTGGTTTAATGGGGTTAAACTGTATATGCATAAAAAAACAATAATCATAATATCCACACACATTGTATATTACATTCATAATGCACCAAAGTTGTTGCCAAAGCCAAGTCAAAGTCAAAGTCAAAGCTCGGTTAAACCAATGATCGGTTAATCCAAACAAATTGGTAGGGTCCATTCAAGTTTGGTTTGACCGGGTTATACTGTATTGCCAAAGTGATACTTATCACTACCTTATGTTACTTTATTCTAAGGTCTTGGACATCTATTTTGCCATATTTTGACCCATGGTAGATTCTAGGAGAAAATAGAGTGACAGAATGCATGTATTCTACTCATGTTTCCCCCGTGAATATCTCTTACTGAAAATACCTTGCTGTACACTATACCTTGCTGTAAACTATACAGCATAGGCTGCTCCCCGACTTTTAATGTTCAGAATGAGATATGCTGCACACAATGCAGCACATTCCACTTCCCCGTCACCATGTACAAACCAAATATGATCGCTTCAACGGCTAGAAGTTCAATGACTCAGCGCTGACAAAATATATATTCGGATGAATAAAAATATTTACCCAAAATATAAAAATATGGCCTTTGCTGCTGACATGGCGTAAAATCGTCATCAATCATCAGCTGCCTTACCTGATGTGGGCGTTACTTGGTTGATTGTTGGAGTTTTTCGTCCTGGCAACATCCAAGGTCATATCAGGACGGGTACTGATTTGTAGACGTTACTAGCGTAGGGCAAGGCCTGGATGACCGCAATGCCAGGATAATGTAACCAAGTGGGATTTCGCATCATTGCGCTAGTAGCATAACATCCCAGTTTGGCAGCACTATAAAGCTACCATGAGAATGCACTGTCACAAGTCTGTGCACGTCTTGATATAGCCTCAGATGTTGCTGGAATGTTACTCAACTGACTATGGTCTTAGTCAGTCATTGAAGTTTGTTGTCCTAGAAATAATTATTTCCACTCATTCACCCACTCACTCATGAACTTACTCATGAAGTCACTCATGCACTCGCTCACATACATACACACACATCCACCTACTCCCAACGACCAATTCCCTTCTTCACTCAGACAAGACGGGATGGCCGAATGAGTTGAGCGTCCGTCTCCCGTTTTGGTAGATCGTGGGATTCAAACCCACAGGTTCGAGCCCTGGTCGAGTCAAACCAATGACTTAAAAATTGATACTTGTCGCTACCTAGCCAGGCGCTCGGCATTATTAGGATAGGGCATGGACTGGTTGGCTCGGTATCAAGATAATGTGACTGGATAATGTGTCAAGATAAGGTGACCCAGGTCATGGCAGGCATGTGATTTCTCCAGTTTTAACTGGAATTCCAGGTTTTTTCTGGCCGCCGAAACCGGAAGTAGTTTTTTTTTGGTTTAATTCAGTTTTTTCTGGCCACCGAAACACCTCTGAAATACACTATCCCCACAATAACCTAAAAAAATGTTCAGGATTTTTTTTCCTGCACCAATCACATGCCTGTCATGGTGGCCTGGTCTCCCAGTGGGACAGCACTATATTCTCTCCTATTTCTCCAACTCTGTGCCGATATAAGTAGACATTTGATACTGGAACCAGGAATTCCACCTCCTGTTTCACACTAAAGCAATTTTCGCCCGTATTTAGACTACGTTGTGATTCACCCCCTACTGCAAGGTCGTGGGTTCGAACCCAGGTCGAGCCAAACCAATGACTTAAATATTAATACTTGCCACTTCCTAGCCAGGCGCTCGGCAATATTAGGAGAGGGCAATGACTGGTTGGCTCAGTGTCAGGATAATGTGACTGAGTGGGATATCAGGTCAAGGTGCTGGCGGCCTGGTCTTCCAGTGGGGCAGCACTATAAAGTCGCCATGAGTGCACACTGTCACAAGTCGGTATCCGTCCTGATATGACCTTATATGTTGCCAGGACGCAAAACCCCAACAACCAACCAACGGTACAGGGGCACCTTATGGCCGGTACACACCTACCGTTTGTGCGCGCACACCTCCCGTTTCGCGCACAAAAATCGCTAGGTGTGCGCCCCCCGCGCACACCTAGCGATTGCGATTCGCGCATAAAACTAAGTTTTTAGTGCTAAAGGCGGCCGTTTACGATTGCGATTCGCGATTCGAAAAACGAATCGGCCCGTTTTCAGTTTTAAGCGGGTCGGGTCGAGTCGTAACGGTAGGTGTGCACCGGCCATAAGATGTTGCTAACAACAAACAAACAAACCTACTGCAAGTACGGGGTGAATCTTTTATCTAGAACTCACCCAGGAAATTACGGGGAGAAGACGCGGGTGACTTGTTCAGTAAAACTGACCACCAAGTGTGGTTCTGCGCGTCTCGTGGTGTCAGACCGTGCGGCATATTACGTCATGTTATTTATTAATAACGTCCGGTTTGCCTCCTGTTGAGACCCACAATATCCGTTTTCCTAATGCCTAGTACACACCTCCCGTATAGGATTCGCGCACTCAACCCGACCCGCTTAAAACTGAAAACGGGCCGATTCGTTTTTCGAGCGCGAATCGCAATCGTAATCGGCCGGTTTTAGCCCTAAAACTGAGGTTTTATGCGCGAATCACAATCGCTAGGTGTGCGCGGGGAGCGCACACCTTGCGATTTTTGTGTGCGAAACGGGCAGTTTTAGATCGTATACGGTAGGTGGGTGCGCACAAACGGTAGGTGTGTACCAGGCATTAAGACCTCCCTCTAAGATATTGACGTAAGCCATCATTGTGTAGTAGTCTGCGCTGACGTCTCAGGCAGGTAGCCACATAGACAGGTAAGCATGGGTAGTTTATTGATATCAGGGAGCCTAAGTGGTGTAATGGTTAGCACACTGGCCCGGAGTGCAAAGAGATGTGGGTTCGAGTCCCGCTCTAGGCGCAATATTTCCCATTTTCATCACCTCGATGACAATTGTATAAAACCGGGCGCGGTGGGCGAATCGGTAGAGCGCAGACTTCCCATGCGGAAGGTCGTGACTTCGAATCGCAGCCGAGTTGAAACCACTGACTTATAGAATTGATACTTGTCGCTACTTAGCCTGGCGGTCGGCATTAATAGTATCGGGCAAGGACTGGTTAGCTCAGTATCAGGATGATGTGACAGTGGGAAATTGGGTCATGGTGGCAGCGGCCTGATCGTGCAGTGGGGCAATACTATAAAGTTGCCATGAGTGTGCACTGTCACAAGTCGGTACCCAATGTGATGACCTTAGATGTTGCTAGGACATAAAACAACTAACCAATCTCTACCCGGTTCGTCTTTGTGGTGCACACTGTCGGGTGAGGGAGGGGGCAGTGGGAGGGGCAGTGGCAGTGGCTGTGGGAGGGTTGTGGGCGAGCAATTCTATCCCTTGCCTCGGGAGGTTATGCTGACGTCAGCCTTTCTATAAATGTAGCCTGGTTGCGCCAGGCTAGGTAGCGACAAGTATCAATTTTGTATGTCATTGGTTTGACTCAGCTGGGATTCGAACTCCCGACCTTCTGCTCTACCGATTGGGCCACCGCGTCTTGTCTGTCTTTCGGCCCGACAGGATGGGCGAATAATGAGTTGAGTGTCTGTCTCCCGTTTTGGTAGATGGTGGGATTCGAAACAATGGATTCAAACCCTGTTCCAGTCAAACCAACGAGATAACAAATTATACTTGTTGCTTCCTAGCCTGGCGCTTGCCATTAAAGGGACCAGATATAGGTCGCAGAGACACTACTCGTACTCCGACAAATGCTCTCCAAGCATACATTTGCTGGTTTTCAGTTTATGCAACCACATATGTGGGGGGGGGGGGGGGGGGGGGGTGGGGGGGGGGGAGTCCTGAGATTGATTGCTTCTGTTGTGTTTTATTTAGTCCAGCAGCACTGACACCTTTAGACAAACATATAGAGAAAGAAATGTTAGAAATTGCAATCTAAAATGATAAATATAAAGTTCAAATGTTTATTTATCATAACCAGCTACTTTTTGTGTGAATAATTGATTAAATCATGTAGATTAAAGACTTTAAAAGTTGAATTGAGAGCTTTATATGGCTGCCATCTTGGTGGTTGTCATGGCTTCCCCTGTGTGTGAGGAACCCCTCTAGGTCATTTGATGAGGGAATCCCACCTATGATGTCATTCATACATGACAGACCTCAACTCTCCTCCCACATGTTCAGTGGCATGAACTGAACAAACTAAGCAAAGGTATGTTTGGAGAGCTTTTGATGCTGGATTCGTTTGTATCTGGGTGAGGTATAGACGGCGACTTTAATAGGATAGGGCAAGGACTGGTTAGCTCAGTGTCAGGACTGAGTGGTATGGATATCAAGGTCATGGTGCTAGTGGCCTGGTCTCCCATTGGGGCAACACTATAAAGTCGCCACCAGTGCACACTGTCACAAGTCGGTACCCGTCCTGATATGACCTTAGATGTTGCCAGGGCGTAAAATTCCAACCACCAACCATCTGCTCTACCGATTGGGCCACTGCGTGTTGGTAGATCGTGGGTTCGAACCCTGGTCGAGTCAAACCAAGGGCTTCAAAATTGATACTTCTCACTTCCTATCCTGGCGCTCGGCAGTATTAGGATAGGACAAGGAATGGTTAGCTCAGTGTCAGGATAATGTGACTGAGTGGGATATCAGGTCATGGTGCTGGTGGCCTGGTCTTCCAGTGGGGCAGCACTATAACGTCACCATGAGTGCGCATTGTCATAAGTCGGTACCCGTCCTGATATGACCTTAGATGTTGGTAGGATGTAAAACAACAAACAACCAAACAAAACTCTTGCCTGTCTTTTGATAAAATTGTGCATCTAGTCCAAGCTGTGTGACTGAGATTACCGTATTGTTTCAGATATTCGCGATAGAGCTGGTGTCGCACCTCAGCCTGCAGTATGCTCTCCGCAAGTCGCTGGGAATTGCCAAGTTAGCGCTCAGCGTCATGGGAACGCTGGTGGGCGGTATGTAGGTCATTGTCCTATTTTCCTTATGTAATATTAGAATGTTCAACTTAACACCATTTAAATTTCATTTTGTATGTATAAGCTATTATTGCATATTTTATTTATGGGTTTAAAAAAAGAATTCTTTATATTTTGTTTATTCAATGAATACACAACATTTAGTATAATGTCTTTTGTCAGCGCCAGAGCACTGTATTTCCAGTCACACAGTAAAATTGCTTGATGCATAAATGAACTTTGGTGTGGTTGCGCTTCAGTGCTGAGCAGGCTGACCAGAGCCGACTTCTTCCTGCCCACGCTGCCTGCCATGGTGAGGATCTGTCGCGCCTTCCCACCGCTCGCTGAGGACTCCGTGTCGTTACTCACCCAGCTCGGCCGGGTCACCACTGCGCACCTGGCACACGCAGACAGCACAGTCACGCAGGGTAGGTGATAGGGGGACACACAGGGTAGGTGATGGGTGGACACACAGACACACAGTAACAGAGGGTAGGTGATGGGGGGGGGGGGGGGGGGGGGGTACACAGTAACAGAGGGTAGGTGATGGAGGGATACAGTCACACAGGGTAGGTGATGGGGGACACACAGACAGACTAGGTGATGGGTGGACACACAGCAACAGAGGGTAGGTGATGGAGGGATACACAGTCACACAGGATAGGTGATGGGGGACACACAGACAGACATGCAAATAGTCACATGGGGTAGGTGATGGGTGGACACACAGACACACACAGGGTAAGTGATGTGGGGGGGAACAGACACACAGTCACACAGGGTAGGTGATGGTACTTTTACGACGGCGTAGTTTTTTGTCGTGCCATTACCCAAGCCTCCAAGTTTCCAGCCACAGATGGACCATTTCTATTCAAGTTCCCATCGGTGGAGCGTGGGCTTCGTGTGCGGAAGGTCGGGAGTTTGGTTCCAGTTGAGTCAAACCAATGACTTATAAAATTGATACCTAGCCTGGCGCTCCACATTAATATGATAGGGCTAGGACTGGTTAACTCGGTGTCAGGATAATTTGATTGAATGGGATATCGGGTCGTGGTGCTGACGGCCAGATTTTCTACTGGGGCACCAATATAAAGTCGCCATGAGTGCACACTGTCACAAATCGGTACCCGTCCTGATATGACCTTAGATGTTGCCAGGACATAAAACTCCAACAAACAACCACGTCGTGTATAACCATGTCTGTGTTTCAGACCTGCCGCTGGGGGAGCCTGACGACTCGACCATGCCGAGAGTTGGCGGACACCTACAGCCAAAGCGAGATGACGAGCAGGTGGCGCTCGCCTCACACCGCAAGCTGCTCACCGCCATCCACCAAACCTTTGCAGACATCGTGGGAGCCACAACCCTTCTCAAGCCGCTCAATGTGCCTGCCTAACTGCGCGCAGCAACCGGTTACAGCAACCACTCAGGGGCACAGTGGTTACAGCAGCCACACAGGGACATAGCGGTTACAGCAACCCCACAGGGACATAGCGGTTACAGCAACCTCACAGGGACATAGCGGTTACAGCAAGCACACAGGGACATAGCGGTTACAGCAAGCACACAGGCACATAGTGGTTACAGCAAGCACACATGGACATAGCGGTTACAGCAAGCACACATGGACATAGCGGTTACAGCAAGCACACAAGGACATAGCGGTTACAGCAACCTCACAGGGACATATCGGTTACAGCAACCCCTCAGGGACATAGCGGTTACAGCAACCCCAGAGGGACATAGCGGTTACAGCAACCACACAGGGACATAGTGGTTACAGCAACCACACAGGGACATAGCGGTTACAGTAACCTCACAGGGACATAGCGGTTACAGCAAGCACACTGGGACTAGCGGGTTACAGGACGCACACTGGGACTAGCGGGTTACAGGAAGCACACTGGGACATAGCGGTTACAGCAAGCACACAAAGACATAGTGGTTACATCAACCTCGCATGATCGTAGTGATTACATCAACCTCACATGCACGTAGTGGTTATATCAACCTCACATGCGCATACTGGTTACAGCAACCTTACATGCGTATAGTGGTTACAGCAACCTCACATGCACGTAGTGGTTACAGCAACCTCACATGCGCCTAGTGGTTACAGCAACCTCCAAAGGACATGGTTAAAAGAGCCCTACTGGGACACGGTGAATAAATGCATCATGTTTTCATGTTTTCAGGGGATAACTATATTTGTACAGAATGTGCATGATACCAAATAGGAATCTTTAGATAGGATTAAAACTGTATATTATATTTATAAAGCTGCTCTTGTCTTTGTTCATTACTACAGTAAAACCTTTCTAACCGACCACCTCCACATATTGACCAATCCCCTTTATCAATCACTTTGTTTGCGTCCCAAATGATCGCCCATACAATACCATTGTAACACTTTAAAAAAAATCTCCCTAATCCAACCGCCTCCATAAATGAACCATTTAAGGTCGGTCCCATGGTAGGTCGATTTAGAGAGGTTTTACTGTAGTTGCTTTTCAGTATCGCTGAGTTCACAAATGTCAGAATCTATGTTCACGACTCCCTGCACTCCATGCAGTTTACACCAAAGGCAGCTATAGACCAGCACTCCTAATCTGCGCAACACATGTGTAGTAGTCTGCACTTACCTCTCAGCCAAGGAGCTGTGTGGATAGGATGATGACATCAGGGGTTCTAGGTAGTGTAATGGTTAGCACACTGCCCGGAATGTAAGAGATGTGGGTTTGATTCCTACTCCCGGCACAATATTTCCAATTTTCATCACCCCCACGACACTGGTTCCATGACCAGGATCCTGTACAAGCTACGCACTGTATGGTTGTTGAACCTACCTTGTGTATACAGTACAACCCCATTAAACCAAACTTGAGGGGACCCTAGAAATCTGTTTGGATTAACTGATCATTGGTTTAACCGAGCTTGGGCTTCGACTTTGACTTGGCAAAAACGTGGGTGCATTATGAATTACTAAGCATATATTGCACATGTACACAGAAAGAGAGGGCGCCCTCATCTCTGGTTCAAGGATACCATCAAGAGAAACCTGAAGCTGAGAGACATTAAGACCGACTCATGGACGCAACTCTCATAGCAGAGAGCTAAATGGAGAGCGGCAGTAAAGTAATGAAAGCAGTCTTTGTCGCATCGCGACCGACACCATGATGATGATGAATATACAATGTATGTGGATGCTTTGATTGTTTTTCCCTTTACGTGTAGTTGATGTGGACATGTTGGTGATGTGAAGTGAAGGCGATGTGAATAAGTGAAGGGATAATTGCATAAGCACCCCCATGAAGACTTCGCGCGCTAACACTTATCCAAACAAGCGTGGTATAAGCGGCACTGGGGGCTCAGATGACCCTGTAACGACATGAAAGAGGTGGTGCGGTCTCAAAGTTTGGTTTAACCATACCGGAAGTGGCCTAGGACCGACTTTTTTTTTTATATGATAAATGGTAGTATTTTGCCGGGCCACCGAAAAGATTTCGGATTAGCATATCGTTTGGTTTAACCGAGCTTGGTTTAACCGGGTTGTACTGTATATGTAATGCTAGGTACACACCTACCGTTTATGACGCGATTCGCATAGGGTCTCGTTAGTCGTTAGGTGGGTGCGGACCCCTAGCACACCAGACTTCCGCGATTTGCGATTACAACTCAGTTTTAGGGCTTAAAACTGAAATCGCAAGCAATTCAAAAAACGAATCGGGACGATTGCAAATCGGTAGGTGCGTGCGGTCAGTCATGTCTTAAACGGTATATGCGTGCTAGCCGCCGACCGGTTGCTTTTGAGTTTTAACGAACAACCAATCGCCGGGCCGGAAAACGCTCATGTGACCTTGTCCATACACAACTGATAAAAATGGCGGACTGGACAAGCGAGACGGAGATTGCGATGGTGGAAATGTGGGAAACGCGGCCCTGTCTCTTCGACGTGTCCTCCGATTATTCCAATCGGATAAAGAAGGCTACTGCGTTAGCGGAGATGACAGCAGAGATCGGACAGTCAGGTAGGTGTATTTTGCCGATAGTATTGACTTTTTAGTTTGTCAACAATGTCGTTTTTGAACTTTGGAGCGAATCGCGAAGCCAGGTTGGCGCATTCGCGAAAGTGACTGTGTTAATTCATATACGAGATTTTAACTAATTTGACAAATGTAACACATCTAACATATTTAAGCACTATGGACATAGGTTTTATAGCGATTTTAACTGGTGACTGTGACTGTGTGGTTCATATACGAGATTTTAATAAATTCAGCATATGTAACAAATGTGACAAACTGAAGCACTATGGATGTAGGTTTGATAGCGATTTTAACTGGTAGTAAGGCCAGGTAGGCGCATTTAGCCGATAGTATAGACTCGCGATTCACGAAAGTTATTCGCGAAAGTGACTGTGACTGTGTGGTTCATATACAAGATTTTAATTAATTCAACATATGTAACAAATGTGACAAACGGAAGCACTATGGAAGTAGGTTTCATTGCGTTTTTAATTGGTTAAAACGATGGTTTTTTTTACAGGGACGTCCATCCTGAAGAGATGACTAACCTGAGGACACAGTACACACGCCTTCGCAAACAAGCGGGGTCTGGGTCGGAGGTGCAGCGAGTGACCTCAAGGCAGAGGTGGATCAAGGCCTCGCTTGCTTTCCTCGCGCCCCATGTCCAGAAGAGACAAGGTATCTCCAACCACACACTTCCAGCGCCCAGCTTCAGTGCCCCAGCTGATGAGGTAAGCAAATCTAACAATAACGGCGTAAAGTTAACATAACATTAGCTATATCATGTTCGACTGCCAGGGCACAGAGCCGGTCGCAGAATTCACATACTCAACCAAGTAGTCTCTCTGCATTTTTGCGCGTTGGGTAGAATTGGTTCCGGATGGGAGTTACATAGTGTGTCGTGGGGTCCTCGTAGTCGATGCTGGCTGTGCTACCGATCGTGTCATGCAGGAAGTTGTGAAGCGCACAACCGGCCAGCACGATTTTCTCCACCTTCTCTGGGGCTAAAGCAATGTTAGTGAGAAACACGCGGAATCGGTTTGACATAATCCCAAACGCATTCTCCACCACACGACGGGCACGCAAAAGCCGGTAGTTGTAGACGCGATGATCTACGCGCAAATTGCGATGGCTGAATGGCTTCATTATGTATTCCTTGAGGGGGGAACGCATCGTCTGCCACAATGAAATGCGCGAGGGGCCGATCATCTCCGGGAACAGGTTTGGGGGGTGGGAAGGACTCGGCATGCTGCTCCAATGCTTGTTGTAACGTGCACCCAGCAAACACTCCTCCATCACTAACATGGCCACTAGTGCCATGAGGACGATGCTGAAGGTGTTCTTGTAATTGTAGAACGTGGAGCCCGAATGCGCTGGTGGCTGATGTGGATATGTTTTCCATCCAGGGCGCCCAGGCAGTTTGGGAAGTTCCACCGGGTCTGGAACAAATCTGCGACCTTCCTCCACTCATCAGGGGTGGACGGAGCCTGCAGAAACAAATATACAACGACAATAAAATTGTGAGCTTTGTTGGTAATGAATGTATTGTTTCTCTCTTCACGCACGCAGGCCGTCGACGGGGAGATGGGCGACAACGTTGACGCGCAAAGTGTGTCGTCGTTCGACGACGCGGATGAGTCGGTGCGGTGTAGCACCCCAAGGTCCAGCCACAAAAGAAAGCGCGCGAATGGGGACACAAGAGATAACGAGTTGATGGAACGGGTTCTCAAAAACCTTGAGGAGACCCAGGAAATTCCGGACGATGCGGAAGCAATTTTTGCGAAGTACATCGCCATAAAACTTCGCAATATCACCGACCCTCGCGTCAAGGCTGTCGTCCAAAATGAAATAGAACAGGCCTGCTTTAGGGGCACTATGAAGACGCTAGAGCTCGCAAACCAAAACACACCACTGCCCAGTTCCTCGGCAGGAACCTCAGGAACCCAAGCATTCTCGTACTTAAATATGTTGGGTTCTCATGATTACACTCCTAATTAATGTACCATTACTTTTTAATTTTAATTTTAATCTAGTCGGGTTTGATTTAGCCGGGTTTGATTTAGCCGGGTTTAATTTGCCTCTTTATATGTTGTTTTAGTTTACTTCAGTTATGTGAACGATACAATAAAAGAAACTTGTAAAAAAAATGCCTTGTGTCTTTCTTACCTTGAAGTATTCATCCTTCAGTGCTTCGTAGATGGCGTCGCATGTGTCGGGGACGATCTGGCCGATGGTGGTCGCCCCCACTCGGAACTGGTAACTGATGCTCTTGAACGACTCACCTAGAAAAATTATATTTAATTAATAAGTTGCGGCAGGCACCAGGAAATTCGCAAGCAAACAATTGAAAATCTGGCGGCAGGGTTAAATACAGTAAAATATAGTCTAATAAAGTTAGGTCAAGTAAATCGTTACTGAGAGACTACAGGCGCAAGGAAATTGCGAATGAGAGTAAAATATAGTCTGATAAAGTTATGTCAAGTAAATTCTTACCTGTCGCCAGGAATCGTAGGGTGATGGCTAGCCTTTCCGCAGGCGCGATCGCAGCTCGAAACCTTATGTTTTCACGTGCTATCCGACCGGCTACCAGGCTTAGCAAATGGTCGAACTGATCCAACGGCATCCTGGTGTAGTTGGTAAACGCCTGTGGTTCATTCGCACGTAACCCAGACACCAGTGAATTGTAGGCACCAAGCTGGTCACGTTGAGCGATGTGTGGACGAATCCACACTTGCCGACCTATCTTCCGACGTCGAACACGACGTATTGCGAGTATTGCGACCGCGACAGCAGCTTTTCGCCTTTGCGAGGTTGAATGGGGCACCATCTCTGATGTAAATGTAGTTCGCGCAAAACACAGCGGATGCGTGGATCGAAGTCGAGAACACCAACGATATATGTACGGACTGCGCAAGGAAATTCCATAGAGAGACCCGACCCGGCTTCATTGCTCGTTGCAGGGATCGCCCCCCACGCCCCTGCTGCCAGGGGAGGGAGAGAAGCCCCCACACTACCCAACTGGCAGGGGAGGGGGCTTCCATAGAGAGACTCAGGTTCGCGCAAAACCCGACCCGGCTTCATTGCTCGTTGCAGGGATCGCCCCCCACGCCCCTGCTGCCAGGTGAGGGAGAGAAGCCCCCACACTACCCAACTGGCAGGGGAGGGGGCTTCCATAGAGAAACTCAACTCCTGCCACAGAATAATGCCAGATGGCGCTCAGGTTCGCGTAAAACCCGACCCGCGGCAGGCGCAAGGAAACTGCTAGATGGTGACGTAGTTCGCGCAAAACCCACCAGGTGCGTGGCTTGCAGTCGCGAATCGGACGGTATATGTGCGCGCGCCAGTCGGGATATGTGCGCATCCCTTATCTTCGGTTTTAATCGCCATCGGGCGCAAATTTTTAGTGCGCGAGTCGTAAACGGTAGGTGTACCTAGCATAAGTGCATTGCCTGTATATGTGTAATTCTAACCATTAAAACGACTTGTGGACGTAATCCATTTAAAAGACTTACAATTCCAGAGGGATGAGTGTAGTAGTTTGCACTGACCTCAGGCAAATAGCCACATAGACAGGTAGGCGTGGATAGGGTGGTGACATCAGGGAGTCTAGGTGTCGTAATGGTTAGCACACTGGCCCGAAATGCAAAAGGATGTAGGTTCGATTCCCACCCCAGGTGCAATATTCCCCATTTTCATCACCCCAAAAGCACACACGAGGGGAGTGAGGTGCTGGTGTAGTTGTTCACTCCCTCTACCACAGGTAGGTTTGTTGGAGTTTTACGTCTTGGCAACATCTAAGGTCATATCCGGACAGATCTACCGCAGGTTGTGAAAGCGTATTGGTAGTTTATATCATGCGTCCTACATACATATATACATACATATATTACTAGTCTATTACAAACACTATAATTGTGCTGTACATAATCACTTTATTTTCTGATAAAATTAACAATGGTGAGTATGAGTACTTGACGCCATGAAGCCATGTCGTCCTCAATTATAACTGAACCGTAGCATCATTTTTGTTTAATTCAGTGCTTTATTATTGAAATACTCCACGAGATTGTGGTATTAGGCCACATAAAAAACATGGGTAGTCAATACTGAACACCCACAGAACATGCATGTAGTCTTTAGACAGACAGAACATGCATGTACACAGACAGAACATGCATGTGCTGTGTACACCCACAGAACATGCATGTACTCTGTACACACACAAAACATGCATGTACTCTGTACACACACAGAACATGCATGTACTCTGTACACAGACAGAACATGCATGTACTCTGTACACACACAGAACATGCATGTACTCTGTACACACACAGAACATGCATGTACTCTGTACACAGACAGAACATGCATGTACTCTGTACACAGACAGAACATGCATGTACTCTGTACACAGACAGAACATGCATGTACTCTGTACACAGACAGAACATGCATGTACTCTGTACACACACAGAACATGCATGTACTCTGTACACACACAGAACATGCATGTACTATGTACACACACAGAACATGCATGTGCTCTGTACACAGACAACATGCATGTGCTCTGTAAACAGACAGAACATGCATGTGCTCTGTACACAGACAGAACATGCATGTGCTCTGCACACACACAGAACATGCATGTGCTCTGTACACACACAGAACATGCATGTACTCTGTACACACACAGAACATGCATGTACTCTGTACACAGACAGAACATGCATGTACTCTGTATACAGACAGAATATGCATGTAGTCTGTACACACAGAACATGCATGTACTCTGTACACACAGAACATGCATGTACTCTGTACAGACAGACAACATGCATGTACTATGGACACAGACAGAACATGTATGTACTCTACACACATAACATCCATGTACTCTGTACACACAGAACATGCATGTACTCTGTACACCCACAAAACATGGATGTGCTGTGTACACACACAGAACATGCATGTACTCTGGACACACAGAACATGCATGTACTGTGTACACTCACAGAACATGCATGTACTATGTACACACAGAACATGCATGTACTCTGTACACAGACAGAACATGCACATACTCTGTACACACACAGAACATGCATGTACTGTGTACACACAACATGCATGTACTGTGTACACACACAGAACATGCACATACATGCACGTACTCTGTACACACAGAAAATGTATGTGCTCTGTACACAGAACATGTATGTACTCTGTACACGGACCATGCATGTACTCTGTACATATAACATGCATGTACTCTGTACACAGAAAATGCATGTCCTCAGTACTGAACACATGCAGAACATGCATGTACACTATACTGATCATATACCATACATGCATATACTCTGTACTCATACAGAACATGCATGTACTCGGTATTATGTTCAGTACTCTACAATATAGTATCTTTACTGTACCAAGTACATGTACTTGGTGCTATGCACATACAGAACATGTGTACCGAACATTTCTACTCAGGACTGTACTCATACAGAACATATGTACTCAGTACTTTACAATATAGAGTATCTGTACTGCACCGAATAAACATACTGAATATTGTATACACATGTTCCAATAGAGAAACATGTACTTGGTACTGTATACATACCGAACACATGCATACTCGATACTGTACACATACAGAACACCCAACGCGCTGTACAATATGGGTACTCGATACTGTACACATACAAAACACAATGCGCTGTACAATATGCGTACTCGATACTGTGCACAACGCGCTGTACAATATGGGTACTCGATACTATACACATACAGAACACACAACACGCTGTACAATGTACAATATGCATACTCTGTACTGTACACATACAGAAGGCACAACGCGCTGTACAATATGGGTACTCGATACTGTATACATACACAACGCACAACGCGCTGTTCAATGTGGGTACTCGATACTGTTAATTCACTGCTTGTTGGACGGTGGGTACTTGATATGGCTGTGGACACAAACCTTCGATTCCTCCCCTCCCCCCTACCCCACCCAACACACCCTTAAAACTATCAACTTTAGACAATACACTATTTACAAGTTTAGCTAGGTCTGAGACCACTAAAAGTATGAAATCAGCAACACTCCAGTGACAACATCTCACGGGACCAGTACAAATTATGTAACATTCACACAGCATGGGACCAGTGTAGAGTCCATGTGACATCACACCTCATGGGACCAGTACATATGCAATGTTACTCGGGCAGCATCATACTGTATGGGACAAGTACAGTCCGTGAGATATCACTCACACAGCATCACACCTCAAGGGACCAGTACATATGTACCATTACTCACACAGGATCACACTGTAAGGGACAGTTACAGTCCGTGTGACATTAGTAACAGCATCACACCTCACGGGACCAGTACATATGTAACATTACTCACACAGCATCACACTGTTAGGGACAGTTACAGCCTGTGTGACATTACTCACAGCATCACACCTCACGGGACCAGTACATATGTACCATTACTCACACTGTAAGGGACAGTTACAGCCTGTGTGACATTACTAACAGCATCACACCTCACGGGACCAGTACATATTTACCATTACTCACACAGCATCACACTGTAAGACAGTTACAGCCTGTGTGACATTACTCACAGCATCACACCTCACGGGACCAGTACATATGTAACATTACTCACACAGCATCACACTGTAAGGGACAGTTACAGTATGTGACATTACTCACAGCATCAAACCTCACGGGACCAGTACATATGTACCATTACTCACACAGCACCCCTGTAAGGGACAGTTACCGCCTGTGTGACCTTACAGCATCAAACCTCACGGGACCAGTACATATGTACCATTACTCACACAACATCACACTGTAAGGAACAGTTAGTCTGTGTGACATTACTCACAGCATCACACCTCACGGGACCAGTACATATGTAACATTACTCACACAGCACCACTGTAAGGGACATTTACAGCCTGTGTGACATTACTCACAGCATCACACCTCATGGGACCAGTACATATGTAACATTACTCACACAGCATCACACTGTAAGGGACAGTTACAGCCTGTCTGACATTACTAACAGCATCACACCTCACGGGACCAGTACATATGTAACGTTACTCGGGCAGCATCACACTATATGGGACAAGTACAGTCCGTGTGATATTACTCACACGGCATGCCTGGCTTATATGGTGGGTTGGGACCATGCTATGACATCACACGCTTTGAATGGCGTCACTGAGCTGGTGTCCCTACTCTGGTCACAGTACTGAATTGTTATGTGGGTCCTGTAGGTATCAGTGGTTGTGGTGGGGCTTTCCGTCAGTGTGTGGAATGTTTCTTCTTGCTCGGCACCACCAGTCCGTCCAACTGCCGCCTGTGGTCGGTGTTCGCCAACCAATCCTGAAAGTAAACACAAGTTGAATGTAAGCGATAATGAGAGTGCCATGCAGTGTGATAGTCTGTAATAAAAGACATAAGCTAAACTGGGGCGCTGAAGCACCTTATACCGTCTGGCAATCACATGCCTCTCAACTATGTTCCGTTTGGTCTGACGAGTGTTGGGTCAGCTTTATAAATGACAACTTTTTCCACTGTAAAAACCAATCAGATTAATTTTATACTTGGAAGCGGGCTGGAGGGCTTTTCTTATTGAAAAAATACAAAATGTAAGTTTTTAATTTAAATATTAGAAAACATTGCAAAGTCTTATAATCAATTATCGAACTGAGAATTTCAATAGATATCTCCAGTGAGAATGTTCCGACACTATTTATATACTTAATAAACATAATTCTTGATAGTGATACCCATTGGTGAAATCCATTGCAATCCCCAATAACCTACACAGTCCGATAAAACTTGGCTTCTATGAGTGCCTGGAACTGCTTCCTGGAACTGCTTCAGGCTTCATATCGGACAATAACTGCGTAAGAGCCAGAACTTGAGTTCTGTGAGTGGGAACCGTTTCCGGCTTCACATTGGACAATAACTGCGTCACACCTGGAACTTGGCTTCTACGAGAGCTTCAGTCCTCATATCGGGAAATAACTAATACCTGGAACTTGGATTCTATGAGTGCCTGAGACTGCTTTAGTCCTCATACCCAGAACTTGCCTTCTACAAGTACTTGGATCGGCTTCAGGCCTCATATCAGACAATAACTGCGTAACACCTGGAACTCGGCTTCTCCGAGTGCCTGTGACTGCTTCAGGCCTCATATCGGACAATAACCGCATAAAACTTGGAACTTGGCTTCTACGAATGCCTGGAACTGCTTGACTTGATATCGAACAATAACTTTGTAATACCTGGAACTTGGCTTCTACGAATGCCTGGAACTGCTTCTTCTGGTCCTTGGTGAGTGCGGCCTCCTTCACCATCCGCTGCCACAAGTCAATCTGCCGGTCACGCTGTACAAGCGCCCTCTGGTAGCGTGACGGGATTCCACCGGGGATTGCCTGAGGTCAGGAAAGGAATGGAGGGAGGTAGAGAAATTGTAATTCTAGGGAAAAGAGTTTTTCTTTCAGAAAAAATTATGGTGGTACTTCTGGTATTTTTTTAAAGCTCGAGAATTATTTCGCTTTATTCATACAGTCAAGAATAATGAGACAGAGTACACTGGTCATGAGATCTGAACAGGTTGTGCTTGACAGTTGTGGTCTGAGCGCATAGTCAGGAAACCTAGGGGTGAATCGATATGATTTGTGTTCTGTTCACTTTCTGTGAAAATCAGAATTAGTAAGAATATTGGAACTGTTCAGCAAGCATTGTTTCGCTAAGTAATGACCACAAGCAATCAAATTGTACATTATGAAATTAGTGATTTGAGGCCAGATCTGACTTTTTCCCTCCCTCTGACCTAATTCCTATTAAAACAGTTACAGTAATCGACCCTACTGCCTAAACTTCTTCGTGAGTGGTTAGAAAGTAGGTTTAATTAATAATTAGCTTCTGAATGACTTCTGGTTGTTTTATTTCAGCAAAAGTTCTAAAAACATTAATTATACTTTTCATGTGCACCATTTGGTTAAGTTATTTATTTACCGGATTTTCAGTATTCATTTGACATAACAAATTAAAGCACTTCACACAGAATTTAAATACAATGAGGTGGACATTTAACTTAGTAAATTCTTACGAGTAATTTCCACACAAAAGAATACTAGGTGTACTAGTATAGATTTCCCTTTCCACTCACCACATGCATCTACTACAATAATTGTTAATTGCAACAACAAAAGGTTTTGCTTTGGTTTGTTGGAGTTTTACATCGTAGCAACATCTAAGGTCAAATCAGGATAGATACCAACTTGTGACAGCGCACACTGGGAGACCAGGCCACCACCACCATGACCTGATATCCCACTCAGTCCCATTATCCTGACACTGAGCTAACCAGTCCTTGTCCTGTCCTAATAATGCCAAGTATTAACTTGTGAGTCATTGGTTTGACTCGACCAGGGTTCGAACCCACAAACTATTTGGCATATTCAAATATCCAAAACATATGTTACCAAATAATTAAAAAATAAATCATGCAGATTCTGTATTATACTATTAAACATCTGAACCTGGAATACCTTGGTCTCGCCTTCTATTTCAAACGGGATCGTGAAGAAATAGAAGTCCTTTGGAGACATGAGCTGCCACACCGGAAGTTCATCCTGGTGGTCTGGGCCTGAGGACAGTCAACGCCAGGTTAAAACAATTTGCAGGATCCAGGTCGTGGTTCTGTGTTGTAGCGAGTGATGAAAATGGGAAATATTGCACCTAGACCAGGATTCCAACCCCACCTCTTGCATTCCATTATGCTACCTAGGCTCCCTGGTGTCATCACCCTACCCACGCCCACCTGTCTATGTGGCTCCTTACCTGAGAGGTCAGTGTAGACTACTACAAAAGCTTCTAAATCAAGGCATCTAGATTTGATAGTACATATCTAACTTAACCACTTGTGCACTCATTTCTAGCAGTGTTCCTGTGATGTGCTCAAAAACGAATAAATGAGCCTGTATCAAGCGTTTCAGTGTGCACACCAAAAATCAATTCGGCACATTTTCACTTCAAAGTTCCACAAAATAAAGCTTACTTCAAACTAATTTACAGCAGATTACATTATAGATGAGCAATCGTATTAAAAAAAATATATGACAAGAATTCAAAACCATCGGATTATGCAACTTTAACCATTTCGCTGTGCATATCGTTGGGAAAGCAGTCACTACTTACCAACGCAGATGGGTTCGCTCCAGCGGTTGGGTACCGGTGAGAGCCCGGCCTGCTCCATGTGGTAATCCAGGTGCCCATAGTATGTGTGATATGGCGCCAGCACCAGCGACTCATTACTGCCCAGCACCAGTGGTCGGTTCGGGGTCACCAGGTATAGCGTGCACCTCGTCGAGCCCCTGAGTCATTGCAAGATGGCCATCAGTTTGTACGTATCAGGCAACATATTGAGTCATTGCAAGATGGTCATCAGTTTGTACATGTCAGGCAACATATTGAGTCATTGCAAGATGGCCATCAGTTTGTACATATCAGGCAATGTGCCGAGTCATTGTAAGATGGCCATCAGTTTGTACATATCAGGCAACATATTGAGTCGCTGCAGATGGCCATCAGTTTGTACATATTAGGCAACATGCCAAGTCATTGCAAGATGGCCATCAGTTTGTATATATATCAGGCAACATGCTGAGTCATTGCATGAGTGGCCGACGTTTGTAACAGTGCTCAGGCATGACAGTTTATTGTGAGGCCCCACTTGGCAAGAAGGCCGTCCAGTATTGTACCTTATATTCAGTAACAATATTGATGGGTCCATGCAAGATGGCCATCAGTTTGTACATATCAGGCAACATATTGAGTCATTGCAAGATGGCCCATCAGTTTGTACGTATCAGGCAACATATTGAGTCATTGCAAGATGGCCATCAGTTTGTACATATCAGGCAACATATTGAGTCATTGCAAGATGGCCATCAGTTTGTACATATCAGGCAACATATTGAGTCATTGCAAGATGGCCATCAGTTTGTACATATCAAACTTCTCCAATATGCCAAGTCATTGCAAAATGCCCAATTTGCACAAATCAGGCAATATACTGAACCATTGCAAGATGGCCATCAATTTGTGCAAAATCAGACAACAGGCATTTCAATGTGGATGTCAGTTTGTACATAATAGGCAACATCCCAACTCACGCAACAAGTGCACTCATACATCAGTTCTTTTTTCCCGACAATAACCGTGTTGCATATAATTAAACAGGATTCATTTGATTTAGGTACTTTGACATTACGCAACATGCTAATATATATTTCATTTTGTTCGGGATTTTCACCCTAAGCAAGTCACATTGCCCTGACACTGAGCTAACCAGACCTTACCCTATCCTATTAATGCCGAGCGCCAGGCTATGAAGCGAGTTTGTTTGTTTGTTGTTGTTGTTTTACGGCCTAGCACCATCTAAGGTCATATCAGGACGGGTACCGACTTGTGACAGTGCACACTCATGGCAACTTTATAGTGTTTTCCTTTCCCTATCATAAACAGGACCAGATGGGGTGGCCGAATGAGTTAGAGCGCCCATCTCCCATGCTGGTTGATCGTGGGTTCGAACCGTGGCCGAGTCAAACCAATGACCTAAAAATTGATACTTGTCGCTTCCTAGCCAGGCGCTCGGCATTATTAGGACAGGGCAAGGACTGGTGTGCTCAGTGTCAGGATAATTTGACTGAGTGGGGTACCAGGTCATGGTGCCAGCAGCCTGGTTTCCCAGTGGGACAGCACTATAAAGTCGCCATGAGTGCGCACTGTCACAAATCAGTACCAGTCCTGATATGACCTTAGATGTTGCTAGGATGTAAAACAACAAACAAACAAACAAACAAACAACAAACAACCCTATCATAATAATGCCAAGCGCCAGGCTAGGAAGCGACAAGTATCAATTGTGCAAGTGACAAGGCTAAATTTGGCAAGTCCAGTTGGCTTGACTGAACCAATGGAAGCATGTGTTACACCACTATGATATCTTGTTGGGTTTGACTAGCATGTGTGCCCTTGTCATTAGGTATCCCAATACAGGTCACCCGAGGCACTGGAATTGGGTCGGTGCATCAAAAGAAAGGGTGTTTTCAAACTTCTCCAATATGCACAATTGTTGTTATATTAAATAAAGAAATATACCAATTTGAAGCTTAAAATGTGTTCTTTCATTCTGCACTAATCTAATTAGTGTATATTAATGTAATGTACGTGCTACTGAGCATTTAAAAAGTTAGTTTGTTGCAGTGAATCGTGATTCATGCTCCCATGTTTTGAGTGCCATTCTCAGGTTTGAAAACACCTCTACAGTTTTCAGGTGGCGCTCTCTGGTGGTTATAAGCATGAACTATCTGATACCAAGAGATGATAGTAGAAATTCTAAGCTTCAGTTTGGTATAAAACTTGATGGGTGTTATACTGAATGTCCTAATCATTATTTTGATTCAAAATTACCAAAAGTTGAAATTATCACCAATAAATATCTTTTAAAATTATCCAAATAATTTGTATACCACTGTCAAGATCATTTTGAGAACTTTAAAGTGATATAATTTTCAAATATGTGGTGATCTCCAGCAAAGTGCACAGATACTTTTTGCAACCAGTGGATGACTCCCAGTCAGGCTACAAATTGCGGCACATGTCAGTGCCACCTCCCAAACACTGAGCAGCAAAATGGATGATTCATCATTTTGGGATACTATTCATAAGGAAATGGGTAGGAAATGTTTTATTACTATATGTTTACATATTGTGGTTAATAGAATTGGGCATTTTATTAATACTTTGGTGGTAATTAGACATATAAAATCGGCGAATATTTCGGGAGTGTGAAAAACGGCCGATTTTCAGCTCGGTAGCACAACTTTACATAGTATGTTTGGTATGACCAATCTTTCAAAAATTCATGAAACAAATAATCTTAGTTTGTCATATATTTGTCTTAAATCCTACCTAAAATTCAGGATGTTGGAGTAATTATTTTGTAAGATTAACACCATTTTTGGAGTAAGATTTGGAGCTGATTTTTGCATCATTTTTGTCCATATTAAAAAGCCTACAACTTTTTAAGTAATCATCCGATCTTAATGAACTTTGTGTCATTTTACTTCTCCTGGTAAGAGCTATGGAACTATATCAAAATATGGTACTTTATATTGAGTTGCAAAAATGACTTGGGATACCGAGTGTCATGATCAGACAGGAGCGTACTTACGTTATGCTGATACGGCGGCAGGTGGCGATGACTGTCACATTCTCACAGCTGTTTACGTGGACACTTGTCTCGACGGCACCGAGCACGATCGTGCTGTTCCGACACTTCTCGATGCTCACTGACCTGTCACCAGCGACATAACAAACGCGTCAGTCATACCGCGAAAAGTCACACCCCAAACCTCCCAGCTGTCAAACATCCAATCCGTCAGAAACCTGTCAGCCATATTTCTGTGACTACTGACAAATTTCATAGAAGACCCACCCAAGTACATTCATTGATTACGCAGCGGAATTCCAATTGGTCTTCCTCCTTCTCCTGCTCCTTGCCCTATCCTAGTAATACAGAGTGCCAGGCTAGGTAGCCGAAATCATCAATTTCATCAGGTTTCGCTTTGACTTGTCTGGGGATCGAATCCACAAATTCCAAGCCGAGAAGTAAGTGTTCTGCACGCTCAACCTTCCAGTCTGGTTAAGGTCCAGCCAGGCATTGATTGGTATTGAATTTGTAGTGGTCTGAACTGACCTCTCAGGCAAGGAGACACATAGACAGGTAAGCATGGATAGGGTGGTGACATCAGTGACCTAGGTGATGTAATGGTTAGCACACTGGCTCGGAATGCAAGACATGTGGGTTCGATTCCCGCTCGAGGAGCAATATTTCCCCCATCTTCATCACCCCCATGACAGTATTCACTGGACAGTGATGGTAGCTGAGTCTTACCTGAGTGCAGACAGCAGGTAGATGAAGGAGAACTGGCACCGGTGGACCTTGACGCTGGACCACTCTAGGGTACTGGAGGACTGTGGATGAGAAGAGTTTGTTTATTGTTGGTTTGCTGGAGTTTTACATCCTGGCAACATCTAAAATCATATCAGGGTACCGACTTGTGACAGTGCATACTCATGGCGCCTTTACAATGCTTCCCCACTGGGAGACCAGGTCGCCTGGACCACGACCCGATTTCCCACTCAGTCACATTATCCTGATACCTATTACCCTATCCTATTAATGCTAAGCGCCCGGCTAGGTAGTGACAAATATAAATTTAGTAAGTTATTGAGTTGACTCGACTGAGAATCGAACTTCTCTTCCACACGAGAAGCCAGCACTCTACCAATTCAGCAACCACATCGTGTGTGGAAGAGAAGAGAGCAAGTCATCAAAGATAAGGACCTCGCAACATTTGTCCAGGTCAATTTCCAGTTTTCCAAAACGCTGCAGACTGGTTCTTCACCCTGAACTGAGGCGATGAACTTATAATTTTTCATTCTTATCACCCCCAATGAAACTAACGTTAATAACATAAATAGACTGTTAGGGTATCTTGTGACGTCGATAAATTGTCTGATTGGTATTTTACGGCGTTCTCTGTGGCGGAGTGGTTAGTGTCTGACTTTTTTCTAGGTCGGACTCCTAATCTGAAGGTCGGTGGTTCAATTCCCCATGCCCCCATCTCTGCCAATTTGGATTTCCACCGCTGTGTATAACTTACAGCGTCATCAAAGGCCGGTTGCTCTCATACCATGTCTATGTAGTGTGGGAGGTTAAAAATCCCTTGGGTCGGTAAAAGTGTAGGCTCGGGCTTTCTATCGACAAACTGTCTAATGGTGAAAACAAGCCTAATCAAGCTTATCCATGATAGGCAGTATAAATCTTCAACAAAAAAAACCCCCAAAAAACAACATCTAATGGCGGTTTTATCGTGCTGCCCGACTGAGATACCATGCTGTCAGCACCATGACCCGATATCCTATTCAGTTACATTATCCTGTCAGCGAGCTAACCAGTCCTTGTTCTATTCTAATAATGCCGGGGCCACGCAAGGTGGTGACAAGCATCAATTTTGTAGTCTTTATAGATTTACACAAGAAGCAGGGACTCTAACCATTAGGCAATCTCGTTGAGTCGTGACGTCATGAGGCAGTATTACCAACCTCTCAATAACTTACCCGTGCGACTGTCTGCTTGCAAACTTGAGACATGATGACGATCTTGTTTCTGCAAAATTAAATATATCAGTCATGTATACAGCTATATAATAATATAGGATATAACGTATTACATTTGGGTGGTTGTTGAACTTTTATGTCCTGGCAACATCTAAGGTCATATCAGGACGGGTACCGACTTGTGACAGTGCGCACTCATGGCGACTTTATAGTGCTGTCCCACTGGGAGACCAGGCTGCCAGCACCATGAACTGATATCCCACTGAGTTTGTCTGTTTGTTTTGTTGTTTTACATCCTAGCAACATCTAAGGTCATATCAGGACGGTTACCGACTTGTGACAGTGCACACTCATGGTGACTTCATAGAGCTGTCCCACTGGGAACCCAGGCTGTTGGCACCATGACCTGGTATCCCACTCAGTCACATTATCCTGACACTGAGCCAACCAGTCCTTGCCCTATCCTAATAATGCTAAGCGCCAGACTAGGAAGCGACAAGTATACATTTCATAAGTCATTGGTTTGACTCGACCGGGAACCGAACTCCCGATCTCCCGCACACGATGCCCGCGCTCTACCGATTTGGCCACGGCGCCAGATGTGTTTGGTGCGTATTAACGTATCAACCACAAGGCCTGCACATCCCATAAACCTGTTAATATGCATAGCATTTGATAACAAATCTAGACTGTCCTATACTAATAGCACACACTGAATGCTTGCTACAAACTAGATATATTGCAAGCACTTAGTTAGCTAAAGTTGGATAATACGTAAACTATACCGAGATACCCCTGCCTAGAAAACTAACTAAACCACCACCTACATTAAATGCATCGTCTTGACACTACAAACACTTAATTAATTAGCTAAATAACAAATAATAAAATAGTGTCAAATTGTTCTTGTAATTAAAGTTGCATAGTCCGATGGTTTTGAATTTCTGTATTTTTTCTGAGATAAATATGTTAGATCGATCACTAGTATCTACTTTACATTAGTTCAAAGTTACTTTTATTTTAAATGGTAAACTTTTTTTAGATATTTTGAGTGCAAACATGGAAAATTAGTTTTGGCAAGCTTGCCAAAACTCTGACACCATAGACTTCTGCAGTAACAGGTTCTGTTAAATTGACTCAGTATTGCCTTCTACGCAGAAACATATGCTTAATACGTGCATCAGTATCTAAGTTAGATATGTCAAATCAAATCTAGATAATTGGTTTTGTTTTGAAAATTTGATATTTCATTGGACTATGCAGTTTTAAATAGCATAAATGACCGAAACTAAGAATGGCCGGAAGACCAGTGCCGCTGCGCTGAAGAAAGATTCTATTCATATGAATAATAATGTTTACCAAAAAAACAAACAAAATAAAATTGTATAAAGAAACATTGTATCCATATGGCAGGCATAAGATATATACAATTTTGGTGTAAATGGTTACTGATATGGCCAGGTGACCAGTGACAGGGTGCTGGAGGAGCTTGGAGGGGCGTGTGGAGGGGGACATGAATTCAGAGAAATAAAGATGTCTACAAAAGAAAAGTAGCCCACTCACCCCTTGACTTGGTCCTTTGGTACAAAAAGTGCATTTGTGGCGATCCTACCTCGTTTTGCTTCCAGACGGGCTTCTCGATCCTCACCTGTTATATTTTTAATTTTTGTTTATCAAATGTAGTTTATTCATTGAATAATGAATAATGTCAGCACAGAGCACTTGTCTTTTGAGCCATATGGCAAGATTGCTTTGATACATAACTAAAACTATCAGTTGTAATAGCAAACTGCATACAATTGCAGCTCGATAATAAATGTACTATACATGTTGTGAATATGCGTTACACGTCATTTCATGGTTCCAGAATTTTCTTTTTCAAAGAACTATAGATAACAGGATGTGGTATGCAGGTATTGCAATAACTCAGGGAGTTTGACGCCCCTGCCCTGCAGAGTTGTAAACCACGGCCTTGTGGTACAGTTCTTGACTGAACCGAAGGCTAAGGGAGCAAACCCTAAACAGAAAACCATGTTCCTGTGGCAGCATCAAGGGCGGTTGATGTATGGAACTCCCAACATCTCCCGACCAGCCATTGCAGGGACAAATAGTTTTGCGCCTGTCTGGACATGTTCTTGCCGGTGAGAGACCTCTATTTGCTCCCCGAGAGAGTGCCACTGGTAACTTGCAAAAGCCAGCAGCACTTCAACACTTTTGCAGGCAGCTTTCATGATGCTGACGATGATGATGATGATGATAGATAACACCAAACAGTGGTTAAGTTTTAGGGTTGTTCTGATCACTACTCCTTTGTTAATCGCCGTTGCCAATGCGCACATCGTACTCCATATATGTATGTATTTTTTTTGTGTCTACTGTACACATTTCATATTAATTTTGATGTTTTGTTTTTTTATTACTAACTTTGGTCATTTCGACCAGAGTGGCACTCATTTTGAATCACATAACCATGAGTGTTGTTAACTCCACCATTAGATAGTGCCACCGATATGGTTTACCGCATAATGACACATATGGATTCCACCAGATGGCGGCACTATATTGAAATGGGACAGTGCACAAGTCCGGAATACAGCACATAACGGAGATATATACACAGTCTCTGAATATAGTCAGAGACTGTGAATATATATACAATGACAGTTCAACACAATATTGGTCCAGAGATTGATGCGGAGCCTAGCTTTAACCCATGCACAGCACGGGTTAAAGATAGTATATATGTTTCTTTTTAAAGCACACAAATTTTGATAAACCAATTAACCAAATGCTATTTAATATTCGATTGATTTTCACATTTTCATTTCATGAATGGAATAATGAAAAACAAATATCAGTGCTTGATAAGCATTCACTTCACGAGCTGTGGAGGTCTCACATTGTAAGTGTTACAAGAGACTCCACAAAGGACAGTTGTACCACCCTCCATATCACAGATGTGGATGTGTAGGCAGCACAGCACCGAATGGTTATTAGAACATTGCGTGAAATCACTTTCAACTTGCCAACAAGAATTATGTGATGGACAGGTAACTAACCTCCTATGTGCTATGAAAGGAACAATGACAGGTTGCTTCAATTTTTGGAGTCATTACCATGTTAAGAGAATAGTGTGACCTGCCAATGCGCAACCGGTTTAACATGTAACCTCTGTTAATGGGGGGGGGGGGGGGGTGGCTGCTAGCAACGGGTGGAACGGTACACAACGGGGACTGCCACCATCATGTGGTTGATTGGTTGTTGGAGTTTTACATCCTGGCAACATCTAAGGTCATATCAGGACGAGTACCGACTTGTGACAGTGCGCACTCATGGTGACTTTATAGTGCTTTCCCCATGGGAGACCAGGCTGCCAGTACCATCACCTGATATCCCACTCAGTCACATTATCCTAACACTGAACCAACCAGTCCTTGCCCTATCCTAATAATGCCGAGCGCCTGGCTAGGAAGCGACAAGAATCAATTTTGCAAGTCATTAATTTGACTCGACCGGGAATCAAACTCTGGACCTTCCACAAGGGAAACCTGCGTTCTACCGACTCGGCCACCACATCCGGTGTGATGGACAGGTAACTATCCTTCTACGCAGTATGAAAGGACCAACGAGATACTGTGGGTTGCTTCAATTTTTGGAGTCGATACCCCAATAAAAGAAAACATATAACCTCTGTTGGTAAGGGGGTAGCCACTAGCAACGGGTCGAACAGTACACTATGGGGACCGTCCATCCATCCCGCTGGTGTTCTGCCACTTGCCAGTCCTTCTGACATGGCAAAGGGTCAGCGTAGTCGAAACCGCCACCGCCATGTGGTAGTGGGGTTCAACGGCGACTGCTACAATAACAAAGCGGCCCAAAAGCTTGCCACCCACCAAATGTATCGCCACAAACCTGCGAGCGGCCATGACAGCCGGCGTCCGGCAGAGATGCATGAGGAGATGCCGAACGGGTTCTGTCCCAGGTGAGACCGGATCCACGTCTGCAGACTTCGAAACGAGAAGCTGCGCGAGATCTGTAAGGCACATATCAGTCAATAACTGATTAATTATCACACAAAGGACATACATGGCTATTTGAGCTTTTCACGTGGCATTGTTGCTTTTTGTTTATTTCTTCCGAGTTTTTACGTTGTGGCAACATCTAAGGTTATATGAGGTCGGGTACCGACTTTTGACAGTGCACACTCATGGTGACTTTATAGTGATCAGACTATCAGCACCATGACCTGGTATCCCACTATTATCCTGACACTGAACTAACCAATCCTTGCCCTATCCTATTAATGCCGAATGCCAGGCTAGGAAGCGACAAATATCAATTTTGTAAGTCATTGGTTTGACTCAATCGGGAATCAAGCTTCCGCACGGAAATTCTGCGCTCTACCGACTCGGCCACCGCGTCCGTTACCTCGTCTTTGTTGATGCATCATGAAGTTAAAGCTGCATAGTCCGATGAAAGGATCAAATCAATGAAACCAAAAACACTTACCTAGCTTTGATCCAACATATTCTAACTTAGATACTAGTGCATTTATTAAAAAACTGTTGGCGCGCAGAAAAAATATTAAGTCAATTTAATAGAACCTGTCCCTGTCGAAGCCTATGATGGCCAGCACAACTAAATTAAGTCCGCATTCTCTCACTTCAAATATTGGCGTTCTGGTATTAAATTTACATTATTACATTATTAAATTTACATTATTATTCTCAAAAAAAGTTAACCCCCAAAAATAATATTTATATAAAAGTAAAGAAAATTAAAACAAACTTCACTTTTTAATTATCAGAAAACTATTGGGTTCTACAACTTTAAGTTAATTTCGATTGAACGAGACTAGTCCAGTAAGAAGTGACTGACAGGTATTTCTAAACGAGGCATCCTCATCGGGATAATCAATAACCGATAAGCGCTAATTGATCATTGAATGTCGAGGGGTGCAGACATTGAACGCGCAATCTGCTATAAGTTGCGCAGGTTCGAAAACTTATTTCAAACTTCGATTTTGATGCCTGGTCTCTTAATCTTCCGTAAACACCAGGCATTCAGGCTGTTTGTAAATCTATGGGGAGAGGGGAGGACGTAGGGGAGGGGGTGAGTATAATGGAACAGAAAGTATCCTAGTTTAAGTCTTCCCAAAGCGCCAGGTTCTCCAAGCGTTAATTCACAGATCGTGCAGTGGTCCGTCTGCGTTGCCCGGCTACCACTATTTACGATCTATCTATGGCTGTTTCATGAAACTTGTGACAGTTTGTAGGTGTCGCAGAACTCACAATGGTTTGTTTGTGCCACAGAATTCATGGTGATTTCCAGAACTCATGACTGTTTATGTTGCAGAACTTATGATGGTTTGTTTGTTTCGCAGAGCTCACAATGGTTTATCTTGAAGAACTAATGATGGTTTGTTTGTGCTGCAGAACTCGCGATGGTTTGTTTGTGCTGCAGAACTCGCGATGGTTTGTTTGTGTTGCAGAACTCGCGATGGTTTGTTTATCTTGAAGAACTAATGATGGTTTGTTTGTGCTGCAGAACTCGCGATGGTTTGTTTGTGCTGCAGAACTCACGATGGTTTGTTTGTGTTGCAGAGCTCACGATGGTTTGTTTGTGTTGCAGAGCTCATGATGGTTTGTTTGTGTTGCAGAACTCATGTTTTTTTTGTGTTGCAGAACTCGCGATGGTTTGTTTGTGTTGCAGAGCTCACGATGGTTTGTTTGTGTTGCAGAGCTCATGGTGGTTTGTTTGTGTTGCAGATCCCACATCGGTATGCATAGCAAGCCTATCACCTCAGCCCCACCAAACACGGAATACACCCAGCCTTACTCCACCTCAGCATCACTCAGGAACCTAGTCTACACTGGGACTGCTGCACCAATTATTCACCTATCAGCACACTCAAATGGACAAGGCAGGGATTAGCGAGTTTGCTTAGTAATATTTAGCCATGACTGAAATGATAGACTGTGATTTAAAAACAGGAAAATAGAGGGGAACTGTTTGTTACCGGAGTAGGTGGTGGTTAGGTTTAGGGGAAAGCAGGAAGGGAAGGAGGGGTGGAGGGAGAGGGAGGGAGGGAGGAAAGAGGGGAGGGATGAGGGAGGGAAGGGATAGAGGGAAGGGATAGAGGGAAGGGATAGAGGGAAGGGATAGAGGGAAGGGATAGAGGGAAGGGATAGATGGAAGGGATAGACGGAAGGGATAGACGGAAGGGATAGACGGAAGGGGAGGAGGGATTGAGGGGAGGAGGGAGGGAGAGGAGTGTGAGGGGGGGGGGAAGGGGGAGAGGGAGAGGGAGGAAAGAGGGAGAGAGAAGTAGGAAAGAAAGAGGGAGGGCGAGGAGGTGAGAGGGTGGGAGGGGTGGGGAATAGGAAGGGAGGAAGGTAGGAAGGAGGAAGGGACGGGAGGAGGGAGGGAGAGAGGAGGGAGAAGAGTGGGGAGAGAGAGGAGGGAAGAGAGAGGGAAGGGAGGGAGGGAGAGAGAGGGAGGGAGAGGGGAAAGAGGAGGGAAAGGGAGGAAAGAAGAAGGGATGTGGCGTAGGAGGAAAGAGGGTGGAGAGGGAGGAGAGGGGTAGGAGAAGGAGGACAGAGGGTAGGGGAGAGGGAGAGGGGTAGGAGAGAGGAAAGGGAGGGACGGGAGAGGGAGGAAAGACGGTGGGAGAGGGCGGAAAGACGGTGGGAGGTAGTGGGAAGCTGGGTGGGAGGGAGCGGGGAGGGAGGGATAGAGGGGAGGGGCAGGAAGGGGAGGGTAAGGGAGGGGAGGGAGGAAAGAGGGCGAGGAAGGGAGAGGGTGGGGGGAGTGGGAATAAGAATGGAGGGAGCAGGGAGGGGGAGGGATGGAGGTAAGAAAGTCAGACAGAGAGGGAGGAAAGAGGTAGGGAGGAAAGAAAGAGGGAGGGAGCGAGGGTGAGGAGGGGAGAGGAGAGGGTGGGAGGGTGTGGGGAATAGGAAGGGAGGGAGGGAGAAGGGGAGGGAGAAGGAGGAAAGGGAGGGAGGAGGGAGGGGGGAGGGAGGGAGGGAGGGAGGGAAGGGGGGAGGGAAGGAGGCAGGAAGGGATGGAGAGAGGAAGGGGGGGATGGAGAGAGGGAGGGAGAGTGAGGGAGAAGGGAGGGAGGGAGGGAGGGAGGGAGGAAGGGAGGGAGGGAGGGAGGGAGGAGTGGCTCACTTAAATCATTGGGCTGGCTTTAAGGGTGCATTCCTTACACGCGTAATGCGTAATGTGAATGCGAATGCGACAAAAAATCGAAACGCCTTGAAACCTATGAGCTACATTCCTTACCGCGTAATGCGAATGCGAATGCGAATGCATTTTCCCGATCGGTCCATGTAGCGATCGGTGCGTAATGCGTTATGCGTCAAGCTGGGTGTGAATAGAAACCTGAGTCTGATGTGTCCATTAGTTTAACATCAGGAGAGGCGACTGAGCATTACGGAACAGTCACACACAGGGGTGCTGATTGGAAACACATGGTGAGCTGGGCACCCGGGAGACATACTGTTAGGGGAAAGCTAAAAATGCTACCATATGCACAGAAATATGAATACTTATCTATAATTTGGTTATAATAAAGGTAGGAACCCCCATGTGACGTACAAAAAGTTACATAGATATACATGCAATATTTGGTCATAAACAGAGCAGTATGGAGAATAATTGTTTATTTTTATTTTTTAAATATAGCCAGTCGTGTGCCGCATAACGCATTACGCATAACGTGTGTAAGGAATGATGGCATTCGCATACCACATAACGCATTAGGCTGCGGTATGTAGGCACGTTAAAGCAGACAGCGCGAGGGGGGTGGTCCGGAGAGACAGGGGCGAGGGGCACTCGGCTACAAACTATTCACCACTCTCGCTCCTGCTAACGCAGCCTTTCTTGTAACACGTTCCATAACACACGGAGTGTAGGCCAACCAGAAGTATGCAATAATCCGCATGGAGTGTTGGCCATATATTAATGGGCCTGCCTTACAAACACAGGTGGCTTGTTTGGAGGATGTGTCTGAGAATTGTTTGTGCGACCTGGCCAGATATCTACTCACCTTGATACAGACACCACGTCCACTGTTACGGACATCAACCTATATACACACTCACGCACACACGCACACACACAACCGCCATTGTCAAAAGAGAACCCTTTAGTGTTTGTTTCGTTGTTGGAGTTTTACATTCTGGCAATATCTAAGGTCATATCAGGACGGGTACCGACTTGTGACATTGCACACTATTGGTGACATTATAGTGCTGCCCCACTGGAAGACCAGGCCACTAGAACCATGACCTGATATCCCACTCAGCCACATTATCCTGACATTGAGGCAACCAGTCCTTGCCCTATCCTAATAATGCCGAGTGCCTGGCTAGGAAGCGGCAAGTATAAATTTTTAAGTCATTGGTTTGACTCGACCAGGGTTCGAACCCGTGGATTCGAATCCCATGATCTACCAAAAGGGAGACGGATGCTCAACTCATTCGGCCATCTCTGGTGAGCCTGTAGTGTGTACCCTACATTCACAGATAAAAGATTAATAAAAATTGGGTCTTAAACAGCTCACTATGTAGCTCACATGAAACAGGTCCTCTTCTTTCACAATTAAACACCTAACTGAAAAATTACTTGCAACAAATACATGTGTTTGTTTGTTGTTCTTTACGTTCTAGCAACATCTAAGGTCATATCAGAACGGGGACAAATACACTCGATAGCATTCCCATAGACAAGGTCATCCATCCATTGTCAAGCAGTCCAATAGTTTCATCGGACTGGGCTGGCCAATGTGGATATCACCCTCAAGAATTTAACTTCACCACCATTTAAACATGAAATACAGTGAACCCCCGTTATAACGAGATCGTCCATAAAAAGCGGGTTCGCGCTAAATCGAAGTTCAGTTGATTGAATTACCTTCGAATTATAGAATTCCGGGTCCAATGAATCATGGCGTTATACCCGAATTCGCATTAAATAGGGGCGTGTTAAATCTAGGTTTCGCTGTAATAAGTAGTTATAGCGCGATACAGGGTTTGAGGTTCGAGGAACCTTTGAGTTAGTATTCAGCGAACCTCGTTTTCGCCTTGGTCAATACGTATCCCATAGGAACTCAGTTTGAAATTGCATATCGGGCAATAATTGCCGATAGCGTCCGTACATATGTGAAGATATGCAATTCAAGGCTATTTAAAGGCTTTTCAATGCCGTTTTTGATAGGAATTCAAGACTATTTTCATTTGGAAAAAAGGTGATTTCAGACTAATTTAGATCAGTGGGGACAGTTTAATAGTATTCAAGGCTATTCAAGACTAATTACACAAAATAGGTTAATTTCGAGACTTCTCAAGGTCTTTAAATGGGGCAAATGAAGTTCAAGACTTATCAGGACTTTCCAGGCCCCTTACAGACCCTGTGCTTATTACGGGAGAGGCCTGCGCTGATCGGGTGGACAGAGAGATACCTTAGAAAAGCCACTCTTCTGGTGAATCTGTTGTTGCAGTGCAATCGTGTGTAAAGGCATCACCGTCCTGCAGGAAAGAATGCAAATTATTTCACATCAGGTTAAAATCGGTCTTGTATTAAGGTTGAATAGTCCGATGTTATTGAGTTTTTGTCACTTTCTGAAATAAATATATTTATGCAGGCCTGTATGTCATCCAGGTAGATGTACATAGTAGGCTAAGATATCATATACAGGTTAGACAAAAAGTCTGGAAAAATACCAAAAAAACTAACACAGAGACTACTAACACCCAAAGCTGCAAAATGCTGGCCCGAGCAGGAACAGGTAAAAACTCCTGGGTGTGGGACCAGACCAAACCAGTATCACAGCTGTTCCAGCGTTGAAAACAAGTACCCTCGTGGGAACTTACACGTTATGGGCAGAATAAATACCTTGTCAATAAAAAAACATAATAAAAAAAGTTTGATTGTTAAAATCGAACCTTACTTTAGCTTGAAGTAACTTTCATTTTAAATGGCTAACGTTTGAGATATTTGAAGTGCAAACATGCTAAATTAGTTTTGGCAAGCACGCCAAAACTATGACACCCTAGACTTCTGCAGTAACACCTTCTATTAAATCGACTCAGTATTCCCTTCTATGTTGCAACAAATGTTTAATAAGTGCTTTAGTATCTAAGTTAGATATGTAGAATCAAATCTACATAATTGCTTTGATTTTGACAATTTATTAGTTTTCATCGGACTATGTAGCTTTAAAGTCAGTCTGATGGTTTTGACATTCTGCCAGATTATATAAAAAAAAAAAGATATAAAGATTGATCGTTATAATTTACGATACTGTAGTGGTCTGCACTCACCTCTCAGGCAAGGAGCCGCATAGACAGGTAGGCGTGGGTAGCGTGTTGATATTAGGGAGCCTAGGTGGTGTAATGGTTAGCACACTGGCCCGGAATGCAAAGAGATGTGGGTTCGAGTCCCGCTCTAGGCGCAATATTTCCCATTTTCATCACCCCCACGACAATACTTTAGTTTGGAGTAATTTTTATTTAAAAGGATCATTTGAAGTGATTTGTTTGTTGGTGTTTTACGTCCTAGCACCATCTAAGGTCATATATCCCTATATCCTTTTACTTGATGCATCATGTGTCTTTTAATTATTCTCTTAAAATCAATCAATCAATCAATCAATAGTTCCGTCCTCTAGTCGAGGGTTGGATGCAATGGTTCTTCACTTGTCCCGTTGGTGTGCTGTTCTAATAGACTGTGAATAATTCAAGCCTGTCCACTGTGAAATATTTGTAAACCATGATGTTCTTGGTCTCCCTCTCCCTCTGCTGCCATTCACCTTCCCTTCCAACAATGTACGGTCTCTTAAAAACAATAAATATTTTTTTTAAATGTGTGTAAATAACTATACCACTCATGGCCGGAAGACCCATGTTGTGGCACTAAGAAATGACATTCCTATGAATGAAATTCAGCTAAAATACAACTCTTAATAAGCTTGTACTGCTTCGTTCACAGTTTGTAGCTTTTCACAAGCCAAAGGAAATGTGGATGGCCATTGGGGGTTTTCCCCCCCTTTTTTTCTCCCTTTTTTTTTTTTGCAAACGAAGGGAAATAATGTCTAGAGCAGTACTCGAACCCACAATTCTGCCATTCCGGCGTGGGCGTCCTAACCACGCTATCTAAGCTCGCTGATGCAATCAACCTACCCATGTCTACCTGTGTATGTGACACTTCCCCTGGAAGGTGAGTGCACCTCACCACAGAGGCATACGCGGATTGGAAGAGCGCGAGTACACAAAGGAGAGAAGAACCCCACTCTACCTGTTCCGGTCGATAGAACCCTCGATGATGAGACCAAGCGCTTCCACCGCCTCCACCGACAGACTCAAGTCGTTTGCGCCTTTACCACCACTGTACGAATCTGAAGGCAGGACATATTAGAGATAATGTGTGAATAGGTGACAGTCCGAAGGTACCACAGCGAGTTAACAGTATGACGACTGCACATGCTTACGTTATTAACAGTGTGAAGACTGCACATGTTAACATAGTTAACAGTGTCAAGACTGCACACACTGATAGAGGTAACAGTATGAAGAATGCACATGCTAACATAGTTAACAGTGTGAAGACTGCACATGTTGACATAGTTAACAGTGTCAAGACTGCACACACTGATAGAGGTAACAGTATGAAGAATGCACATGCTAACATAGTTAACAGTGTGAAGACTGCACAGGCTGATAGAGGTAACAGTATGAAGAATACACATGCTAACATAGTTAATAGTGTGAAGACCACACATGTTGACATTGTTAACAGTGTGAAGTCCACACATGTTGACATAGTTAACAGTGTGAAGACCACACATGTTGACATAGTTAACAGTGTGAAGACTGCACATGTTGACATAGTTAACAGTGTGAAGATTGCACATTTTGACATAGTTAACAGTGTGAAGACCACACATGTTGACATAGTTAACAGTGTGAAGACTGCACATGTTGACATAGTTAACAGTGTGAAGACCACACATGTTGACATAGTTAACAGTGTGAATACTGCACATGTTGACATTGTTAACAGTGTGAAGACCACACATGTTGACATAGTTAACAGTGTGAAGACTGCACATGTTGACATAGTTAACAGTGTGAAGTCTGCACATGTTAACATAGTTAACAGTTTCAAGACTGCACATGTTGACATAGTTAACAGTGTGAAGAATGCACATGTTGACATAGTTAACAGTGTGAAGACTGCACATGTTGACATAGTTAACAGTTTGAAGACTGCACATGTTAACACAGTTAACAGTGTGAAGACTGCACATGTTGACATAGTTAATAGTGTGAAGACTGCACATGTTGACATAGTTAACAGTGTGAAGACTGCACATGTTGACATAGTTAACAGTTTGAAGACTGCACATGTTAACACAGTTAACAGTGTGAAGACTGCACATGTTGACATAGTTAACAGTTTGAAGACTGCACATGTTGACATAGTTAACAGTTTGAAGACTAGACATGTTGACATAGTTAACAGTGTGAAGACTGCACATGTTAACATAGTTAACAATTTGAAGATAGCACACACTGATACAGGAAACAGTATGAAGACTGCATATGCTAACATAGTTAACAGTTTGAAGACAACACATACTAACACAGTTAACAGTGTGAAGACAACAAGTATGCATTTGACGGTTGAGGTTATAATACACTGTGGTTCTCTTTGCAGACACAATCCTCGGAAATAAATAAATACCTCCACTCAAATGAATAATGAATATTATTCTAGAATCAAACAAATCAGGGCAAAGATTGGTTCTCCTAATGATTTTATGTTAGTGGCTAAGAACTGACACTCATCTTGTCCAGAGGTCATACACATTCAACCTTCCACACTTAATTTATCGCTCTTGGTGATGCCACCCTACAGTGCGGAGTGTAAATTATGCTGGCTCCACTAACCTGGCTCAACCAGCAACTCCATGAGGTCATTCAGATTGTTGAGCACAAACGACATGTGGCCATGTTCGTCCAAACTCTGTAAAAGGTAAAGGCACAGAATTAGACGCATGTGTTGGTATTCTGTGACAAGTTACCTAGTGGTATTCCACAGTCCGTGCTAGCATGCCAACCATTACACTACATAGGTTCCCTTATGCAATCACCCTATCCACCTCTACCTGTCTGTGTGGCTTCTAACCTGACATCAATGCAAACTACTACACTTGTCCCCATGGAATTGTAAGTCTTTTAAATAGTTTACGTCCATAAGCAATTTAGTTCTCACATTTACATACATCAAAGCAATGCACTTACATATGTACACACATACCCACTTCACTTGCATTCCGGGCTAGAGTGCTAACCATTACACCACCTGGGCCCCCTGATATCACCACCCTATCCACGCCCACTTGTCTATGTTGCTCCTTTCCTGAGAGGTCAGTGCAGACTACTACACACACATAACATACAATAATAATAATAATGATAATAATAAAAATTTGTTTAAATATAATTTTGTGTGTACATTAGTTGTTTAAGCAGGGGAAATTTCAATCACAGACGATTGGTCTTCCTCATTCTACTGCTTCTTGGCATATCCTAATAATGCCGAGCGCCTGGCTAGGAAGCGACAAGTACCATTTGTAAGTCATTGGTTTGACTCGACCAGGATTCGAACCCATGATCCTATGATCTACCAACACAGGAGACGGACGCTCTAACTCATTCGGCCATCCCGTCTGGTTAACAGTATGTTTCTCGTACAGCTTACCTTGGAGCCTGTTGACTGCCCTCGTCCACTGTCCAGGTCTGGGGAGCGGGCACGTAAAGGCCACCTGGCGGCCAGTTAAGGCTTTACTACCTCCATTACATTTCTCTGACACCGCTATGCATTGCTGGGGCCAAACAAGCATGCCAATTAAAAAAATTAAAAATTGAATTGAATTTTATCCAATTATAGAATTGGTTGGGAACATGGGGTTGCGCATCTCCCCCCTCCCCCAACCCGCTAACTGGGGAATAGAGCAGTTAGGTACAAAGGCAGTTGGTTTGTTTGTATTTTACGTCCTGCCAACATCTACATCTAAGGTCATATCAGGACAGGTACCGACTTGTGACAGTGCGCACTCATGGCAACTTTATAGTGCTGTCTCATTGGGATACCAGGCCACCGACACCCTGACCTGATATCCCACTCAGTCACATTATCCTGACACTGAGCTAACCAGTCCTTGCCCTATCCTATTAATCCAGAGCACCAAGCTAGGAAGCGACAAGTATCGATTTTGTAAGTCATTGTTTTGACTCGACTCGACTCGACATCAAACTCTCGATCTCCCGCACGGGAAGCCTGCGCTCTACCGATTCGGCCACTGCGTCTGGTAAAGCCCAAGTCACACCTACCCAGACCACCCCCGGACCACTCCCCCCGCATTGTCCCGGATAAAATCGCTATTTTTGCCTCGCTCTCACACCTACCCAGACGAGCCACGGACTACAAGCCCAGATCACCCTGGATGAGCCCCAGACAACCCCCTAGACAACCCGGATGAGCCCCGGAGCCTGAAATGCGGGACTCATCCTGGGGTAGTCTGTGAGTAATACGTGGCTATCCGTGGTTAATTTGTGGTCATCCAGCCTGTCTAGGTCGTATCTGGGCAGTCCGGGAGTGGTCCGTGGCTCTGTCAGGGCTAGTCCGGGCTAAACCGGGGCTAGTGTGGGCTAAACCGTGGCTAAAACGTGGCTGTTCCGGTTTAAAAATGACCCGGACTGCCCAGGACGGGACACGGACTATCCCCGGACCACCCCCAGATGATGCCAGATCAAGCCCGGATTGCAATATTCCCCGGATCGCCCCGGATGTTTTAAACATTTTAAAACATCTGGGGCCAGCCCCGGATGAGGCCGGACCATCCAAGGATGACCAAGGACCAGCCACGGATGAGCCACGGACCACGCCGGATCATGGGTCGGGGCTCGTCCGGCCCGTGGTCCGGGTAGGTGTGACCTAGGCTTAAGATGACAGATGAACGCAGGATGATGGAACCAACATAGTTGACCCAGAGGGTTCCTCTGAAATAAAAGCGTCAAATAAGCGTGCATGAGCTCAGTGGAGTGCGAAAGGATACTCTTCGCTGGTGGAGACGAGCGAGGCCCGTAGCGAGATCTTGTGCAGGTGTTGGATGTAGAGGAAGATGATGAAGCACAAGGTGGGCACAGACCACTGCCACTTGAGGTGATCTGCGAGGAACAGCCACAATCAGCACTCACCAGGCCTGTAGGCAGGCTACTAAACAACGCCCAGAAAAGCACTGTCACGGCTTGTTTTTGTGGAGGGTGGGAGTGGGACAGGGAATAGGTGTATATTTTTTTTTTAAGGGGGAAAGGGGTGTTGTGTATGTCTGCATGTCTGTCTGCATGTTTGTCTGCCTGTATGTCTGTCTGCAGAGTGGTTAGAGTGTGGGGGAGTGGTTAGAGTGTCTGACTTTTTTCTAGGTCGAACTCCTAATCTAAAGGTCAGTGATTCGATTCCCCGTGCCCCCACCTCTGCCAATTTGGATTTCCACCGCTGTGTGTAACTTACAGCGTCATCAAATGATGGTTGCTTTCATACCATGTCTATGTGGTGTGGGAGGTTAAAAATCCCTTGGGTCGATAAAAGTGTAGGCTCTGGCTTTCTATTGACAAACTGTCTAATGGTGAAAACAAGTCTATTCAGACTTATCCATGATAGGCAGTATAAATCTTCAAGAAAGAAATGTCTGTCTGTCCGTATGTCTGTGTGCATGCATGTATGTGTGTATGCCTGTGTGTATGTTTGCAAGTCGGTCTGTATATATGCATCAGGGATGAAAGTGGTCTCCGGGATAAAAAAAAGCGGAAATGCGGATATTCTCCCGTATGTTTAGGGAATTGCGGAAAAAATACCAGAAGTCAGATCTCAACTAGCCTTGTTGTGATTGAATTATCGCCCATATCTAACAATTTCTTGCTTAGGCTTTATGTTCTAACTACATCTAAGAACGGGTTTCGAACCAGCCAACTGTTGTCATCGACATCCCATCTTTTGGGATTTTGTTTAACGTTAATCAGTGAATATAAGAAATCTCGGAAATCTGCGAAACCGCGGAGGTCTTCCATCGCTGATGCATGTCTGTATGTCTGCATGTGTATATATGGGTCACTCTCCTGAAAACTGGCCAGAAGTGTCACATGGAGAGTTAAAATTTAATATTTGAATTTTTTACATTTTTTGGTTGCAAATGAAAGCTGGAAATCTCCCCTTTACATCTATGTAAAATATAAATTGATGAGATAAAAAATAAAGGTGTAGTCCATGAATAAGATATCTCTTATGGCAGTATAACATGTGCGTCACACGTGTAACACATGTTTAGGACACCACACAGTCTGCTTAATAAATATCTAATCAGAATTAAATGATATCATACTTAGAAGCATATTAATCGTGGCATAATATACAGAAATATCCAGTGCTTATATTGATAAAAAAAAGTAATTCCCAGCCATGCTTTATTCACTGAATAATTAGTGTACAATATTTGTGTGGCATCCAGACACCACGGTTACACGTGTGACGGAAATTTGTAATGTTATTTCTGAAGACATTAAAAAAAATTTTTTTTTAATTTAAGCATGCATACATGTTAATACATACTTCCTCTTTGATTTGGGAACTGTTTTGTTTGATATATCAATGCAATACAAGATGTTAATAAGGATTCAACCACGTCCCATATGTCATGTTACAAATGGCTGACTGTAAAATGGGGTTTTTTGGTACAAAAACAGTTCATAACTAAAAAGACCAAAGTTGCACACAGTTTTATTTTATTTCCCTTATTTCTTTCATCAAATCTGAACATGAATATGAAAAGTATAAGGAAAAAAATAAGTAGGAAGGTTTTTATTGATGTTTTAAAATCCCATCTCATGCTGACCAGTTTTCAGGAGAGTGACCCATATCTGCATGTATGCATGTGTTTATGTATGCATGTGTATATGTATGCATGTGTATATGTATGCATGTGTATATGTACGTATGTGTATGTATGCATGTGTATGTAAATCATGTGTATGTATGCATGTGTATGTATGCATGTGTATGTATGTATGTATGCATGTATGTATGCATGCGTGTGTATGTATGTATACATGTATGTATGCATGTGTATATGTGTGTGTATATGTATGCATGTGTATGTATGTATGTATGAATGTGTATGTATGTATGTATGTATGTATGTATGTATGTATGTATGTATGTATGTATGTATGTATGTATGTATGTATGTATGTATAAGTGTGTATGGATGTATGACATGCTAAATAAGTAAAATTGTATTCTATAATGAAGCCTCGGTGATAGTAACATTACTTTAGCTTAAAGTTACATGTGTGAGTTTTTTTGTGGGCTTTAAAAAAATATATTAGGAGTGGCCGAATTATGTGCTTAATTCCCAGTCTACAGAATACAAAAGGAAATGACTGATTTGGGGAACTTACCGGTTTCTTGTGGGGTTGTACACTGGGCAAACTTTAGATCCATCGCTTTCCGCTCAGCAACCGGGACATCGCGGAGCAGGTCAAATGTGATGAAATACCTGCGTGCAGCAACACAAAGAACACATTTACACTGAAGGACCCACTGTCTGCAGGCAAGTTAAACCATCTAACGCAAGCACTAGAGTCAGGTAACCCAAAGACAAAGGGTGGAACATTTATACTGAGTGACCCATTGTATACAGGCAAGTTTAACCATCTAACGCAAGCACTAGTCAGGCAACACAAAGAGTGCAAACACTTACACTCAGGGACCCACTGTCTGCAGGCAAGTTTAACCATCTAACACAAGCGCTAGAGTCAGGCAATACAACACAAAAGATGGAACATTTATATTGAGGGACCCATTGTGTACAGGCAAGTATAGCCATCTAACGCAGGCCCTAGTCAGGCAATACAACACATTTATACTGAGGGACCACTGTGTGCAGGCAAGTTTAACCACCTAATGCAAGCACTAGTCAGGCAACACAACACAAAGGGTGAAACATTTATACTGAGGGTCCCACTGTCTGCAGGCAAGTTTAACCATCTAACGCATGAAATTCAGTGGGTTCAGAGCTTCCCTACCCATACGATGGACAGAACTGGGATTCAGTGTTCGTAAACCAAGAACCAGCGGTTAAGGCGGCAACTGGGAAGCGGCATATTTGTCATGTCTACTTACATCCATGCCAGGTCCTCAGGTAGTTGCAGCTTGTTACAAGCGATGTGCTTCCACACTGAATAACTGCAAGCCAAGATAACGTGTTTAACTTATTGATATTTCTTTTATTTATATGACAAGGCTTCAGATTCTAGTAGCAGCAAAGGTCATATCACGACTGGTACCGACTTGTGATAGTGAGTCGCTATAGCGACTTTATAGTGCTACCCCACTGAGCCACCGGTACCATCACCCGATATCCCACTCAGTCACATTATCCTGACACTAAGCAAACCAGTCCTTGTCCTATCCTATTAATGGCAAGTGCCAGGCTAGGAAGCGACAAGTATCAATTTTGTCATTGGTTTAACTTGGTCTGAATTTATCCCACCTGGAAAACCAACCGACGGTCATATATTGACATTTCTTTTTAAATGTGCTTTTCAGCCATTTTAAATATTAATTATGTCGACACATCATCATAGAGTCGGAGAATCCGTCTCAAATTGGTGAGTATGATATGGGTTATCTAACAGCTTACTAAAAAGTCTAGCTCCCCATATTTATTTAATTTATCATTAAATATCATTATTTGGTGCTTCTTTAGTCTGCGCTCCACCGGGACTTTACCTCTAACCCTAAATAGGTAGTGTAGTGGTCTGCACTGACCTCTCAGGCAAGTAACCACATAGACAGGTAGGCGTGGGGAGTGTGTTGATATCAGGGAGCATAGGTGGTGTAATGGTTAGCACACTGGCCCGGAATGCAAAGAGATGTGGGTTCGAGTCCCGCTCTAGGCGCAATATTTCCCATTTTCATCACCCCCATGACACTGGTTGCCGTGATCAGGATCCTGTACAAGCTTTGCGCTGTATGGTTGTTGAACCTACCCTGTGTATGTATGTGTTAGTGCATTGCCTGTATGTATGTAATTGTAAGCATTACAAGACTTACAATTCCAGGGGGACGAGTGTAGTGGTCTGCACTGACCTCTCAGGCAAGTAACCACATAGACAGGTAGGCGTGGGGAGTGTGTTGATATCAGGGAGCCTAGGTGGTGTAATGGTTAGCACACTGGCCCGGAATGCAAAGAGATGTGGGTTCGAGTCCCGCTCTAGGCGCAGTATTTCCCATTTTCATCACCCCCTCGACACTGGTTGCCGTGACCAGGATCCTGTACAAGCTTTGCGCTGTATGGTTGTTGAACCTACCCTGTGTATGTATGTGTTAGTGCATTGCCTGTATGTATGTAATTGTAAGCATTACAAGACTTACAATTCCAGGGGGACGAGTGTAGTGGTCTGCACTGACCTCTCAGGCAAGTAACCACATAGACAGGTAGGCGTGGGGAGTGTGTTGATATCAGGGAGCCTAGGTGGTGTAATGGTTAGCACACTGGCCCGGAATGCAAAGAGATGTGGGTTCGAGTCCCGCTCTAGGCGCAATATTTCCCATTTTCATCACCCCCATGACAGTAGTTAATAGACAGGTCAAGTCAGGTCAGATGGGGGGTCTTCAATAATCCGTATTTAATTAACTTTCTAAGGTTAGGTTTTGATTGATTGATTGGTGGTTGCTTTACGCCGTGTTGGCAGCATGGGCCATATTCACGGCAAGAACTGTTTATTTTTTTATTCAGACCATCGCTTTTACATGTAAAAGCATACAATCAATTATGTCTCAAGAGACACTCATTAAATTAATAAGCTCACAATTATATATTTGTCACCAAGGGAAATAAAATTCCTGACAAAAGAAATCTAAAGTTGTATGAGTAATTGATAGAATTTATTTAGTAAACTATATGAGGCGATACAGACCAGCTGCCCTCAAAAAGGCTCAAATGTTTTCTTGTGTTACTTGAGTAAAAAGGTCATGCATACTGTCTGCAGTGTAAAATTGTTGGCGTGGGCCAAAAAAAATCAACACAACTCAAATGTGTTTGAGTGTTAGCGGGGACTGACAACCAATACATTCAGGGGGAGGCTCCCCCTTGAGCAGAAAAGCATTGTAACTGTAAACCACGAGGGGCCAATATGGCAGCAGCTAAGGACCACTTGGTCCCGCCGACCTCCCACATGAGTCTGTGGTAGTTTTCCCACAGATGCTTCAATTTCTTGGGAGTTTATTAATGTTTTCATCCCACTCATGTTGCTATTTGGATTTGATGTGGGTGGCTATTAGTGGTTTCAGATCTGAGTGAGGGATCAGACACGGTTCAAGGTCACAGTTCAAGGTTAGGGGTAGGGTTGAAGTGCCAGTAGACCGCACGCTAAAGTAGCACCTATTATTTACCATTAAGTATACTATTTAATTAATTATGACAATTTAATTAGGCTGGCTTACCCTTTGAAATCGCAGAAATGAGTTCTTTGGAAGCGGCCATCTGAGCCCATATTTAAATATTTTATTGAAATATTAAAAATGAATGATAATTACAAGTAAACCAGATAAACCTACATATACAGAGGTACCTGAAATAGTTGATAGAAGTAAACCAGAATCTCACCTTAACCTTGGAAAACCAGCTTTTCCTTTTGTCTTTGCATACGATACAATCCTTTTAATATTCTGAATAATAATAAGGTACACATTATTAGTTAACAAATCTCACTATACCATATATCCCAAGAGAAGCACGCTACCAAATAGAAGCACCCGCCCCGCCCCCCCATTTCAAGATTGAAAGCATGCACAAATTTACGATCATATTCAGACTGAATGCACATAAAATAAGACAATCCAACTTTATTTCAGAGGCACGACAAAAACAAATCCATGAAATTCTTTAATTTGGAATAGACGTGCATCCATGTGTCTGCATTCGCGCAGTGCGCGTCTATTGGGACATATACGGTAATATTAACCAAGGAACTCACTGTTATGCCGTGTCCGTCTATGTCAAAATAAGTACAGTATCACCCCCGTTATAATGTGATCCATACGTTATAATGTTCAGGTCCATATAACGTGATCGCGAAAGAATCGGGGTAGCACTAAAGCGAGTTCAGTTCACTGAATTACCTTTCGATTAAAGAATTGTAGCTCTAATGAATCATCGTGTTATACCCGAATTCGCGTTAAATCAGGGCGTGTTATAACAGGGTTTAACTGTACATATGGTTTGAATTAATATCTGTGTCGGTCTGTCTGTATGTCACTCTCACAAACTCGTATTTTGTTAAGGTTTACTTGATAGATTATTGGTTCATTTTATATCCACCCTAGCTCTAAAATCAATTTTAAAGGGGAAATGGTTATATGGTGATTTGGGCGGGCTACATCAGGTAAAAAGTATGGTGATTCTCAAAGTCCTTTGGTGCATTCGTTTGAACTTACATACTTATGGGTCGAAGAATACGGCGCACCGAATGCTACACCGGCGATAGAAAGCCAGAGCCTACACTTTTACCAAACCAAGGGCTTTTTAACCTTTCACACCACATAAACATGGTATAAGAGCAACTGGCCTTTGATGACACTCTACGTTATACACAGCGGTGCAGGCTGTAGGATTTCAGATTTCATGGGAAACAGTTTTTGGATTCCATGCCTGGTACTGATGGGAACCCATGGGTAACTGTTTTTCGGTTCGGTAAAATTGGTGATGTGTACCCATTCTTGAAACAGTTAATTAAATTTAGTAGGAGTATATTTTGAACACACCTGTGCAGAAATTGTACATATACCTTTAATCATCTACAATGTAATGAAAACAACCGTCCGTAGCACAATCACAAGCATCTGTCAAATTTGTGTGTTTTTGCCGTAAATACTTTATTAATATCAAGGGAAACGCAATTTCAGTTCCGTAGTTTCCCGAGTACGGTAACGACATGTTACCGGTAATGATCGTTACGGTTAAATCCAATAGCCTGCGGTAGAAATCTAAATTGGCAGAGGTCTTGGCATGGGGAATTGAACCACCGACCTTCAGATTAGGAGTCTGACCTAGAAAAAAGGTCTGACACTCTAACCACTCCGCCACAGAGAACATTACTGATGGAGTATGTGACTGACAGAGGATGTGAAGTTATGTTTGTTTGTTTGTTGTTGTTTTACGTCCTAGCAACATCTAAGGTCTTATCAGGACGGGGGTGAAGTTATGAGAAGATTACTTACATGTAACGACAGCCTGGGATGAGGGGCAACTGGCAGTGCGCCGTATGTGAAGGGCTCTGCCTTCACCCAGAGGCTCACCGGGGACTGTTGGGCGGTCGACATCTTCTCATCCACCTGCACTCGATCATGTGACCGCACTATTACATCACCAGTGGCTGTAGATAAAAGATTCACCCCTACCCAGGTTATGGGTAAATGACAACTGTGTCTAAATCTGGCAAAAATTGTTTCGGTATTAAAGCTGCATAGTCTGGTGAAAACATCAAATTTTCAAAACGAAGACAATTATCTATATTTGATTTTGCATAATATCTAACTTAGATATTGGTGCACTTATGAAGCATTTGTCACCACATAGAAGGGACCGTGTTACTGAAGAACACTGTGGTGTCAGAGTTTTGGCGTGCTTGCCAAAATTAATTTGGCACGTCTGCACTTCAAATATCTTCAAGCTAAAGTAAGGTAGATTATAATGATCAACCTAATATCTTTATCTCAGAAAATGTCAGAAAATCAAAACCATTGGACTATGCAACTTTAATCAACCAATAAGAGGAGTTGAGCTCCTGGCTCCATCATCCAGTGTTTATCTATATTGAAGTAGATGTCATGAAATGGGAGAAAATGCAAAACAATCAAGATGGTGCTCACTAAATGCTCTCGATTCGATTCCTCTAAAGGTAGCGGGTAAATATAAAGAGGTATGTAAAGAATATATTTTGCTTCTTAAATTAAGAATGTATGTGCTCTTTTCATTTACCCAGCCTTTCCCAACTTTTTCTAATGAGTTTGTTCTTCACCCACTCTCTGTGTAGAGGTGAATCTTTAGTCTTGACTCCAAAATTGCCTTTTGTCAGTTTTGTGTCACAGACCCAACTTATGTCCAGGAGGTTTGTTGTTTGTTGTTGTTTTACGTCCTAGCAACATCTAAGGTCATATCAGGACGGTGTCCAGGAGGTAAGGCAGACATATGTAACAAGCAGACAAATGTAATCTGTTCCTAAGCCTCAACTCCTTGAGGATGCTTTCTTTTGGTCAATGGAATTTCTACACCTTCAACAGTTTTACTCAGGTTGTAAATATGTGTTTTACTGTAGAATATTTAGAAAGGGTATTTCTAGTCAGGCCAATATTGTTAGTTATACATTATCATATATAAAATGAAGCACTACAACGACAGAGAAGTAGGTTTGACATATGGGGGGTGGGGACCATTGATAACATATCCGCTGCTAAGGTAGACCCAGTAATAACTCAATGAACTGTTCACTTAAAGTTGCATAATCCGATCGCGTTTGAATTTTTGTCTTATTTTTTAGATAAATATATCAAATTGATCATTATGACCCACTAATCATTAGTCCGGAGCCATTTTGATGGGAAAATGCCTAAGTTTTAAAGCAATTTGAGCTGAAAGAACCCAAAATACTTTTGACAAGCTTTCCAAAAGTCCTCTCGCTATGACTGTAATTGACCTCTTGTGATGACCATGTGATGTGTAGTAAATTCACTGATTATTCTATATGCTGTCCCAAATCACTAGTTAATGCACCAATATCTAAGCTGGATATATATAATCAAATGAAGATACATGTTTTGGTTTTGACAAATAAATATTTATCGGACCATACAACTTTAAGTAAATACAGTTAATAAGTTAGGCCACTTTCAAATAAAATAGTGAATCCTGAAGTTATTATGCCTCTGTGATAACCATAATCATGATAATGAGTTGATACTGACACAAGTTTAATTACACCGACCTCCCCCAGCCCACCCAGGATAGGTATGTCAGATACCGATAGGGGCGCATCAGTCACCATGTCTATAGTAAAATGTTCCTGCATTTTCACCATTCCGGCCTTGATTAAAGTACTTTCGCATTGGAATATTTTCATAAATTTTATATCACTGGAAAGAACTGGAATCTCACCGACAATATACATTAAAATACCAAAATCAAAATACCTACAGCATAGAAAGCTGTTACAATGTGGCTTAGGTCACAGTTTATTATAATGGTGAATCCAGTATTTATGTGCGAAAAACGCCGATCGCCGCGAAGCGTTCCGGCAACGACGATAAGGCTAGCTCCATTCCGTTGCGTGGAGATGCTTTGCAATAGGTGTTACCTTTCAGGTCACCAAAAGGGGTGTTTTCTAGCTACAATTTAAATCTTGGTTTCATGACATAGAGCACATATTTATCTACATCCTCATTTTTTAATTGTTTCAATTGGACCAGTATTAGTTTCAAAAGTTGATGGTTGAATTTCAAATTTTACTTTTCTGAACAAGATCTTCATCAAATCACTCAAAGTTGATTAAAGTGTCCTATCAAACTATGCACATATTGTTCCTTTATTAGTTCTCTACATGTTGTGCAATTTTAAGGATGTTTGATAGATGGCCAAGAGAGTTATTTAATCCGCAACACTTGCTTACAATGTCACACACAAATTAGCAGTTGGCATTCACACCTCAGCCTTGCTCATAAACCTAGTAATATGGGTCACAACTTTTGGCTGGTTTACTATAGAACAAAGGACCCATAACTAGGCATATTTTTCAACTTCAAATTGATGTAACTTTCTTGATATTTATATTAGAAAAATTATATGACTACTAAGTTTAAGGTCTCTTCAAGCTTTCAATTGGAATATGTTCCATTGAGATAAAATGCTTTTAAAATAAATACTCACATCGCTAAATCCAGACTAAATTTAACAATTAAGCTGACATTAGAAATGCCATAACTTTCTCCCCTATTAAGATATTTTCTAAATTACAACAGATTTGAGTTTGTCTCAGCAAGATCTGTTGACTGAGCTTAAATGTATACTGTTTGTTGTGTTTTGACATTTTAGCTGATCCACCTACCCAGGGCCTGTGGCAGGGGGGGGGGGGGGGCTAATGTCAGTAATGACTAACACACATGATATATATACATAAATAATACCTATTGAACTTGAAGGAAAGTAAAGCAATTATCCAGAAACCAAAAACCGGACCAGATACCAGCGGGGGTATAAGTTTTCAGTATTGCTGAACCTGACTCTGGGCAAATACTTGAAATAGCTTATAAGTTAGTACAGGGAGTCCTTTGGTGCGTTCGTTTGAACTTAAATACTTACGGGTTAAAGAATACGGCGCGCCGAATGCTACACCGGCGCATTAAAACGAACGCAGTGCAAACTCTGGGCGCATAGCAGTATTAGTTACCATTACTATCACATTCTATATACATGAAAAGTAAACATATGTGATGATATTTAAACCGCTAATGACTCTGATGTTAGATGCTTTAAGTGATATAAATATTCGGGAAACTTGCACCAACTTTTTCGAAAACCAAAACAAACTTATCGGGGGACGGAAGTGGAATGTCGCTCACCTGTCAGAACTCTGACGCCATTAAGCCGTCTGGTGCCAAATGATGGAACTAGAACTTTCATGACTCAGCGACCATTCAGGCTGCGTCTTACATCTGTCAGATCTGCCAGCGTATACGTTATACACACAAAACCTGTACAATCCAATCCTCAGACGGTATAGGATTTTGTGTATATATGATAATTGCACGCACGATATTGGTGTGGTAATGAAAACTGAATGTGAGTTGTTATGTTGGGGTTTCACGTTCTAGTAACAGTGAGTGAGTGACTTGGAGGTTTTCCGCCGTGTCGGCAGCTATGACTATTTTCTAGTAACATCTAAGGTCATGTCAAGACGGGTACCGACTTGTGACAGTGCGCACTCATGATTACTTTATAGTGCTGCTCCACTAGGAGACCAGGCCACCGACACAATGACCTGAAGTCCCACTCAGTCACATTGTCCATATTGCCGGCAACATGCATAATTCATTGCCTTGACCACGGGCCCATAGTGATGCCTACCTTAGATACCAAATGCAGTACAGCATTCGGTAACCCTGACTGTAGTTGACTTCCGGGCACTCTGCTCGATTGAAATCATTCCTCACTGTTTCACCAAGCTGTGATGACCCTTCTTTGAGTTAAGACAGTGATATTTTAAGTAGATGTGGTCGTCTGGGTCGCTGTGTTCCTCTACAATCATGCCTAAAGTGAAATCAACCAGAGCCCCTGTTACTATACTAGTAATGCCAAGTGCCAGGCTAGGAAGCGACACGTATAAATGTTGTATGTCATTGGTTTGACTCTCACAGGATTCAAACTCTACTAATTCGGCCACCATGTCCAGTTAATTGAATACAGATATATCACTATAGCCTGCCTACATAACCACAGATTCGAGCAGTAGACTTTACATACTGGTGACCACGACGAGTGGTAAATCTATTAGTTGGAGGAAGGATTCAACTTTACTTCATGGAGACCTAGTCTTTACATAATTGGTGACCATGACGGTTCTTGACACTATATACAGTTAGTAATGCTATACGGTTAGACTATGACATATTTAAAATGATATTTCGGTTCTAAATTTATGGTTGGTTCAATTTGACATTATCAGACACGATGGGTAGTGACTGCGGTAGTTACTGAAATGGTATTAATTTAAAAGCATAGAACTAATTGACTATTACTTGTTTGGTGCATTGCGTAGGTAGTGTTTTTCTGCTATTTTTTATTCGTCTATGTAAGGTTTAAAATTCGTTTGAAATTAGGTTATCAATGACTTTTCCGACAAATACTGCTATTCTTAGAAGGAACGCTAGTCTTTGGTAATGGTATATCTGTAATGTGCCGTTATTGAAGCCTCGTGTTGCCGGTAGAATACATTTTTTTATGGGACTACTTTCGGTAATTTCTTTAACCTTGACATGAACGGGTGAGCGTAGGAATATACTACAACGTTGTTTTTTTTACAATTTCTTCTACTTTACAGGCAAAAACTATACTTGGATACAATTCTATTAATTATTTCTACCACCGCATACAACAGCAGCTTGAAAATGCCAGTCACACACTCAAAGGGGGAGCAGTTGCGTGAAGAATTTCAACTTTGGTTTCAAGGTGAGTGTGATTTGGGAAACTATACAGCTGAAACTGGACAGATAGAAGCATGGAGTAAATTTATGGCAGAGAGTCTTGACTTCATTAGATTAGGTTTAAAATTTGTTTGAAATTAGGTTGTTATGTAAAGACTAGGTCTCAGAATTAAGAGAAGATAGAGAAGAACGTAGAGAAGCAAGTGAGCTTTTGCAAGTTGAACCTAGACAGCGAGAGGTATGAAATAGATCTTTGCAAGCGTACGGTAAGACTGTACCCTTATTGGACGGGTCAGAGAGTTGTTGCGCAACTGGATAGATTTAATAGGACGTATTGGGACTCTGGCTGATGTTTCAGACTTAGACATAATCCGCTTCGCTTTGTCGAATGCAACAGGTACATTGCATGAAGTTCTCTTTACTGCTTTTCAGCATAAAAATGCTAAGTCCTGGGAAGAAATAAAGGACTTTACTGAATAAAAATCAGATATATGTAATGCGAAGAAAGGTAACTTTCTGTGAAATGATGGCTGGGATCGTTAGCGACTCTTCAAGACTGGATCGATATCGTCAATATCGCAACACGAATGCAGTAGTTCAGAGGAGAACACTGGCATATATATTTAAATTGAAGAAATAATCAACATTTCGCCGATGGAGATAATTAACATTAAAAATCGCCGGCAACTGCTGAAGAAATGTATGGGTACCGAGATAGCATGTTAAAACTTGAGCTAAAAGCTAGAAATCTATTATTATTTAATAATATAGACATGGCCATTATAATTTCAAAGTTCAAAGCAAACCACTGTCATTGCTTTGTTTATGTTTTGACGCTAAGTTAACGCTGTGGGTATACAGTTTTCTGTCGTTTGTGCTATTTTTGTTAAAACTGATATTTGATGTTAGATACTTGTACATATAGTACAAAAAGACATTTTGAATCTATTTCTGCCTTTATTTCCACTCGAGATGACTTATTTTTGGTGAAATCAAAGAATTTGGTTGGTTTTGCAAGAAAATAGTCTGTGAAACTAGGTCATCTATTCAAACCGCTTAAGCCTTGTTTTCTCATAGAGCTGAGATCCGCAATGTTAACTCTATGGAGACCTGTTGAGCAACCATGCGTCTACCATCGACGTCGTTGGGTTTCTCCGAGTTTGACAGCCGGACAGACAAAATTGGTGGGCTAAGCGTATTCATGCAACTGTAAATGGTAGTAATGCCAAATCCGATTTGTACCAATGTAAGCAGACTGAACAGTAACTAACCTCTAGAGTGTCACAAGGACCTCTGAAGTGTCATAGAGTTGCAAAATGGTCGGATTAGACTAAAGATGGTCGTAAATTGTTCGCATGCATCTTTTAACATATTAAATGTCAGAAATGCATTATATTCTTCGTAAGTGGCTTAAGACAGTCATTATAAAAATCAAATAAAACCTTTTGCGGTTTTGGGTGTTAGTAGTTTCTATATTATTATTTTTTTGTATTTTTCAAAGTTTTTTCCTAAGCTGTATATGATAACTTAGCCTACTATATGTACATCTACCCAGATGACATACAGGCCTGCGGGAAAGGATCCCCTCCCTTTGTGGTTTGTTACGGCATCCTTTCACCCATGCCCTGTCCTTAGATAGTGCACCTGAACACCCCTGGAGCCTTCAGGACTGCGACTAGGTGGGATGGTTTTGTTGCATGCTTATAGCCATTTTGTATTTCAGGGTGAATCAGATGCATGACTGTGGCCTGCCCAATTCTGCTTTGGTTTGTGCCAGTACACATACCCAGACGGACTGCGCCCTATGGTGATAGTCATTTCGATTTCCTTAGTACTTAGGAGGGCTAGTTTCCGTATATTTTAAAATCTAGGCCCTACCATCTTTTCTGGCCTGTCTTTTGCTCTTTGTGCCAGAACACAGCAAGCAGTGACTGCACCCACGGTCAGGTGAGATATTGTTCCTTCAGTAGGTGGTTGTGTATTGACTTGTTTTCTTTAAGAACCTTTTATAGTGGACCAGGCTTTTGATTGCCTGTTGTTGTGGTGGTTGATTATTCAAGGCATGTGCCACCATGGCCAATACACTTCTCTCATAAATTTGTGTTACTTATTATTGCTGTCAGTAGCACTAGGGACACCATTTGCCGGGGGGTTGCTGTGTAGCCTGGTTTTGTGGTCTAATGGTGTGCTAGTATTTTGAGGTGTGATTCCCTTCTACTCGTTAGTAGTGTTGCATTGCGTTTTTTGTGTAATTCTATTCTGGAATATCTTTTGTGCACCTGAAGGCATACTTTGAGGTGTCTGTCTAGATCCACTCCCAGTGTGCAGGAAGTACACAAACAACACTCCACCAGGACAAATATACATGATGGCTGGAATATGTTACCTAACAAAGAAAATGGGCCATAGAGACCTGAGACCAGAATTTAAGACCAAGAAGACACTCATGGAACACATGGAACAGGAACACAAACAAGCTCATGACACACTCAGCACACTAACAATGATGCCAGGCTGTCTAGGAGCATTGCGGAGAACTGCGAAAGGAACCAGGGCTCCAAACCATGAGTATCACAAACTTACTACAAACCTACTATCTCACTAACACGCTTTACTAAAAGCAAAACAGGTAATAAGCGAGTGATCTACACAACTACCCACCAGAGGGAGATGTGTGTGCTGCATGCACCAGCACACACACACAGACTGAAACTAAAAAGTAAAATTTGCGAAATCAAGCAACCACTCTCCAAAAAACACAAATATATATGATACAAGAAACTGAATGCAAGCTGGGGAGGGGCACACCCTTTCCCCACCTAAACTGCCAGAGTGCATCCAACAAAATCGACACAATAAAAATACACCTAAAAAGAGAAAATTTTGATGTACTGACACTGTCAGAAACATGGTTCACTGACAACCACAAAAACATCACCCTTAACATATATGGATATAGGCTTGTACGTAATGATAGACAGCAAAGTAACACACTAACCCAAACAAAAAAGGGTGGAGGTATTGCCCTTTACTGCAAAGACACTAAAAATCTAGATCCTGAAGCACTAAAAACAGCTAACTTATCAAATGAACACATAAAACTACTATGGTGACTAATAAAATATGAAAAACAAGCAAATATAGCCATAGCAAGCCTCTACAGACCTCAATCAGGGGAAATTGAACTTTTCATTGAAGTCCTAGAGAAGAGCATAAACACCATACAAAAAACCGACAAAGGCAGAAATGTTCATACTAGGGGACTTTAATGTAAATTAGAACAGCAATGATACAAATAAACTAATGCTGCAAACCACAATCAAAATCTTAGGCCTACAACAGCTCATCACTGAAAAAACAAGGCTAAGTAAAAATAGCATAACAATTGACCTAATACTAACCAACTCAAACCACACCACTAAATGGGGCACCAGAAGCTGGGGTATAAGTGATCATGAGCTAATATATGTAACTAGGGAAAAACTAAAAAGCACAAATCACTATGAAAATAAGATGGGCAGGTCCCTAAAAAACTACTCAGAAGATGCATTAAAAAATCATCTGCACCAAAACATAAACAACATCACACAAAACAGAGATGATGTTAATATCTATTGGGGCAACATAATCACAGAAATAAGAAAATCAGCTGATGAGATGTGTCCCGTTAAGAAAATATAAATACAAAAAAAACAGGACCCCTGGGTAGACAATGACCTGCTAACACTCATCATAGCCAAAAGTAAACTGGGTGATAAAGCTAAGCACACAGAAACTATAGAAGACAAACTGGCCTACCATATCGCCAGAAACAACTCTCTCAAAGCTGTGAGAACAGCAAAAAAGAAATACATAATAAAGCAGGACAAAGACTGGGGAAGCAATACAAACAAATTCTGGAAAAATGTAAACCTATTATTCCCCAAAAATAACAAAGAAGAGCACACAAACTTCCAAGATAACAAAAGAACAATGCTCACAGACAAAGATGCAGCAAACAAACTGAACGCACACTTTGCCAAAATAGGGCAAAAGCTGTCAGAATTTTTTTTTAAAAGATGGGAAAATAGATCAGGAACTGTGCAGAACGAAATCCCCACCCGCAAAACAGATATAATAGAAGTAAAAAAATTAATAAATGACATAGACACAAATAAACCAAGTGTAATAGATGAAATCCCAACTAAAATACTGAAAGAGGCACTCCAAGCCATCCCGGCCACTATAGTAGACCTATTCAACATCTCCTTTGAACAGGGGCATTTTATCTCAGCCTGGAAAATGGCAACCATCACCCCCATTCACAAAAGTGAGACCAACAAAACATGGGAAACTACAGGCCAATATCAATTCTTCAAACCCCAGGCAAGCTCATTGAAAAAGTGTTACATAGACACATAAATGAACACCTGGAAAAAGACGATATACTAAACGAAAGACAAGGGGGCTTCAGGAAACTGCACTCCACATCAAAAACAATAGCTAACCTAATAAATGACATACTGGCATCAATGAACCAAAAACAATTAGTTGGAGCAGCCTTCATTGACTTCAGCAAAGCATTTGACACAGTAAACCATAACATACTACTGAAAAAACTAAAAACCATGGGCATAAAATCCAACACTATGGACTGGATAAAATGCTACCTGAACAACAGGCAACAGAAAACAAAGATGAGCAATACTCTATCAGACAACCAACCTGTCACATGTGGTGTACCTCAAGGGTCAGTGTTGGGGGCCACTGCTCTTTATAATCTACATAAACGATCTTGAAAAATGGTTGCAAACCGAATGCCTCCAACTATATGCAGATGACATGGTCATATATGCAAAGGGCATCAAAGAAGAGGAGGTAATAACTAAACTAAATATGCTCCTACTAAGACTAGACATTGTGTGAGTACAACAAACTAACCATCAACACAAGCAAATCAAAAACAGTTCGCTTCTCACATAAACAAATGCCAGAAAGAAAACTACATTGTAAGCTAGGAAACCAAACATTAGAACATGTGGACCATTACAAATACTTAGGCTTTGAGTTGGACAGCCAACAAAACTACAACCTATGTATAAACAAAATTATCCAAAAGGTAAACCACAAAATGTGACTATTTGCAAAGCTAAGAGACTACATGCCACAAGAAATGTCAATAAAAATCTTCAAAGGCATGGTGCTTCCCTATTTTGACTACAGAGATGTAAACTACATGGGCGCGAAAAAAAAACTTCTAAAAAAACTGCAAATACTGCAGAACAGAGCCCTAAAAGTCTGCCTCAGAGTAGACAAGCTGCACCCCACCTATGACATACACAAAAGAACCAAAGTAAAATTACTAGAAAATAGGAGAATAATTCATTTGAAAACATTAGCATATAGCTATAGTCAAAACAATAAACTCCTGACAAAACCACAACGAGCTACTAGAGCAAACAATGCGCCACTACTACAGCAGACTAGAAGCCAAATAAAAGCTCATGAGAGAAGCACGCTCAAAATGGCTGCCAAGGTGTGGAATGCCCAAACGGTAAAGGAACGACAAATTCCTGACCTAAAAACATACAAAAAATATCTGTGCAAAATAAGGCTAGGAAACCCCCACTAAGCTGCACTGCAAAGGGGCATATGATATGTTCCGGCCCACCAGCGCGACGATAGCACACCACACAGCTACATACAAGCCTATGATATGTAAATAGGAGTAGGCTAGTCTAGAATTAAGAGTAGAAAAAATAAAACACATATATGCCAAGAACATCCTAAAAACCTAATATAGTCTACTAACCATACCAACCAACTATCTATCTGCTACTGAAATGCAGGCAATCAAATACCTTATCAGCAGCTACTGTGTGATAAGATAACACCAACACTACAGCTGGTCAGCATTGAAAACAAGCCTGAATACCCAGGCTTATATGCTATGGACGGTATAAATACAGCCTCAATTTTTTTTTAAAGAGAAAAAAAGAAAGAAGATATCGGTAGTTGTCTACTTGTTCCAGTTTGGTGTTTCCCAGAAGACACTTTATTCTATTTTTATATTTTATATTTTATATTATATTATTACTCGTTAACCTAGTACCAAATAGTACTGTTTTCGATTTGCTGTTGTTCATGGTTATCCTATTTAGTTGGCACCACTCGGTTAGTTATTTTAGTGTTAGATTCAGTTTTGTTTCTATTTCTTCGGTTGTTTTGGCTGAGGCATATACCACCGTATCATTTGCATATAGTTGGATGTTTTCAATTTCTAGCCAGTTGTTTAGATCAATAATATATATATATATATATATATATACGTGGAGAAAGACGTACGTAGAGTATGCAGGTATTGCAGGTATAGCAATACCTCAGGGAGTTTGATGCCCCTGCCCTGCAGAGTTGTAAACATCTGCCTTGTGGTACAGGTTCTTGACAGAACCGAAGGCTAAGGGAGCAAACCATAAACAGAAAACACTATGGCAGCATTAAGGGCAGTTGATGTATGGAACACCCAACATCTCCAACCAGCCATTGCAGGGACAAGTAGTTTTGCGCCTGTCTTGTCATGTTCTTGCCGTTGTGAAACCTCTATTTACTCCCCGAGAGAGTGCCGCTGGTAACTTGCAAAAGCCAGCAGCATTTCAACACTTTTGCAGGCAGCTTTCATGAAATGTATTCACATAACACCTGCTGTAGTTCCGGAGTCACAGTGTGGCTTCAGAGGTAATCGAGCACCGTGGATATGATACTTTGTCTCCGACAGCTACAAGAAAAGTGCATTGAGCAGGACCGCCCACTGTACATGGTATTTGTCGATTTCACTAAGGCGTTTGATACAGTCGGGAGGACCAAGCTATGGCAGCTACTGAGGAAGTATGGATGCCCAGAGACGTTCACAACTATGATTGAGGCTCTACATACAGGAATGATGGCAAACGTTAGTGTTGGAGGGGAAGTCTTGGAATCGTTCGGGGTTACCAATGGGGTCAAGCAAGGTTGTGTACTGGCCCCCACATACGCTCTTCTCCATCTTCCTATCAGCAATGCTCGATGAGGCTTTCCGAGACATGGGGGATGGCATCTATATACAGTCCAGACAGAGCCTGACCTATTCAATGTCGCACACTTCAGAGCGAAGACCAAGACTACTCGGATACTGGTGAAAGAGCTGCTATTCGCAGATGATAGCGTACTGGTTGGCCACTCTGCTGAAGAGATCCAGAAAATAGTGGACACTTTCTCCGATGCATCAAAGAAGTTCGGCTTGAAGATTAACATCAAGAAGACGGAGGTGCTGTACCAACCCAACTCTACAAGAACCCGAGAGGAGGAGATCATGGTTGACGGAAACAAGCTGAACTCTGTTCCAGAATTCACCTACCTCGGAACCACTATATCAAATGATAGACGCATTGATGCTGAAATACAGAGGAGGATGGCCAAGGCTAGCGCATCTTTCGTCCGACTACGCCAGAGACTCTGGAACAACCACCATGTGTCCATTCGGGTCAAAGGTAAGATCTACCGTGCAATCGTGCTATCCACCCTACTATACGGAGTCGAGGCCTGGACAGTGTACAGATGACAGGTGAAAAAGATGCATGCCTTCATGATGCGACATCTGCGTTCAATCATGAGGCTAACCTGGAAGGACAAAGTGACAAATAAGGAAATACTGTAATGGACAGGGCTGCCCTCTATGGAAGATCTTCTGATCAAAAAGAATCTCCGGTGGACTGGACACCTCATGAGGATGTCATCAGACAGGCTACCAAAGCAGATCCTCTATTCTCAACTGTCTTCTGGTTACAGAAAGAGAGGGTGCCCTCGTCTCCGGTTCAAGGATACCATCAAGAGAAACCTGAAGCTGAGAGACATTGGTCGTAATGCGAGCATTGCGCTTGATGCGTGGAGAGGAAGAGACCCTCCCCCCGCCTCCCCGGTCGTCGCGCAGCATTCGCACCTCGCGCGACGTCCGCCCCTCAGCTCTCTCTTCCTCCCCCTCCCCCCGGCCGCTGCTTTCGCACCTCACCTGCCACCGCCCTCCTGCCCTCCCTTATAAGGCCGCCCGCCGGCCTCCCTCAGTCATTCGCCTTCCAGCCCTCCTCCGCGCTCTGCCCTTTTTCCTGCATTGGCTATCCACCACGCCGACTCCACCTTGGACCGCTGAAACTCCTCAGGCCGCTCCAAGCATGCCAGGACACGGAAGGGGGAAGGGCCGCAAGGGCTCCCGGGCAACCGCCCTGGGCACGCCGGGACCCTCCTCGGGCTCGCCACGGGGCGCCTCACTCTCTTCGGCCCCGGCGTCCCCCTCGGCACCCTCGGACCGCACCTCGGGCGCCGACACGACGGCGATCCTCGAGGCCCTCCAGCGCCTCGAGACCCTCCAGCGCCACACTACTGCCCGCATGGACGCCCTGGAGTCGGGGGGACCCCGAGGCCCGCCGGAGACGCCCTCACCTCCACCGAGGCGCCAGCCCGCCTACACCACAGCGCCCGCCCCGGCACCTCGGGCGCGCTCCCCGGTCGGGGCTCGGCCCCCGCCGCCGCCTCAAGCGACCCTGCCGGGGGCAGTACACCCCCAATACGAGCGGTATAGCCGCCTAGCCGCCCAAGCTCCGCCGCCTACCTACTTCGAGGAGGCGATTGAGCACACACCAGCAGCCGACGCCGTCTGCGAGATCTTGGCCTCCGCCGAGGCGCGGCGCTCCATGAGGCGGCAAGGTGTACCGTCCGACTATATCTTCCCCTCAGACCTGGTGGAGAGGGGGCCCGAGAGGAAGCCGGTGAAGAGGGGCGAGGCGACTAAGGACGAGTATAGCCTCGCCCTTCTCACCCTGATCGACCACCCTAACTTCCCCACCCACTCCATCCAGGGCCTACACCACCACCACCTCACCGTGCTGAGGGACAACCTGGTCTACCCCTGGCCTACCGTCCGCAACTACTCAGAGACGATCTTCACCTGGATCGCGGACGGGAGACTCCCCCAGGGATGGCACGACCCGGTCGCCCTCAACCTGCTGAGGGTGGAGGCCCTCACCTTGCCCGCCCCTCAGGCCGCCCCGGCAGCACCGGCCCCCCGAGGCGACGACCTTCCCCGAGGCGCACACCTGCCCCGGGCCCAAGTCGACACCCGCATCGCCTACGACAGGCAGACTCACGGGGCCCCCTGCCCCGCCTGGAACCGCGACCCCGCCTCGTGCGATCGGGCCCCCGTCGGGGAGGCCCACGGCGAGGCGGGGAGCAGGCGCCGGCACGTATGCGCATACTGTGCCAACGTGTGGCGCATCCTCACCATGCACAGTGAGGCCGGGTGCCTCACTAAGCAAGCCCGTGAGCGCCATACCCCGGCCGCCTCGGCGGATTTTTGATCCGCCGCCCCCCCCCCCCCCCGGCCGAGGGCCCCCGGCGCCTCACCCACACCACTGCCGACAACCCCGTGACCACCACCGACAACCTCCCAGCGACCACCGATCGAAACGCCGCCCAGACAGAGCCGGGGACCATCACCTCGCACCGCAGGCCCCAGACGCCGCCCATCCTCAGGACGAACCCTCCCCAGAGAGTACCGCCGCCGACCATCACGACCACCACGACACCGCCTTCATCAAACCGCCCGACCCGACCCCCACCCCCACCCCACCCAGCCCTGAGGACTTCGCTGCCCCCCTGCTAGACCCTCACCGGACCTCCTCACCGCATCTCTCCAAGGAGCGGGCCTCCCCCCCTTTTGGCCGCACGCTCCCTGTCGACGTAGGCCCCGGACACATCACCACACCCAGACCTTCAACTTCCCCAGCCTCCGCCAAGAACCCCGCCCAAGCTTCCAGGCCCTGGACCTCAGACATGGCCTACGCCTCGGGCCCCCGCCTCGGGCGCGCCTCGAGCCCTCTCCTCCATTTTGGTGGAGGGCTCCTCGGTGCCCCCCCCCCTCACATGAACTCTTAACCATAGCTCTGACCTCTGCTCCTCATGAGCCTCTTAAACCGTATCTAACTCTGACTCTGCTCCTTATGAGCTCCTTATCTACTTATTCATTGTTCTGTTGCTCCTCATGAGCCTTACTTGCTTTTACCTTACTACTCTTGCTCCTCATGAGCCTTACTGCTTTTTACCTTTGTACTGTTGCTCCTCATGAGCCTCCTCACTGTTGCCCTGTTACCCTCTGTTGCCAGAGGCGTCCCAATAAGCGCCTCTTTTCCCACCTCCGCCTTGCCTTCTTCCTTTTCGCGCATCGGTCGTAATGCGAGCATTGCGCTTGATGCGTGGAGAGGAAGAGACCCTCCCCCCGCCTCCCCAGTCGTCGCGCAGCATTCGCACCTCGCGCGCCGTCCGCCCCTCAGCTCTCTCTTCCTCCCCCTCCCCCCGGCCGCTGCTTTCGCACCTCACCTGCCACCGCCCTCCTGCCACCGCCCTCCTGCCCTCCCTTATAAGGCCGCCCGCCGGCCTCCCTCAGTCATTCGCCTTCCAGCCCTCCTCCATGCTCTGCCCTTTTTCCTCCACCCACACACCCAACTTTCTTTACTTATCTTCTTTTCTCCTACAGCTGGTGGAGGGCTCCTCGGCGCGCCCCCCCCCCCCCCCCCCACATGAACTCTTAACCATAGCTCTGACCTCTGCTCTTCATGAGACTCTTAAACCGTATCTAACTCTGACTCTGCTCCTTATGAGCCCCTCATCTACTTATTCATTGTTCTGTTGCTCCTCATGAGCCTTACTTGCTTTTACCTTTCTACTCTTGCTCCTCATGAGCCTTACTGCTTTTTACCTTTGTACTGTTGCTCCTCATGAGCCTCCTCACTGTTGCCCTGTTACCCTCTGTTGCCAGAGGCGTCCCAATAAATGCCTCTTTTCCCACCTCCGCCTTGCCTTCTTCCTTTTCGCGCATCAAGACCTACTCATGGACGCAACTCTCACATCATAGAGCTAAATGGAGATCGGCAGTCAAGTAATGAAAGCAGTCTTTGTCGCATCGTGACCGACAGCATGATGATGATGATGATGATGATGATGATGATGATGATGATGATGATGATGGAGAAAGACATTCATGCGGCTTCTTACTGTCACCACTGAGGCATCGTGCGTACAATTGTATTTGACTCTATTTTATCATGCAAGTAATGACACCACTAGCATCCAAATTTCGTGTGTACACCATTTACCATATGCCAACGTGTTTCCGTTGTTTCCAGAAGCAGTGATTTCATTGGTCCACATCATTTTATGTTTCAAGATGATGCCGACAAACATGTTTCTCGCTCTTCTCCTCCTAACTTTTACAATTTTTCACTTCGTACGAGGTGAAAATGTGAAAGGTTCTGTGCCATTAAACCCCGGTATATTTGATAAGGTAAGTATAGCAATCACATGAAATTCAATCTGCTATTTATTGCACTACAATGTCTCCTGTCATTCTGTACGGCGCATCTCCTGGCGGCCACACTCACAGCCCAGCCTCCCGGCGCCCTGTTCATTCAATGTTCCGATCCAGGCACCAACTCCCGGCTAACTAACTCATTAAGTAACTAACCAATATCGTTTGCAGGTTTCGTCTATTTGTGCTGAATTTGTACAATTGCTGTCTGATTGACCTAATTGCGAATCACATTTAAAATGTGCCATAAGCCTCAGGTTCGCGCACCCGGGATGTACGACGTCAACGATGCTTAGACTCAGTTAGGGTGTGGTCGTCTGAACGTCTATCTATGACTGGAATTAATGTATTTTCCGAGATTAATTGGCTCCACTTATAATTTGATTATGAAGTTGTGAGAACAAGAATATTCTAGCCGTTGCAGCTCCAGCTGATTCAAGAATTCTTTATTCCACAGAGATATGTATTAAAACACATTGATATTTCTTATGCTAATACTCACGCTGCGTTCCAATCCCTAACACTAACAGTAACATGAGTAATACTTCACTCGATCCATTTCAATTATGCATCTCAAGTTTGTCTGTGAAACTGATGGATCATGTTAGTACTCCAATTTACTACTGAATCCTATTCAAAAGTAGCCTGCTTTCGATATACAAATATTTCAAATGTAGATTTTTGTATGAGGCTTGTGAGAGGCAGCGTTCCAACCTCGTCAATTGGCAGTTCCCAGGAATTTAAGTGCGCGGCTGTGTTTGGGGCTGGATCTAAATGTCTGTTTTATTGTAATCTTTCCTTTCACAACCTAGTACTGACTCAACTGAATACTTAATTTGATTTATTAGAGATAATCCATTTGAACATTTTCCTGTCGGATGTTTTCTAGCCGCGAAACTTGGAATTATTTGCCGGGTGTTTTTTTTCTTCTCGCGCCGCTTCTGTTTGGTGATGTGCATGTGTACTGGACATTATTACTAATATTAATAACAGTAACTCCACATTGACATTGGATAGTGAGTGATATTACACCAAAAACAAACAATGGGTTTCAGGTCTGAAAGACTTTGAATCTAAATACTAATTGAATGATACTATTAACAGCTTAAAAGTCGGGATTGATACGCATTCTGAGAAGGCTGAGAACAATATCGCGAAGATATATTTGTTAAGATTTCTTTCGGCTTAGCGTTTTTTAATTTATCATTAAAAGCACCTACCATCGGTTAATTCGGAAAAGTTTAAAACTTTAAGCCATAAAATATTGGTGGCTAAATGAAGTTGATAACTTGCTCTCGGTGTTAATTTCCTCATACTATTTTGTTTTGGTAAATATGTTTATTCTGCTGAATAAGTCTTGTCAGTGCCGAAGCACTGGTCTTCCAGCCATTTTTCAATTCAGGGTTATTTACGAGCGAAAGTTTATTAACACTGCTTACGTTTGATAAATAATACATGATACTGTACTGATACACTTATTTAATATTTGTTGCCACATGGAGGGGAATACCGAGGCAATTTAATAGAACCTGTTACTGCAGAAGCCTATGGTGTCAGAGTATTGGAATGCTTGCCAAACCTAATTTGACAGATTTACACTTCAAATATCTCAAGAGTTAGCCATTTAAAATAAAAAGTCAGTTTAATATGAATAAGCAATGCTTAGGACCGACCCACCGATATAACTACAGCAAAGTATTTTATGATTTTTTTTTTACTCCACTCGTGGTGTTCGATTTGAAATTCTATCAACTCGGGTGACCCGAATACGGCCGTCGTTTCCGCGAAGTAAACTATTAATATTTCATTTGTGCACCCATGTTTATGCCAAATTGTTATTCATTTCTTATCTAAGTTTTGAACTGCACGTATCGACAAATTCTATGGCAGCGGGCATTTGTTTTGATATATTATTAACCAATAGCTGACCCCGAATACCGTCAATTGGGCCTATGGACTTAATGCCTTGACAGGGCCGGTGCAGAGTATCATGGAGGAACACATACACTGGTCCCAGTGACGTCATCACCATATATGGAAGGTCTGTGGGGAGGGACCAGTGTACTTGTTCTTCGATTCGACGTGTGCTACTCTGCGGCGGCACATCATTAAGGCGTTAGGCCAATTGCTGTCGTCCATCCTGCTTGCTCCGTACCGAAGTTTGACGAGCGGTTTCCGTTTGCTGGATTTTGATTATTCCGTTATTCAACACGAGTTTACAAATGGCGGCGCCCATAGAGGCCTATTTCCGTTTCCGGTTGTTGGATTTTGGCGAAATCCTCTGTGGGTATTGTTTACTTTGTGTATATCTATCTATACGCATGTTAGTCATTAGCCTCCCCGTGGGTGGGTCGGTAATATATTTATCTCCGAAAAATGACAATCCGATCGATCCTGCTCAGTGGACTCATTTGCAGGTTGGGCTATTTTCCGTTCCAACCAGTGGTCCACAACTGGTTCATCAAAGGTTGTGGTATGTTCTGTCCTGTCTGTGGGGAAAGTGCATATAAAAGACCCTTTGCTGCTTATCAGAAAAAGTAGCCTATGTGGTGGCAGCAGGTTTTCAGCAAAGAAATAGGTCAGAATTTCCATATATGTTTGACATCCAACAGCTGGCGATAAGAAAATCAATATGGGTCGTTCTCAGAAGTTGTGTACCAATACTGTGACATCAGTACCACAAAATCAAAATACTGTCAAAGTCTATATATACAAGCTACCTGAAAGTGTATGTCCTTTTGCATCTCAATAATTGAAAATAAACATATTCTGACATTTTTAAGTAGGTCAAATGATGCTCACACCCAATAAATAACAGTATAGCATGGAAACCAATCTGACTCCAAAATCAAATATTTTCTATACAAAGCTTGACATTTTTAGGACATTTCACATGCCACTTGCTTTATAAACAGTAGTTATTAATACTAATTTAAAACCTCATTGCTGTGGTTTTGTCTTATTTGTGATGATTAAAGAGAAAAGCAGAAAAATATTAGCAAGGTAACAGTCCAAGTGGAATCAACAATTTTACACAAATGTTTGGCTCAAATTTCAATGTTAAGGGGCAATTTCAGGATTGATCTTTTACTATACCATAACTGGGTCCATGCATAGTGTCAAATGGTGAAAATAGTTCCTGTACTGTGTCTGTACTCAGTGTTTGATGCATAGTTTGATAGTACTTGCAAGTGGAAACGAATGTTACGATGTTAATGACTCCAGAAAAGGTCAACTATTTTTTTTTTTTTTTTAAGAAATAAATGTTTTCAACTTAATGAAGACATTGTATATGACCATTTGAAGTGAAATGGGTTGTTGTTCAGAGGTTTTGATTAAGTTTGTGACACTTTATTTTCAATGTTGTTGACAATGTCACAAATTAGTGATATAATTTTCTATTTATTTAGGTACATCCATCCCAATAAGATACATAATACACAATATTAACATTTACTTTTGATCTAAAATATCTCCCACATTATTGGGCTAAATGATGAAATCTAAATATTGACACTCCAATAATGGGTTCCTTTGAATATGCATTTCAAGTAAACTACCTCAAGTGGTAGAACGACCCATATGCTCTAGATCCGTTATTAAATAAAAATAAGCTTGACTTTTTTTTACTTTAGAAAATTGACAGCAACTAAAAACAATCGGACTATGAAACGTTAAACAGTTAAGAAATCATGTCATGAAGACCATGTTGCTAGGATGTAAACCCCAAGCAATCACAATATCAGTAAGACAACAATTCTGGCACAAAATTTAAAGAAAAAGATATTTTAAGACAAATTATTTTAAAATGACTTTCTCTCTGACAGGTCATCTCCAAGTTTAAGGTTTCGCTTGTCAAGTTCGATGAAGCGTATCCCTATGGCGAAAAGCAGGATGAGTTCAAGAAGGTGGCAGAGTCAGCCATCGGCAACAACAAGCTGCTTATTGGAGAGGTCAACATCGCTGGTTAGTTTTACCAGACTGAAGCGGACACTTCTTTGTGGGATTTCTCTGAAACTGGGTACCACATTTGTGATATGGATACCAAGAGTGAAAACATTCCAAATAATAGAAGACATTCCAAATAATAGCAGAATCTATGTTCATGTGAAGTTTCACATGTTGTGCATTTTTCAGAGTTGAAAAAAAAGCTATTTCACCTTTTGATTTTGATCTTATACAAATTAAGCAATGTGGTAAAATGTCCCATGTAACATGGAAATTAAAAGACACATCCATAACATCATTTTAGCATATGCAGCATTTCAAACAGGATTTTATTGATGACAGTTAACCGAACAAAATTGTCTTATGGCCCTGTCACACTATGACGTAATGTGGTAGTGTAAGCCGATATAGGCGAAATTTGGCCATTACGTCGAGATACGTTACTCGTTCGTTAAGCCTATGTCGAGATATGGTGACACACATCAAGGTTTTGGACATACCCAAAACTTTCGATGTAGCTCGATGTAAAGGCTGTTACGTTGCCCTCACGTTAGGCTTACGTCAAGATATGTTAGACGTTTGTTAGAGCTACGTCGGTCTACGTTGAGCTACATCAACTTACGGTAGACTGGTGGAGAGCCGGGAGGAACGTGCAGCCTGCACGCTGACAACGTGGTGTTAACATATCTTGACGTAGGTCTAAGATCTCTGACATTAGTCTAACGTGTCTTGACGTAGTTGACGAACCACTGGCGCGCGCCTAACATATGTAACGTGCTCCACCGTTCTTCAAATGTAAGCGAACGTGGTGTGAACGTTTTACCTCGGTGTCATTACGCTGGACTGTCGTTAGACTGACGGTGCTCACTTGCAGGCCTGACATCGACTCATGTTACGAATTACGCCAGAGTCACACGTAGCTACTTTAGGGCGGGTGTAATTACGCTGAGCCGTCGCTATGGTTTTGCTAGGCTGATGCCGTGCGCGCTGGAGGCTTCTTAGCCTTACTTTGGGCCTTCTTTTTTTTTTACGTTCTAACTCGTTGAGACACGTTACAACTACGTTGTACCAATGTTTCGCCTATGTCCACTACGTTGTACTGATGTCCAATTTGGCCCTGAAACGGCGAGAATTTCTACGTATCTCAAGGTAAAAAAAAAAGTGATTTTTAAATTGCCCACTCGCTCGCCTGGTATGTCGTAGTGTGACAGCGGTATTACAAGAAAAAAGTTTACATATATATATATATAGTTTTTTAATTTGTGTAAATTTTCACATTCTTACTTTAGCACAAAATCATGCAAACATACTTTTAATACATTTTGTGGGATATAATTAATAAATATGTCGTGGGGGTGATGAAAATGGGAAATACTGCGCCTAGAGCGGGACTCGAACCCACATCTCTTTGCATTCCGGGCCAGTGTGCTAACCATTACACCACCTAGGCTCCCTGATATCAATACACTCCCCACGCCTACCTGTCTATGTGGTTACTTGCTGAGAGGTCAGTGCAGACCCTACACTCGTCCCCCTGGAATTGTAAGTCTTGTAATCTTACAATTACATACATCAGGCAAGCACTAACACTAATACACAGGGTAGGTTCAACAACCATACAGCGCAAAGCTTTACAGGATCCTGATCACGGCAACCGTGTCGTGGGGGTGATGAAAATGGGAAATACGTCTAGAGCGGACTCGAACCCGCATCTCTTTGCATTCCGGGCCAGTGTGCTAACCATTACACCACCTAGGCTCCCTGATATCAATACACTCCCCACGCCTAGCTGTCTATGTGGTTACTTGCCTGAGAGGTCAGTGCAGACCACTACAAATACATATGGTGTTGCTAACATACTTGACACACAAAAGCAACCATAACTATTTGACTTGCTATTAAAGAAAGAAAGAATTATGGCCATAGTAACGCGGACACCAAATATGTGGTATCCAGTTTCAGAGAACGACCCTTAAACAGGATTGCTAGTCTTGATGATATACGTAACTACAACGTAAAACAACAAACAAACAAGGTGTTTCAACTTATCAACATTCTAGTTATAAAACTTTCAATGATACTGTGATAAGTAGTCTGCACTGCCCTCTCAGGCAAGGAGCCACATAGACAGGTGGACTTGGATGGATAGGGTGATAGCCTAGATAAACTAATGGTGAGAACTCTAGCTCTGGCATGGCAAGAAGTGTGGGTTCGAATCCTGGCCAATGTTTCCCTTCATTTGTATTACCCGCTCTTATTCCCACGACAATTGAAAGGAACCTGCCCTGTGGTTCCACGGTCTTATTTGTGCTCTACATGATTTGAGGGTCCTTCAAAACCATTGCTCACCTAATCTTCATCTTATTCAAGTGGTAGATCGTGGGGTTCGAACCCTGGTCGAGTCAAACCAATGACTTAAAAATTGAAACTTGTCGCTTCCTAGCTTGGCGCTCGGCACTACTAGGGATGTACCGTATAAAGCTTGCTACATTTTGCAGTCCTCATTTTTGTTTTAATGTGATAGCCCATCACGATACACTGAAATATTGGTTTGAACGTAGCTTATAAAATATTTATGTAATGTTTAGTATATATTTTTTCTCTCGAATTTTTTTCATAACTGCATTAAAAAAAATTATGCCCACTAATGGTATGTGTATAAAGGAATTTGACATGTGTTTATGTCATAACTGAGAAAGTAGAATATTGAGGAGTCCAAAAAGGCTTCTTTGGTGAACATTTTATTCAGGAGAATATGCACTTTTTCAGAACCTGTGCAGTGGTCTCCCGTCAGTAAGCATTTATGTCTTTTGCACATTTTCTCTTTGTTTCTAATCTTAACATGGTTCCTGAACTAAACTTATTTGTTTTATGCATTTGCTTTGCACATACAGTTTGAATTCTGGCCGAGTCAAACCAATGACTTATATAATTGATACTTGTCGCTACCTAGCCTGGTGCTCGGCATTACTAGGATATGACAAGGACTGGTTAGCTCAGTGTCTGCATTATGCGACTGAGTGTGATATCAGGTCATGGTGCTGGTGGCCTGGTCATCCAGGGCGGCAGCACTATAAAGTCTTTTTGAGTGTGCACTGTCACAAGTCGGGATTGTCCTGATATGCCCTTTGATGTTGCCAGGATTTAAAACCCCAACAAACAAACATATACAATTCCTTTTGCTTACATTTCCTCAGTGTGTTTAACTTTTGATGTCATGAATGTAGTACATTTTTTAAAGTGCTTTTGATGCAGTTATGAAACACTTTTTAAAAATTAGTCAATGCAGAAAATTTCTAAACCTATTTTATGGATACGTATGTTCAAACCTATTTTTGGTGTGTTTGCAATAAAAAATGGTTGGGCTCGCTTTTTTACCTCAATTATGCATTTACTTATATAGAATTTAGTTGTGTTGTTTTGTTCACTATGTTGGGAAAGTACAGGACTCCATATGTAGGTGTTCTGAGAGGTGCCCACACACTGTATACAGGTAGACTTGTTTATTTGTGGGGAAAGTACAAGACTCCACGTGTAAGAGTTCTGAGAGGTGCCTATATACAGGTAAACTTTTATTTGTTGAGAAAGTCCAAGACTCCACATGTAAGGTTTCTGAGAGGTGCCCGCAACCTGTATACAGGTAGACTTGTTTATTTGTTGGGAAAGTACAAGACTCCACGTGTAAGTTTTCTGAGAGGTGCCTGCATCCTGTATACAGGTAGACTTGTTTATTTGTCGGGAAAGTACAAGACTCCACATGTAAGTGTTCTGAGAGGTCCCTGCACTGTGTAGGTATATGTTGGGACTCGTTGAGTCGTATCCCGGGAGTTCCTACAAGATGATGTAATCACTTGGGTGATGTTTTGCTTGAATTTCAGACTATGGCGATAAGGACAACTCGGATCTGGCAGATCGGTACAACGTAGAGAAGGAAGACTTTCCGGTTTACAAGCTCTTTATAGGGTCTTCGATGGACAATCCCCGAGAGTTCAAGGGCAAAGGCGCCAAGTCAGATGACATCAAGCGCTGGCTCATTAAGGAGACTGGTCAGTAGCCTTGTTTGTACCACCTCATATAGTTTAATAAATGAATTCTATCAATTAGTAATAAAACCTTAGATTTTGTTGTCAGGAATTTTATTTCCCTTGGCCGCAAATATATAATTGTGACCTTCTTAATTTAATGAGTGTCTATTGACACATAATTGATTGCATGCTTTTACATGTAAAAATGATGGTCTAAATCAAAACCAAACATTTCTCACCATGAATATAGCCTATGCTGCCGGCACGGCGTATAGCAACCACCAATCAATCAAAAACATGTTTGTTTGTTTAACGAGCCCCCAGCACAAAAAGTAAACACCGGCTATCATGTGGGGGTGGGGGGGGGGGGTCATACAGTGGTGTTTGCACTTCAAATATCTCAAAGGTTAGCCAATTAAAATAGAATATACCGAAATTATTGATAAAGGAAATCAATCCATTTGGATTATGACCAGTACTGCACAGTGGCAAAAACAAGTGCATGCACTTTGAGCCGAATAAACAATCACAAAAAACCTTTAAAAAACTAAGTAAAGGAAGGTAAATTATAACGATAAACCTAATATATGTATATCAGAAAATGACAGAAACGCAAAACCATCGGACTATGCAACGTTAACGACCCCCCCGCACAAAAAGTAAACATCGGCTATTGGAGGTCGTATGGTAGTTAAACACAATTTAGTTAAACCCACTAATTTAATAAGAAACTGTAAACAGCTGATTTATATTTCAAGAGCACAACAATGTACAACGGACAATATGAACATAAAATAGGGTTAGAGCTGCCTAGTCCGATGAAAACATTAAATTTTCAACAACCAAAGCAATTATCTAGATTGGTTTTTACACCCCTGCAACATCTAAGGTCATATCAGGATTGGCAACTTTATAGTGCTGTTCCATTTGGAGATCAGGCCACTGGCACCATGACCCGATATCCCACTCGGTCACGTTATCCTGACACTGAGCTAACCAGTCCTTGCCCTATCCTATTAATGCCAAGCGCCAGGCTAGAAAGCGACAAGTATAAATTTAAAAGTCATTGGTTTGACTCGACCGGGAACGGAACTCCCGCATGCGAGGTTCGCGCTCTATCGATTCGGCCACTGCACCCGGTCACCTCACAAAGTGAAATGCAACAAACCTCTGCCGACGCATTCTAATGCGAGTTCTTCATGCCCATTCCGTCGTTTCTATTCATAGATGAGAATCTTCCGGATTTGTTATCTGCCTGATTTCTTTTCCCCCGAATATTTTTCAAATTTGCGACTATTCTGGGATTTGCACATTCATTGATATGTTTTCCGTCCCAAAAAATTCAACAAATATTTTCCTGGCTTTCTTTTCTTGTCAGGCCATTCTCATCTAGGCTTGCGTGCGTGTGGGGATTGGGGGGGGGGGTGAATTCCACTTCCTCTAAAGAGTCATAAGAGGGGCCGCAGTTTTATATTTTTTCCAATTTTGTCCCATCTTTCTTACCAAATAATTTATTTAATTTACAAAGGAGCGCACCGGACGTGGTAGTCGAATTTGTAACAGCGTTGGCTCCCCGTGTGGAAGATCGCGGGTTCCAGTCCCGGCCGAGTCAAATCAATGACATAACAAAATTGATAATTGTCGCTGTCTAGCCTATTAGGTTGCAGGATGGCAGGTTTGGTGGGTTGTCAGTAAGTTGTGGTTTAACAACAAAAATTGTTTTGCAGGAATGTGGCTAGGCTTACCTGCATGCCTGGAAGAATTTGACACCTTCGTGGAAAGCTTCTATAAAGCCAAGTCGAAAGCGGACAAGGATCAGGTTGTGGAGAAAGCAAGAAAACAAGCAGACGCTCTCGCTAACGAAGATGAGAAAATCAGAGCCCAGATTTACATCAAGACCTTCGAGAAGGTTCTCGAGAAAGGCAATGATTTTGTGAACAAAGAGTTGGTGCGCGTCGAGAAGTTAGCCGAGCAGAAAGTGAGCGAAAAGAAGAAGTTGCAGCTGAGGAACCGCGCCAACATCCTGACATCTTTTAAGACGAGGCTTGAGCCGCGGGAGGAGTTGTGATTGCGCTGAGCGAGTCTTCGAGCACATCGCCGGGGTGGGGGGGCAAAATAACCCCGTGGCATGTATGTATATGCAACCGGTTTTTCACGTTCCATGTTCCAAGCATAGTGGCAATGAAGGAAAGTGGATTATTAAGAACCTCAACTGCTGTCATATTTGTAGCATTCTCAATCTGGTGATGTGCATGCCCCAAGATGTCATCGAACAGTCCTATCATTTGTCTGTTTGGAAGCTTTTTTTTTTTCTTCTTAAATTTGTTTATATATTATTATTGTTATAAATCTTTCTTCTCAACTATAACATGAGATTATGTGGTTTTTTGGTAGACAAAATGGATGTATGCAGAAACTGGGGTCATGGACAAGGGTAGCTGGGACCAATGTTGATCAAGTCTTATGGGATTCGGAGTGTGGTGGGTGAGGGTGGGGGTGGGGTGGATGGTTAGCAGGTGCTGGGTGATTGTAGAGCGCTCTAAATTATAATTGTGTACTGTGTAGTGAGTGAGAAGCTAGCTGTTTTTCAGGATGGAACACTAGGTGGCGCTGTGTAGTGCATCTGAATGTAAACCAATTGTTGAAGCTGTTAAAACAATCATCTTTAAGCCATTCCCATAAACACAGGCTGTGTTTGTTTGTTGGGGTTTTACATCCTTGCAACATTTTAGGTCATCCGAAGGGCAGGAATGGTGGTTTGTTTGTACTTGTGCGCTACCGCCTTTGGTTCGGTGTGCAAATCTTGCGTTGGCGAAGATAACCAGATGTTGCCTGTTGCGCGTGTGCATTTGTTGTTAATTACTTCAAAGGCCAAACTCAAAGTGTATTAAGAACCCCCTCACTGGTAATTCAACCCCCCCCCCCCCTGGTTTATGCCATGCCTCCCAGTATGTCTGTATATAAATATACTCCAGTAGAAATGTGGTCCAGGTATCTATATTTTAGCCCTATCTGATATGAAGTGATGTGTTCCACCTTTGCTTTTGAATCCAAGGTGTGTGTAATGTCAATTAAAAGTTTAAAAAAAACTTACACCCAGATAGTGACAGCTGAAGTCACCTTAGCAACTGCCCCCGTCGCCTCTTTCTGAGTTCTGTAACCTAGGCCTGGTTGGGAACAGATGAGGGCTGTATGTGTCAATCAACACTGACAGCAGTGTCATGTGACCTGTCAAGTAACACCTTGAATAAGCCATATTAGTGTGTCCAGAGGTAACGCTAACAGTACTGTGTCACACAGGCCACTGGTACCGAGGTAATTACTGTCATACAGAGACCACTGGTAATGAGGTAACTACTGTCACACACAGGCCACTGGTACCGAGGTAATTACTGTCATACAGAGACCACTGGTAATGAGGTAACTACTGTCACACACAGGCCACTGTTACCAAGGTAATTAGTCATAAGCCCTATTCACACACGGGCGTTAAGTCGCCTCAACTAGTTTGCCTTGTCTAGTTCGGCTCACATTGGCCGTGTGGATGCGATGCTGAAGCGGATTAGGGCTGAGTCGATTCATCTAGTTCGCCGCAAGTAAACCACCTCGCGAGGTAGTCTCGATGAAGCAAACTAGCTTAAGTCGGCCCATCTTGTTTGTGTGGACGGTAGCGATTTACTTTGAGGCGGCTTAAGCACGTCACACGCATGCGCAGTCGATACCTGAGTTTGTTGATTTTCCGGTCGATCAAAAGTGCATATTATATAATTTGGTCTATGAAACTGCTAGCTGTGCACAGATATTTTTTTCATCATTTATCTTTAGGTTTTCACTGCCGAGCAGAAGTTTTGATTGTTCCAAAACAAAACTATTCAGTTGATACATATCTAGGTCGAACCCACACTCTCGTGGTGACGTTGACTAATCGAAACTGGCGCTGGTTAGTATGGACTTGCTCATGCGCAGATATCGATTTCCGCCTTAAACCGCCCCAAGTACTGCATGTGTGGACACGACTCACTTTCACGCCTAGTTCGCCTTATCTAGTTCGGCCTAAAGTTGTGTGTGTGAACAAGGCTTTAGAGACCATTGGTCATGAGGTGACTACTGTTACACAGGCCACTGGTACTGAGGTATTTACAGTCACACACATGCCATTGGTTATGAGGTAGCACTATACTAAGGTAGCGGCAATCCTCTATCACCTGTACAAATAAGATTCACATAGTACTACTACTCAGGTGATTACACCTATTTAATATGAAGAATATTGATAGCAACAATCGGTGCATTTTTTTCCTTTCTCCACATCTCCAGTCTAGAATGGGCCCTATGAAAGATTTTAAAAGATTCCCCTAAAAATCAGAAGGTGGCAGAATCCAAATGATGGTGACAAGGGAATGGTTTCTTTGCAGTTAGATTGAGCTGTCAGCCACTCGGCTACACACACGGGGTTCTTTTGACGGCGATATAGCAGCTTTACCCGCAGCGATGAAAGATCTCCGCGATTCCGCTGATTTCCGGGATTTTTCAATCCCGCATCACCATCAGCGTAGATCTATACTAGTATGTGGTGCAGATGCTGCAGCACTATCAGCGTATACCACTAATAAATGCTCCAAACACCGCAGCACTACCAGCGTATACTACTAGTACCATTATACATGCTTCAAACGGTGCAGCACTATCAGCGTATACCAATATAAAACCCAACTTCCGGGAATTTTCCGTGATTCCCTGACAGTGTCCCTATGGGAGAATATCAGCATTTCCGCTTTTTTTCCCTGGAGATCACTTTCATCCCTGACCCGCTCACTTCTCTAGAATATGGGACTGAGCCTTGTATTGTTGGGAGCCTCTGAAACGTTGGGGGAACCTTCAACAGTAGCATACATAGTTCTCTCTCTATACGCCATCCTTCAAAAACAAAGCAATTGTAAAGGCGAACATAGTTCTAGCATAAGTAATTCAGATTTCTCATGTTCTGGTTGTTCCATAGAAATAATTCTGCAGACTTTGCTCGTTATGTATTTGATGTTTGAAATTTTTTTTTTTAATTTTTAAACATTTTTTAGAAACCTTCAGAACTGATTATAATTCGCTTAAAAGTGAGAAAATGAAGTTCTGGGCTGAAATTGGTACTTTAATGTTGTCATTGCTGAGATGTGTTTGTGCAAATCACCACTGTGTTACTACAAGGGCGAGGTGATGTATCTAGTCCCATGGTGATCATGTTTACGGTGGATACCGTGTAATTAATTTGTAATGTTTTAATAAATAATAAAAAATGGGAAAAAACTAATCTGAAACGGTTCAATTACTTCTTTCTGTTCTAGTTCCAAATAGGCATTGTATTGCATGGCTGGATGTGTGCCTATTTCAGACATGCCAACCATTTTAATTAACGAACCATTAATATTTTCGGGTTATGATTCTGCCGTTTCGCATAGAATCTCCATCATTCCAAGGAAAGTCATGTTTCCCCCTAAAATTCGGCATGTCTAGTTTGTGTTGTTGAATTAGTCATGTTACATATGATGGTTTTTGGATGTAAAATATATTTGGTAGGTTTCTGTCATTCTTCAAATTTAGCTATGTACGTTTGTCCTCAAAGTTTGTGTGTAACCACACCAGACGATGTACGTACTGTCAATGTAACAGTTGCATATGATCACAGTACAGTACCAACCGGCCATAGTACAATCTGTAACTACCAAATGACAATATTAGTCCCTGTAAGAGTACCAGACCACAGTAGTCCCTGTAAGAGTACCAGACCACATTAGTCCCTGTAACTACCAAACCATTGTACGGTCCCTGTAACAGTACAGTCCGTGTAACTACCAAATGGCTATATTAGTCCCTGTAACAACACCAGACTACATTAGTCCCTGTAACTACCAAATGTTTATATTAGTCCCTGTAACAGTACCAGACCACATTAGTCCCTGTAACTACCAAATGTTTATATTAGTCCCTGTAACAGCACCAGACCACATTGGTCGTAATGCGAAGCATTTCGTTTGATGCGAGGGAAGGGAGAGCGGCTCCACCCCCCCCCCCCCCCCCCCTTACCCGGGCTTCCCACCCAGCACTCGCGCCTCGCGCGACGCCCGCTGCTCACCCTCGCCCTCCCCCGGCCCTGAGCGACTCACCCCCCCGCTGCTCACCCTCCCCCTCCCCCGGCCCTGAGCGACTCACGCCTCTCCTGCCACTGCTCACCTTCCCCCTTATAAGGCCGCCCGCCGGCCTTCCTCAGGCACTCAGCCTCCAGCCGCCTTCCACCTCTCTGCCCTTTCTTCTCCTTTGGCATTTCTTCACCTCGGACCGCTGCGCCCCCTCGGACCGCTCCAGGATGCCCAGACACGGAAGGGGCACGGGCCGCCACAGCGCCCGGCCTACCGCCCTAGCCACGCCGGAACCCTCCTCGGGCGCGCCGGGAGGCACCTCACCCTCCTCGGCCCCAGCACCGCCCCGGGGAGCACAGACCCCGGCCGCCTCGGCGGATTTTTGATCCGCCGGCCCCCCCCCGGCCGGCCCGGGGGGCCCTCTCCGGCGCCTCACCGCCACCTCGATGCCGACAACCTCCTCACCACTACCGACAACCCCCCAGAGATCACCGATCGAAGCGACGCCCAGTCAGAGCCGGGGTTCATCACCTCGGGCCTCACGCCTCAGAACACAGCCCAGCCCAGCCTCACGAGGAGCCCCCTGCCGATACCACAGCCGCCGACCGTCACGACCACCGACAACGCCCCCAGAGATCACCGATCGAAGCGACGCCCAGTCAGAGCCGGGGTTCATCACCTCGGGCCTCACGCCTCAGACCACAGCCCAGCCCAGCCTCACGAGGAACCCTCTGCCGATACCACGGCCGCCGACCGTCACGACCACCGACAACCTCCCAGCGAACACCGATCGCAGCGACGCCCAGTCAGAGCCGGGGTTCATCACCTCGGGCCTCACGCCTCAGACCACAGCCCAGCCTCACGAGGAACCCTCAGCCCAGCCCAGCCTCACGAGGAACCCTCTGCCGATACCACAGCCGCCGACCGTCACGACCACCGACAACCTCCCAGCGAACACCGATCGCAGCGCCGCCCAGTCACAGCCGGGGATCATCACCTCGGGCCTCACACCTCAGACCACAGCCCAGCCCAGCCCAGCCCAGCCCAGCCCAGCCTCACGAGGAACCCTCTGCCAGACAACACGACGAAGCCGAGGATCATCACCTCGCACCTCACACCTCAGACGACTCAGCCCAGCTTCACGAGAGGCCCTCCCCAGACAGCCCAGCCACCGACCCTCACGGCACCGACCTTCACGACAGCGCCTTCCTGAGGCCGCCCGACCCGACCCCGACTCCCACCTCACCTCACACCTCAGACGACTCAGCCCAGCCTCACGAGAGACCCACCCAGCCCAGCCCTGAGGAGTTCGCGGCCCCCCTGCTCGACCCTCGCCGGACCTCCTCCCCCCAGGCCTCAGGAGCGGGCCTCCCTTTTTTGGCCGCCCGCTCCCCTTCCACGTAGGCCCCGGACCCTCCTCTCAACCAGGCCTGCCTCTCCGGGCCCCGCCTCGGGCGCCCCGCGCCCCCGCCTCGGGCGCGCCTCGAGCCCTCTCCTTACTCTTTGGCGGAGGGCTCCTCGGCCCCCCCTCTACCAACTCTGACACTGCTCCTTCTGAGCCCCTCCTCTATTTATCCTCTGCTCCTCATGAGCCCCTTACTGTATTGCTCCTCACGAGCCTGTTGCTCCTCATGAGCCCCTCTTATTGCTCCCTGCCTCCTCAGCCTCTGTTACCTCCTCTGTCGCCCTGCTTGTACCGTTACCTTACATTGTCTCATATGTTTTGTTCCTTCACTGTTCTCTGTATATTGCCCGAGGCGTCACAATAAACGCCTCAGTTTTCCCACATCCGCCTCTGTTCTTCCTTCTCGCGCATCGGTCGTAATGCGAAGCATTTCGTTTGATGCGAGGAGGGAGAGCGTCACCCCCCCCCGGCTTCACCAGCGCTGCGCGAGCGCTGCTCCCTCGCCCCGGCCCTGAGCGACTCACGCTCTCCTGCCTGCTCCTTCCCCTAAGGCGCCCGGCTCTCAGGCACCAGCTCCCACTCTCTGCCCTTTCCCCACCACCCAACTTCCCTCCTCCCCCCTCTGCGGCGGAGGGCTCCTCGGCCCCCCCTCTACCAACTCTGACACTGCTCCTTCTGAGCCCCTCCTCTATTTATCCTCTGCTCCTCATGAGCCCCTTACTGTATTGCTCCTCACGAGCCTGTTGCTCCTCATGAGCCCCTCTTATTGCTCAGCCTCTGTTACCTCCTCTGTCGCCCTGCTTGTACCGTTACCTTACATTGTCTCATATGTTTTGTTCCTTCACTGTTCTCTGTATATTGCCCGAGGCGTCACAATAAACGCCTCAGTTTTCCCACATCCGCCTCTGTTCTTCCTTCTCGCGCATCAGTCCCTGTAACTACCAAATGGCTATATTAGTCCGTGTAACAGTACCAAATCATTGTACGGTCCCTGTAACAGTACCAAACCACAGTACAGTCCGTGTAACTACCAAATGGCTATATTAGTCCCTGTAACAGTACCAAACCAGTGTACGGTCCCTGTAAGAGAACCAGACCACGGTAAGCCCCTGTAACTACCAAATGGTTATATTAGTCCCTGGAACAGTAACAGACCACAGTATAGTCCCTGTAAAGGTATGAAACCATAGTCCCTGTAACAATACCAGACCACAGCACAGTCCTTGTAACTACCAAATGTCTATATTAGTCCCTGTAACTACCAAACCACTGTAGTCCCTGTAACAGTACCATACCACAGTAGTCCCTGTAATGGTACCAGATGACCACAATAGTCCCTGTAATGGTACCAGATGACCACAGTAGTCCTTGTGACAGTCCCTGTGATGGTACCAGGTGACTACAGTAGTCCCTGTAACTACCATACAACCACAGTAGTCACTAACTACCATACGACTACAGTCACTAACTGGACCAGACGACCACAGTAGTCACCGTAACAGTAACATACCACAGTAGTACTTCTGCATCACGAAACCGAGCAGGACTGAAATGTATGTAGTAACTACTATATTTGTCAATTAATTATTTATATGTTAATACAAATTAATGCACTTAAAACAAAAGATTTATATCTGGAACAATTAGCTTATATTTAACGGAATTTTCTCAAATAACTGCGATTCAAACAAACAACAAATTGTTTTAGTCCCAGTCATGGCACAATGCTCTTTCTCTTTTTTTAATAGGGCTATTTCGATAACAAATGAAATGACAGGTGACTGGCATGATCATTTTGGAAAAAAATAAATAAAGAATACGATTATTCACAAGATACAAGTATCTACAAATGCTTAGCGATGTTCATAACACTTTTACAAATGAAAAGAGTCCACTTTAGTCGGCGGATCCAACAGGCGTCTCGGGTGCAAGTGTACAAAGAAGACGAAAGGTAGCGCCATCTGTACACTATTATATATATAATTAATATATATCATATATTTATATAATTAATACTTCACTCACATTCATAGGTTTATCATAAACAAAGTTATCATTTGAGGCTTTACTGGACTCAGTTCCTTGTGACAGTGACTCAGCATTTATGCAAATCAGTGTCACGATTCTCTGGGCAGTGTCATATCCATGCTATACATTCAGATTCACTTAAAACCTCAACTACACCGCCCCCGCCCCATAAAAAACCACAACTCCATGAATTAAGCCGCGTCTAGCGTCATTGCTCTATATAGATACTATTTATATAGTATGTATATATATATATATATACTCTATAGATATATACTATATATATCTATAAATTATATATACTATAGATATGTATACTAGATATATCTATAGATTACACACATATATATATATATATATATATAATCCACATATCGATAGATATATATCTAGTTATAGATATGAACATAAACAAACAAACCATATATAACTAGATTATAGAAATTACAATATATGGCAAGCTGCTGGAATATGAATAACAAATTAAATGGCATTATGAAGCAAATACAATTCAAAGCGACTCCCATCAGGCTGTCACAGTGTTGCTGTACTGATCTCTACAGGTAGGTGACTTTACGCGATAAACCACCAATGTCTTTGAAAACCTTACCGGGCACAGATTATAGTTCACACATATTGAGAGGGCAAGACGTATATATCCATCCTCACGCCTTAAAGCCTGCTAAAAATCCAGCATCACCGCTAAGAAAATTTAAAACTTATTGGAAGTGAACAGCTATTTTTTTGTGTGTATCTTGGAAGAGACCCACCCCCCCTCCCCCCACCTCACACCCTTTATTTTGTGTTATTGCTGCATTCAGCTTATAGTTGACGGGTTAGACTGCAACGTTGTAGAACTAACAGGCAGGTGCTCTATTATAGCAGCATTCCGGTTTGTATTTGGTGGATTAGACTGCAACGTTGGAGAACTAACCGGCAGACGCACGATTATAGCTGCATTCAGGTTGCAGTGCTGGAGAACTAACAGGCAGGCGCACTATTATAGCTGCATTCAGGTTGTACTTGGTGGGTTAGGTTGCAGCACTGGAGAACTAACAGGCAGGCGTGCTATTATAGCTGCATTCGGGTTGTACTTGGTGGGTTAGGTTGCTGCGCTGGAGAACTAACAGGCAGGTGTGCTATTATAGCTGCATTCGGGTTGTACTTGGTGGGTTAGGTTGCTGCGCTGGAGAACTAACAGGCAGGCGCCCTATTATAGCTGCAGTCGGGTTGTACTTGGTGGGTTAGGTTGCTGTGCTGGAGAACTAACAGGCAGGCGCGCTATTATAGCTGCATTCGGGTTGTACTTGGTGGGTTAGGTTGCTGTGCTGGAGAACTAACAGGCAGGCGCGCTATTATAGCTGCATTCGGGTTGTACTTGGTGGGTTAGGTTACAGCGCTGGAGAACTAACAGGCAGACGTTCAATTATAGCTGCATTCAGGTTGTTAGACTGCAATGTTGGAGAACTAACAGGCAGGTGCTCTATTATTGCTACATTCAGGTTGTACTTGACAGGTTATACTACAGCTTGAGAACTAACAGGTAGCCACTCTATGATAGCTGCGTTTGGGTTGTACTTGATGGGTTAGACTACAGCTGAAGAACTAACAGGCAGATGCACTATTGTACCTACATTCGGATTGTACTTGATGGGTTAGACTGCAGAACTAACAGGCAGGCGCATATTATAGCTGCATTCGGGTTGTACTTGACGGGTTAGACTGAAGCTAGAGAACTAACAGGTTCTCGGGACCATGCTCTGTTAGCCGGCTGGCAGTTAGGGGGGGCCTTACGCTGCCAGCTCGCTGTAAAGAAGACGGCTGCGCCCCTGCAGCAATGCCAGCATTGCACACAGCCGCTGTTGGGCAGGTCTCACAACCACACCCACTCACCAATCACACAGTGCGGGAAAACTGCCAAGTAATTCACACGTTACCCCCACTCCCCGCACCAGCTCGCTAAATAAACCTCACTTCACAGTCACATCATCTGGAATTTCGGCTATGTCCTAGGCGTTAGATTTCGCCATCAGTTGACACAAGTCTAACCACACGGATCTGGCCATTTTGGAATTTCGTGTAAATTTCAAGGTAGGTATGTGACTGTGATTGACAAGACTGACAGAATAGATACCACTAGCTTTTCGCTGTGAATATGACCCTTGGTGTCGACACAGAAATCAATCAACCACATGTGTCATCGGAAATGAAGCTTGCACAACATGGGACTCGATCGTTACAACACAAGCGAAAGTTAACTTTAATTATGTAACTGATCGAGGTAGATGGCGTTTAGGAGTTAAGGATCACCGTGTATTACTTGTACTAATACTATCTAATGGCCAAGTAATATTATAATTGAAACAGAATTTAATTCAAATCCAGTCTTAAAATTGCAGTCTGATGGTTTTCGAATTTCTGCCATATTTTTTTTAAAACATAAATATATTGAGATAATAATTACCTACTTTACTTTAAAGGTAACTTTTTATTTTAAAGGGTTAGCTTCAGAGATATTTGAAGTGAAAACATGCCAAATTTGATTTTGATGTGCATGTTGAAATGCTAGACACAATATGCTTCAGTAGTAGTAGGTTATATTAAATAGATTCAGTATTCCTTCTATGCAGCAATGTTATATGTTCTATGCAGCAATCTTCTATGTTCAATAAAGCACCAGTATCTAATGCCTCAGTCACACTATGGCTTGTGACCACTTTGTGACCAAAAGCCAGCGACCTTGCGGCCAAATATAAAAATTTTAAAAAAAGGCGAGAAAAACAATGGTCGACGAGATGTCGCAAGCGCTGGAAATAATTTTGGTCGCAAGCAGGTTTTTGATGCAGCAGCTGCAACCACCTTGCAACCAAAATGGCCATAACTTTTTGGTAGTCACAAACATAATGTGACTAGGGTATAAATGCTTTTATCGGATTATGCAGCTTTACATAACATATGGTCTCGATAATGTCAGTGACATCAGCAAAAATAAAAAAATAAAAACCAGGGCAATCTTACACATTAGTACCATGTTTTAACAGCAGGGGTTTAACGCCATATAACGTCAGCCCAAAAGAACCCTTAAAGCTTTTTTCCCTCTTTTCTTTGTTGACACCTTTTGCCAGATTGCTGCGCAAGGTTCGGTTGTCGGGAGTTATACGCCCCGGCAACATCTAAGGTCATATCAGGACGGTTGCTGCGCAAGGCTCGGTTCCGGTCACGTGACTTAGGTCTGTGCAGAACAAAACTACAATAACTTGCACACTTTGCAATCTCGATGCCAGCCAGCACATTTGAAGGTTTAAAAACAAAACCCAGCTGCCTCAAACACATGATATGCAATGTTGTGGTCAATACCAGCATATATTTGGGGGTTGACAGCTGCGTTATAGCCCAGTATATTTTTCTTGGCAATTATTTAAATTCATCATTATTATTATTACTATTGTAATGCAAGAAATATTAGCGAAAAGGCAAGAATTTGCAGCAGCAGGTGAATAACCAGGAAAACCTCATCATACAGTTTGTTTGTTTGACTTTTACGTCCTGGCAACATCTAAGGGCATATCAGGACGCTGCATGAGAAAGCCGTGATACTCAGTGTACATCATGTTTAACTGTTCCCAAACACACCCATTATTATTATTATTAATAATAATAATTGAATGTACCGAGATTTGGCCAAGTCTCCACCTAAATGACAGTACTATGCAGCTAATTCGTTTTCATTTTGTAACTTGTTTCTATGCACAAAAAAAGAAGGAAAAAGAAAAAAGAAGGGAAAAAAAAAAGGATTAAATTTATGAAATATTAATTTATTTTTTATAAACTTTCTAAAGTGAGCACCCCCCCTCCCCCCGCCGCCAACCCCAACCTTCCAAGAAGAAGAAAATCCTACCAAAAATAAAAGAGCACTCAACCAACCAAACCCAACACATATGTGGAAGACATTCATCCCTGAATGTACAGGAGTACAACATATGACCCTAGATGTTGCTAGGACGTAAAACAACAAAAAAAGCATGGTGCCATGATCAGCGCAGCCTACATAAGGACAACCAGCACTACCGTAAAGCCTCTGCTATAAGCCGCACTGCCAGTTTTCTTTGTTTTTTTTGGGGGGTGGGGGTGGGCATATATATAAGCCGCATTCAAGCAGAAATAAAAAGCGTCAGATATATGCGCCTGAAATTTAGAGCTTTTACTCCGCTTTTTTTTTGTTGCGGGGGGTGGGGGTGGGGGTGGGGGTGTCGTCGTCATATATAAGCCGCATCCATGCACATTTAAAAAGCGCCAGATATATACGCCTCAGCTTTTGAGACTTTACTCCGGGATAAATCGGACTACATTTGTGCACACATAAACCACGGCTTGTGGTGGAGGTTTCACAGCAGGTGGTCTACAGCAAGCTTTTAAAACAAGTGTTATACTGGGCTAGAGATGTGCTTTATATCATAATAATATCATCGCCGTGCCTTTCTTATCGTCCTTCTATTGCCATTGCAAGCACCCATGGATTTTAATGCAGTTTTGCCTTTCTTTTCCCTTTTAAAAAGAAGTAGGCCGACCCCTCCTCCACCACATCTCCATCCCCTCCACCCCTACACGTGGGGAGACTGCGGATTAATGCCGGTCGGCGATACTACTTCTCAAATAAAAAAAACTAGATATACAGTAAAACCTCTCCCCAGATCACAACATTCTCTTCAGGGATGAAAGTGGTCTCCGGCAAAAATCTTTGAAATCAAGCCGAGATTATTACACCGATGACGAATTTCCATGAAAACACAGATCCCCCCCCCCCCCCCCCCCCCCATAGGATTAGCACTGTCGGAGAATCGCGGGGGAAAATGGCGGAAGTCAGGTTTAAACTGCCCTTCTTGTGACTATTATCGCCCATACCTAACATTTTCTTGTTTGGGTTTTATGTTCTCACAACATCTAAGGTCATATAAGAACGGGTTCAAACTAACCAATTGTTGCCATATACATTTTAACATTAATCGGTAAATATAAAAAAATCGCGAAATGGCGGAAATCTTTCATCCCTGTCGGTTAAATCCAGCGGATCAATATGTTCATGATTTACAGCTGTCAAAGCTGAGCGCATTCTATACAGTAGCTTCGAATTAATTACCAAGTCGTACACCTCAAGAAGAAACAAGCGAACTTATTGTACTAGAACGCTGTCATCAAGTATGAGGAGCAACATATATCGACTGAGAATATAAGAAGCACAGAATACAGGAAGTAGGGATAGTCAAGCATGGAAGTAATGTGCCACAGGGTGGTGTGTAGGGATAAGCTGCTCATACAATGAAACCCTGTTATAACACGATTGTTTGGGGGTCCATAAAATGTCATCGCGAAAACAGCGAGGTTGCGCTAAATCGGTATTCAGCTTACTGAATTACCTTTGAATTAAGGAATTCTGGGTCCAATGAATCATCGCGTTATATCAGAATTTGCGTTAAATTGGGGTGCATTATAACGGGGTTTCACTGTACTGTAATACTTGGGTTATGCGAGTCAGAGAAGTGAATGTGGTTGCAGCTGCATCAGTAACTGCGACTACTATGTACACCACCTACCAGGAACTCTTTGAACTACTCGCTTTTTGTCATTAGGTCAAGCTACCTATGTACATGATCTCTGCGCATGTATGACACAGGTATTCTGAGTTCCGCTGGTCCCTCAGGAAGGACTGAAGCTGTGACCCAGCGCGTCGGGTCGTGGCTATAGTTAACACGGTGGACGGTGTCGACAGGTGGTGAATACACATCTATCCACCTTGATACAGGAAGTGGTATTTTATCTCATGCAAAATATTTGTAAAGACAATTTGACTGCAATCTACAATTATCAGGAGGGATATGGTTACACATGCAAAGTGAGTTAAAATAATAGGGTTTATACTTAAAGTTGCATAGTCCCATGGTTTTGAATTTCTGTATTTTTTCTGAGATAAATATATTAGACCGATCACTAGTATCTACTTTACATTAGTTCAGTTACTTTTATTTTAAATGATAAACATTTGAGAGATTTTGAGTGCAATCATGGAAAATTAGTTTTGGCACACTTGCCAAAACTCTGACACCATAGACTTCTTCAGTAACAGGTTCTGTTAAATTGGCTCAGTATTGCCTTCTACGCAGAAACAAATGTGTAATAAGTGCATCAGTATCTAAGTTAGATATGTAAAATCTAATCTAGATATTTGATTTGGTTTGGAAATTTGATATTTCATCAGACTATGTAGCTCTAAGGATGGGGCTGGGTGGGGGACACCCATCATTACACCCATCACCCACCATGTAAACTGTAGCTGTGACCCGGCATGCTGGGTTCCAGCCTTAGGCCTTACTGAGGGACCAGCGAAACTAGGAATACCCGTATTGAATGCCGTGTACAGGCAGCGTTTACTACACGTGTTATAATTGGACGATACAGACCCAGCGTTCCACTTGGCACGTCATGATCACCCGTTAAAGGAATCAGCGGGTATTAATTACTCCCCAAGTAGGCCATGTACATGAAAGTAGGTCACGTAGTGAACACAGATGAATGCATTGATCGCAGGTGATGCAGAGAAAGTAGTGAAACCGAGGTCATATACACTGAACCAGGCAAGGAACCAGTCATGAAACTAATGCAGACCAATACCCTAGTCACACTATTGCTTGCGACCGCTTCGCAACCATAAAAAAAGGTTGGTCGCAAAATGGTCCTCAGTGGTCGATGACCTCCTTGTGACCAAAATGGTCGCAAGGAGGTTGCAGCTACTGCACTAAAAACCTTGCCACCAAAATGGTCGCAAGATCAAGGACCATTGTTTTGGTCGCAATGAGGTTGCCAGTGACTGTGGGTTCTTTGGTCCAAAGTGGTCACAAGCCGTTGTGGTGGTTTCAGCGTGTTCCCGTGCTCAGCCGTGTCCCTCGCTTCTGCGCATGCGTCAGAATCTAGTAAACATGGCCGTAATCGATTAACACGAACCGGGCGACTCGGGTCATCCGAATTTCAAATAGAACACGCGAGTGGAGTCGACAAATACACGTCCCGTGTGCAAAAAAAGAATAACTTAGATTAATGAAATGGAAATATAGGTAAACTGGGCCATGATACAATACTTTAAATCCTATTTTGCTGTACTTTTATCGGTTATTAAAAAAAAAAGAACAAACTGTCCACCCGAGCGTATTCGATTATTCAACCCGAGTTTGTAGGATGTGCGCATGCGCCAATAAGTGGCTGGGGTGACCCGAGTTGATGCGAAATCCGTGCATGCGCAGAAGCAACGGGACACGTCTGAGCACGGGAACACGCTGAAACCACCACACCGTAATGTGATGGGGACTTTGAGGCTCTTGCTTACAATACGGCAGATGTAAAACCTCAAACTTTAAAGAGGAAACAATGTGTTATGGTAGAGACAGAATCGGTAATCAAACTTAGTGACCCGTACGAGGGCCCACAATTCAAGCATCAGTTTTGGGTTTGATGTCGAAATCACGCACCTTTTCGATGAACCTGGTGGGTATTTATGGAACTAATGGGTAAATGTAGGTTTTTTTTTACCATTAAGTTGTTTTTTAAAGAAAAAGAAAGGGGTGTGTGGCTTAGCATTGTCTCAGTAGCTGTCAATCAAACGGCTGGTCCAGCCCTCTGGGCTCGGTGGATTCAAATGCTAGCGATAGCAATTGAATCATACCTCCTTATAAGGATTTAGATTCCTTAATATTACAAACACCAGTTACAAATCAGATACATGTGTTACCTTCTGGTTTCTATACAATGCATTCACACAAATTTGTTTTCTTTCCTTTTTGTGTGAGATAAACACACTCCAATAGTATTATCTGACACTGAATACATTAGATATAAGCGGATTTTAAAAAAAAGAGAAGAATGTAGTAAAAAAAAAAGAAGCATAGTTTTGCTTTAATTGATACATTTACCTACTTTACTGATCTCCCCTGTTTTGCCAAACCGCTCCAGCAGATTAGACGGAAGTGTCCTATTCCAGAGCTTTGCACTGAGCATTATGGGATGGATTGAAATACCGGATATCCCTTATCTCAACCCAACAATTCAGTTGAGTTTTGAGTTTTTGTACTTTTGTGGGTGATTTAATTTAAAAAAAAAATAATTACACACACAAAAATACCAAAACATATTAGAATCAGATTCACACTACAAACCGTCTTTAACATATAATCGTTCATGGTTAGTTTAATTCCACGTGGTGTTGAATTTGTGGTATACATTATGTTGCCCTGTACTAGCTAGTGTGTGTGGGGGTGGGAGGGGGGGGGGGAGAGAAGCTGTACCCCCACCCACCCAGCATGTAACCCCTATGAAATGGCTGGAAATGGCATTCCAGAGCCTGTAGATTAACACATTTCCTACTGGGTTGGTGGGGGGGGGGGGCATAGGCCAAGAGCCCCCCCTCCCAGTGCTTCATGCCTTTGGCATTCGTTCATTTCAAGAATTTATCTGTATCCCCAAACAAATCTTCGGTCCCTAACAAACATTCCTAGTTACGGCTATGCTAGCCACCTCCATGGATAAGCCAATTTCTTAGCTTGTCACTACATACCTGGTACTGCCAACCAGTCCTTGCACTATACTATTAATGCCGGGCGCCTGGCTAGGAAGCGACAAGTATACATTTTTAAGTCATTGGTTTGACTCGACCAGGGTTCGAACCCACGAACCCAGTCTACCAGCACGGGAGATGGACACTCTAACGGTCTACCAGCACGGGACACTCTAACGCAATCGGCTATCCCATCTTGTCGTGTACGACCCATGAAAATGTTGAAAACTTGTTCCAATACCTAAGCTGTAATGGCACAACACAATGTGTGTGTGTGGTGGTGGTGGTGGTAGGGGGGAGTGGGGGGGGAGCTAAGGCAAAAGTACCAGGTTCTAACACAAATGTTAACCACCATGTACAAATTGGCACTTGTGATTAAAGTTGCATAGTCCTATGGTTTTGAATTTCTGTATTTTTTCTGAAATAAATATATTAGATCGCTCACTAGTATCTACTTTACATTAGTTCAAAGTTACTTTTATTTTAAATGGTAAACGTTTGCGATATTTTGAGTGCAAATATGGAAAATTAGTTTTGGCAAGTTGCCAAAACTCTGGCACCATAGACTTCTGCAGTAACAGGTCCTGTTAAATTGACTCAGTATTGCCTTCTATACAGAAACAAATGCTTAATAAGTGCATCAGTATCTAAGTTAGATATGTAAAATCAAAACTAGATAATTGGTTTGGTTTTGAAAATTTTATATTTTATCGGACTATGCAGCTTTAATAACCACTCAAAGGTTCTTTTATTTGTTTGTTTTTAAATGCTACCTCATAAGTTAAATTTGTTGGCTTGTCTGTAAGAGAATAAGATCTATGGCACGCTGACAACGATATGTTCATCTAGGCCTGCAATCAGTGGGGGGGGGGGGGGGTGAAAGAAACTGAACACTGGGCTCAGCAGACCCACGACTAGAGATGTGCTTACTTAGGTGACTAGTGCACCATGGGTGCAGACAAAGGCCCTCTCAATCATTCCCTGACAACAGTTGCAAGACGATGCTTTCAGCATCAGACTGAACTCTAGATAAAAGATTCACCCCATACTTGCAGTTGGGGTGAATGACAACATATTCTAAATAAGGGCGAAAATAGCTTTAGTATGGAACAGGAAGTAGAATCCCTGGTTCCAGTATCAAATGGCTACTTGTTATATCGGCATAGAGTTGCTGAAATGGGAGAGAATGCAAAAAGATGATGACCATATAATGCTGTTGATTTCACTTTTAAAGTCCATTAGACTACATGTTTTATTATATTTTTCAAATCAAAAGTAGCGGCTAAATATTAAGATATATGTGAAGAATATATTTTGCTTCTTAAATTAAGAATTTATCTGCGCATTTTATTTACTCAGCATGTAGATAATTTTCGCCAGCTTTTATATAGGGTTGTTCTTCACCCCTACTCAGGCTACTGCAGAACGGGGTGAACCTTTTTTTTATCTAACTGAGCCCTGGATCATCTTATGTAGCAGGCATCAGTATAGTATATGTACAGTAGTACCTGCCTTCAAAAGGACAGCCAGACCAATGTTGTCCTGACACAGCAGGTGTCCTGTCATCAGAGGGACAGTCAAATTTACAGTTTGTACATTGGGAAATTGTTCGCAGACGACAGGGATTCGCCAATCACAGAGGTCGCTGAAGACAGGTACTACAATTTGTGACCAGACCGTCCCATTTTCCACAAAACCTTTTGTCGCCTTATTCTAATTTACATATATTAACGACACCCTATACAAACCCCTCTCCCCCATCCCTACCCCACATAAAAGAAAAACCACCCCAAATTGTCATTTGACACATGTATACACACCACATTACAAAACAGTATCCTAGATCAGGTGTGGTAAGCTGTGTTCATAGGCCATCAATTTATCAGCTCCCTCTGGGTTCCCAGAATTAAAAGAAAGAGAAAAAAAGACAACCCCCCAAAAAACCAGTTGCTGCGGAATATGCCCCAAAGTTGAAAAAGCATTATGATGATATAATATATATAACAAAGAGTAGGGTCCCCACGCCTTGCATGGTCCAACCAAGGTTGTGTCGGCTGGTGAGGGCAGAGCCTGTCGGGAACCAGCGCCACAAACAAAGCCTGCTGCAAATAAAGCCTGCTGTGAACCAGCGATGCAGACAAGGCCTTCTGGAAAACAGTGCCACAAACAAAGGCTGCCGCAAACAAGGACTACTGGGAACCAGCGCCACACACAAATCCTGCTGGGAACCAGTGCTGCAAACAAGGCCTGCTGCGAACCAGCGCCACGAACAAGGCCTTCCGTGAACAAGGTCTGCCATGAACCAGCACCACAAACAAGGCCTTCTATGAATAAAGCCTGCTGCGAACAAAGCCTGCCAGGAACCAGCGTTGCGAATATGGCCTGCTGCAAACAAAGCCTGCTGCGAATCAGCACCACAAACAAAGCCTGCCACGAACAAGACCTGCTGCGAACAAAGCCTGCCGTGAATAGTGCCTCGAACAAGGCCTTCTGCGAACCAGTGCCATGAACTAGGCCTGCCACGAACAAGGCCTGCTGCGAGCCTGCCATGAACCAGCGGCATGAACAAGGCCTGCTGCGAACAAAGCCTGCCACGAACCAGTGCCACAAACAAGGCCTTCTGTGACAAGGCCTGCTGCGAACAAAGCCTGCCGCGAACCATTGCCCTGAACAAGGGCTTCCATGAACAAGGCCTGCTCCGAACAAAGCCTGCCAGGAACCAGAGCCCCGAATATGGCATGCTGCAAATAAAGCTTGCTGGGAGCCAGCGCTGAGAACAAGGCCTGCCGTGAATAAAGCCTGCTGGAACCAGCACCAGGAACAAGGCCTGCCGGGAACCAGCGCCACAAACAAGGCCTGCCGGGAACCAGCACCACAAAAAAAGCCTGCCAGGAACCAGCACCGCGAATATGGCATGCTGCAAACAAAGCCTGCCACAAACCGGCACCACAAACAAAGCCTGCCGCAAACAAGGCCTGCCGCGAACTAGCACCGCAAACAAGGCCTGGTGCAAACAAAGCCTGCCACGAACCAGTGTAAAAAACAAAGCCTGCCACGAACAAGAGCTGCTGCGAACAAAGCCTGCCGCGAACCAGTGCCACAAACAAGGCCTGCTGTGAACAAGGCCTGCTGTGAACAAAGCTAGCTGGGAACCAGCACTGAGAACAAGGCCTGTCGGAACCAGCGCCATGAACAAGGCATGCCGGTGTTGCAGTTTCCGCGGCACACCAGTTTGCGAGGGACACATCGCTTCTGCGCATGCGTCAAAATCGAACAGCATCGTCACTAACCTTATAAATTTAATATAATGTTTTTGGTAAAGATGTTTTCTATATGTGTACCAAGCGATTTGTTTCTAGGTGGTGTGGTTTTAAGAGATATTTCACTTTTTCTGTATTTTCTGTATGAAGATTGCTCACGACCATTGACAGTGCCATGAGTTTGACGGTACGTGCAGTGCAAAACATTAGTTTTATTCAAAATTAATAGAAGTGCAGAAGCCTAACCGTATAAATTTAATATAATCTATTCATTCAATATGTTTTCTATATGTGTTCCAAGTGGGTTGCTTCTAGGTGGTTTAATTTGAGAGATATTTGACTTTTTCTGTATGAAGATTTGCTCACGGCCATTGACAATGCATTTGAATGTATGCGTCCCTCGCAAACTGGTGTGCCGCGGAAACTGCAACACCGGTAACCAATGCCACGAACAAGGCCTGCCAGGAACCAGCGCCATGAACAAGGCCTGCCGGGAACCAGCACTACAAACAAAGCCTGCTGTGAAAAAAGCCTCTCGCGAACAAGCCCCGCCAGGAACCAGCACTGTCTTCAGCCAATTTCTGGTCTGCATACTGATGACATTCATACAAACTAGCGCAATTTGTAAACCGCGTCTATAAAGCAGCAGCTGACAGCTGATAAGACAGCGCAGAAACGTACACACATGCGCACACACACCACCTAAATTAATCAAGCCTCATTTGTTCGGATTAAATCGACCCGACCGCCGAGTAGGCTTGCCTTTTCTTCTCTTCTCTTCACAGAAGCTATATTTATAAAAAAAAAATGGAATTAAAAAAACCCCAACAAAACTGATATAAAAAAAAGAAGCCTCAGATGGATAGCCCACCTCGTCATATTCATATTCATACATCAATCAATCTATCAATCAATCACCGCAATGAATGAATGATAACCGTTGTGTGTGTGTGTGTGGGGGTGTGTGTGCACGGGTTGGAGTGCACAGTACAGAGATGGCCGCCTTATTTGTCGGTGAGTGACAGCTGCAGTATCATCTGCAGCTCCTCCTCCTCCTGCCGTCTCCGGGCCTGGTCCGCCTCCAGCTGCTGCTTCGACATCTCCATCACGAGCCGGAACTGCTCGTCGTCGTCCGGGTCCGACGACACCGACACGGGCCGCTCCCCTCCCGGCGCCGTCGTCCCGCCGCTCGGCGCCGTCGTCCCGTCGCCAGGGGACGTCGTCCCGTCGCCCGGGGACGTCGTCCCGTCGGCCGGCGTGGTCGTGCTGCCCGGCACCCCGCCGTCCACCGCCGAGAAGCGCATGCTCTCCTCCAGCGCCCTGCCGAGAGAGGCCGCCACCGTTATTTTATATATATATATTTTTTTATTTTGTATTATTATTATTATTTGTGTGTGTGTTGGTGTGTGTGTGATGGGTGTGTGTGTGTGTGTGTGATGGGTGTATTAGTTGTTGCATTATTGGTTGATTAAAGCTGCATAGTCTGATGAAGTCATCAAATTTTCAAAACCAAAACCATGATCTAAATTTGATTCTACATATCTAGCGTAGATACTGATGCAGTTATTAAGCATTTGTCGCCACACAGAAGGGAATAAAGAGGCAATTGAATAGATCATTTTATGCATGTTGGCTGCAGGCTAACATGGGTAATTTGCACACGAGGCGCTGTTCTATTTTAGTCCACCTGCTGCATCGCGGACCACTGAGCCGTCACTTCTCCGCTGCCTGCTGCTTGGGACGCATCAATTCACCCACCCTCCCACCCAAGCTCCAGTGGTTTGAGCGCCGGCCGGGCGGGTACGCTCTACACGCCGGACTCTCTGAAATATTCCATCACCGAAAACCAATTGATGAACATGAACTGCCTTAACTGCTCAGTCTCCGGACCTTACAAATACCACTACTGCTCGACCGATCTCGGTCATGATTTAATTTTATTATTAAATAAAAATATATTAACCTAGTTTCCTGTTTCCTCTATTTGTCCGAGTGTGTGAATTACAGCAGAATGCTATGGTGTCAGAGTTTTGGCAAGCTTGCCAAAATTAATTTGGCATGGTTGCACTTCAAATATCTCAAAAGTTAGCCACTTAAAATAAAAGTTACTTCAATCTAAAGTAAGGTACATTATAACGATCAACCTAATGTATTTATCTCAGAAAATTTCTTAAACTCAAAACCATCGGACTATGCAACTTTAAAGTTGCATAGTCCGATGGTTTTGAGTTTCTGGCATTTTCCCTAGATAAATATATTAGATGATTTTCTTTTTTATAATCTACCTTACTTTAGTTTGAGCTTTGAGTCTTTTTTTTATATAGATGAATATGACGGGGCTTACATTGGTTTGAAGTAACTTAATATGAATGGTTAATGTTGCATATTCCGATGGTTTTGAAAATTTGTTTTATTTAATGACGCCTCTAGAGCACATTGATTTGCTATTGGCTATTGGACATCAAAGACGATGGTTTTGAGTTTCTGTCTGGGTTTTTTCTGAGATAAATATATTAGATTGATCGTTATAATCTACCTTACTTTAGTCAGAAGTAACCTTTATTAAAAAAATTTGTTTAGACCATTAGGGACAGTTCAAGCCTTTTCAAGACTAATTACACAAAATAGGTTAAATTCAAAGCCTTGAAATGGACAAAATGAAGTTCAAGACTCTTCAAGACTTGCCCGGCCCTGTATGGAAAAGTAAAGCTTGTTTAATTGAACGACACCCCTAGAGCGCATTGATTTTTATCATTGACTATTGGATGTCAAACATATGGTCATTCTGACATATTTCTTTGGAGGAAACCCACCTCCGCCACATAGGCTACTCTTTCCGATAAGCAGCAAGGGGTCTTTTATATGCACTTTCCCACAGACAGGACAGCACATACCACAGCCTTTGATGAACCAGATGTGGACCACTGGTTGGAACGGAAAATATCCCAAACTGAAAATGGGTCCATGGAACAGGATTGATAGGATGACTTGACACCTTCACGGACCCTGGAGGTGGAAATGGTTGGAGGTGCGGGTGTGGGTGTGGGTGTGTTACCTCTGCAGCTGACGCTCCTCCTCGGCCTGGATAGCGCCCGGTGATCTCCCGCCAGGCCGCCCCGCCTTGTTCAGAGCCTCCCAGAACGTCACCTGCAGCAAAGCGCAAGGAAAGCTAGTAATAAACCCGTGTTTGGGGATGGTCGCAGCCACCCGCCCGCCCGCTCCGCACAGACTGGTAAACCGCAAAATATACACACACATACACACATACAATTACACACTCACAGCAATGTATGTCAACTTGTAAAATGCACATATCATATAACACACACACATATATACCATTACACAATGTGTGCCAGGCATTAACATGCATCCACATGCATACCATTACACACTTTGTTTGTTTGTTTAACGACCCCCAAGCACAATAACATTTCACGCACACCCACACATCAATGTGCGCCAGCTTGTAAAATACACACATCATATAACACACACACACACACACCGTAGAGCAATGTGCGCCAAGTTGTAAAGTACAGAATCATATCACCCACCCACCCACCCATATACCGCTACACACCCACACAGCAATGTGCGCCAAGTTGTAAAATACAGAATCACATCACGCACCCACACACGTACTGTTACACACCTGTACAGCAATGTGCGCCAAATTGTAAAATATTCCGATAAACGGCATAGGGGGGGGGGGGAATGCAAATGTTCTATTACTGATCGGTGTATGTGACCAGGTGCATGTATGTATATATATATATGTAAGGGCTGGTGGTGCCTGAGTGGGATGTAAATAGACATAGTGGTGCTGGCAGGTCTGGGTGTGAGGGCACTCAGGGCCTACCCCCTCCCCCTCTGCTGGGAGAGTGATCACCACACTCAAGGGTCAAGGTTGGAGGTGGCCATGGGGCCATACAGCTTGGTGGTGGTGGGCAGACCACTGGTTTCCATGGGGACAAGGAATGCTGGATCCCTATTGGTAGGACCAAGAATGCTTGTTTCCCATTGGGGGAAAGGGCTGGGGTGATACTCTACAATGAACCCATGTAACCATATACATAATAAACCAGAGGGCTTGACTCTGCCAAGTTGTAAAGTTCACACATCATATCATCCACCCACATGCCATTACACACCCACAGAGCAATGTGTGCCAAGTTGTAAAATACACACATCATATCATCCACCCACATGCCGTTACACACCCACAGAGCAATGTGTGCCAAGTTGTAAAATACACATATCATACCACACACCCACACACATACCATTACACACCAATGTGCACCAAGTTGTAAAATACACACATCATACTACACACCCACACACATACCGTTACACACCAATGTGCACCAAGTTGTAAAATACACACATCTTACCACACACACACACACACCGTTACACACCCATATAGCAATGTGTGCCAAGTTGTAAAATACACACATCTTATCACACATCCATGCACATACCGTTACACACCCACATAGCAATGTGTGCCAATCTGTATAATACACACATCATACCACCCACCCACACACATACCGTTACACACCCACATAGCAATGTGTGCCAAGTTGTAAAATACACACATCTTACCACACACCCACACACATACCGTTACACACCCACATAGCAATGTGTGCCAAGTTGTAAAATACACACATCTTACCACCCACCCACACACATACCGTTACACACCCACATAGCAATGTGTGCCAAGTTGTAAAATACACACATCTTATCACACATCCACACACATACCGTTACACACCCACAGAGCAATGTGGGCCAAGTTGTAAAATACACACATCTTACCACACCCACGCACATACCATTACACACCTACATAGCAATGTGTGCCAAGTTGTAAAAATGTTAAAATACACACATCACATCACACACCCACACACATACTGTTACACACCCACACACAACAATCTGCGCCAAGTTGTAAAGCATCAAAATGCACTCCTGATTCATTACATTTCAACCTAGTGGATTAACCATTTTGTAAAAAAGGCTACAGGTATTAAATACAGTAAATTACAAAATAATTATGTCTATGACCTATAGGTGGTTGCATCGTCATATGGTGTGACTGCTGTGTGCATGCATGCATGCATGCATGCATGTATGTATGTATGTATGTATGTATGTATGTATGTATGTATGTATGTATGTATGTATGTATGTATGTATGTATGTATGTATGTATGTACGTACGTACGTATGTATGTATGTATGTATGTATGTATGTATGTATCGCTGGTATATGGATACACGGGTATAAATCTTCAGTATGAGGTCGATTATTATTTATTACTGTACATGCTTACATTTGCGTATCTAGGTTGGACTCATAGTCTGAAGGTCAGTGGTTCGATTCCCCGTGGCCCTTCCTCTGCCAATTTGGATTTCCACCGCTGTGTATAACTTATACCTCTCATACCATGTCTATGTGGTGTGGGAGGTTGGGTTGGTAAAAGTGTAGGCTTAGGCTTTCTATCGAGACACTGTCTAATGGAGAAAACAACATCTCCATGATAGGCAGTATAAATCTTCAAGAAAAAAAAAGATACATATATATATATATATATATACATACACACAGCAGTCACACCATATGACTCTATATATATATATGCTTTTAGGTGAAATTCCTCCGAGCAGGTGGAGGCTTGGCCCGGCGCAGCAGGCGGCGCGATGCTTGATGGGGGCCCACCCACCCCCAGCCGGGGAATAGGGGGGTGGGGGGGTGGGGGGGATGGGGGGGTGGGGCTGCAGGACATATTACACACGATAAAGGGTTTATCACTATCCATATATATTCCCGACACAATGTAGCATATTGAGTTAGCTGAATACAGCATTTGGATCACTTGCAGTTCAGGAACACTAAAAGATTACAGCTTTGCAAATTTAGCACGGTATGTTCTCATGCAATTGACATTAATATTTTGTCTGTATGCGCCTCAATTAACTGTAATTAAAAATATTGATAGTCCTTAACTTGAAAATTTAAGAAAACCAACTCAAGTAGTTAGACCAAGTATTCACAATTTCACATGAACATAAAGCTTCGTTATGTACGGTGGCGCCACCGTGCGGAGAAAAGGCAACACTGCAATGTAGTACGAGTGCTGCTTCTTACTGAATGTAAACTACCTTCTTTAGACATCACAACCTTCTTTAGACAGACACTGAGGCCGTAATCGATTAACACGACCCAGGCAACTCGGCTCACCCGAGTCGTCAGAATTTCAAATAGAACACTGCGAGTGGAGTCAACAAATACACGTGCCGTGTGCAAAACCCCAGTAACCCACCTCTTGGCTGGGGTTTGCTAGGAGCGATGACGTCACATCTCTGCTGGTACCTGTAGGATAACCGCTACAAGTACAACTCCTATGTGTTGTTTTAATGCTTTTTCTTTTAATAACCCAGATTGTCAGCTTGTACAATCATAAAATACTTTAAATCCTATTTTGCTGTACATATATCGGGCATTGAAAAAAATATATTAAGTTTTAGATTAAGCCACCATTTTGTCCACCCCGAGCGTATTCGTTTATTTAAACCGAGTCTGTAGGATGTGCGCATGCGCCAAAAAGTGGCTCGGGTGACCCGAGTTGATTAATCGATTACGGCCTGAGAGAATCACTGGGTTTGTTTTGTGAACACATGCTAAAAACAAAACTAAACAAAGTAACTTTAACTTAGAACATAGGTGGTACTAAACAAACATATCAATTAAGATTCAAACATAAATAAACATATCAAATTCTTTTTTTTTTTTAAGTATTGGCATCGTAATTGGGGGAAGTGTTTCTGGTAGTTTAAGCTCAGGTAAATTTACCTAGCAAGAAAAATTGCAACTATGATTTCTGGTCAAAATTGTTTAAAGCTTCAAAGTACGAAAGTTTGTTTTATTTAACGACGCCTCTAGAGCACATTGATTTTTCATATCATCGGCTATTGGAAGTCAAACATATGGTCATTCTGACATATTTATTTGGAGGAAACCCACTGCCGCCACATAGGCTACTCTTTCCGATAAGCAGCAAGGGGTCTTTTATATGCACTTCCCTACAGACAGGACAGCATATACCACAGCCTTTAATGAACCAGTTGTGAACCACTGGTTGGAACGGAAAATGGACCAAACTGCAAATGTGTCCACACCACCACAGGTGGACACTCTATCACCTGAGCTACGTCCCGCTCCCCCTTCATAGTACGATGACAGAATCGCTCAAATTTTCAAAGCAAAACAGGCAACAACATTTGATTGCACACATCCATATTAGATACTGGTCCATTTATTAAGCATTTGTTGCTGCAGAGAATGGAATGCCAAGTTAATTTAATAGAACCTGTTAATGCTGAAGCCTATGGCGTCCAGTATGTATCTCAACATGCACATTCAAACTAAATTAGCATGTTTAAAAAAAATATCTATAAAATTAGCTCTTTTGTAGGAAAGTCACTTGAGACTAATGTAAGGTTGCTTATATTTATAACGATCAACATAACATATTTATCTGAAAAATATGGTAAAAACTCAAATCGATCAGACTATGCAACTTTAACAATGCGGGGGAAACATAAAGAATTAAAAAGTGTCATACAGCTTCAAGTGGCGTGGTACGATGAAAGAATAACATTTTCTAAACCCAAAGCACTTATTTAGATTTGGTCCTACATATCCATTCAACTTAGGTACTGGTGCACTTATTTAGCATTTGTTGCTGCATAGAAGGGAATACTGAGTCTCAATTTAATAGAACCTGTCACTGTTGAAGTCTATGTCGTCCAGTATTTTGATGCGCACACTACAGTTAATCTGCCATGTTTTCACTTAAAATATCCCTAAAGGTAACACTTTTATATATATGTATGGGTTATTCTCCAAAACTGGGCACCACATATATGGTCTACACGTTACACTGCTGATAATTAAGTCTTTGTTTTGTAGATTTTTTTCAACTTTTTTTCTTGTAAGTCAAACCTTGTCTGTTTAACAGTAATCAATAAAATCTTGTTGGACTATGTTGTATATGTTAAAATGAGGTTCTGGATGTGTATAAGATCTAATTCAAAAAGTGAAATTCATTTTTTTCAACTCTGACATATCCACAACATACAAACCTTCATAGGACATTGGACTAGGCTATTATTTGGAAGGATTTTTGCTATTATTTGGAAGGTTTTCACTTTTGGTTTCCACGTCACACTTTGGTGCCCAGTTTTAGAGAATGACCCATATATATATATAAAGTTATACGAATCTTACCTGGGTGCAGATGATGCATACCTGGTGTTTTCCTGAGGTACTAGCCTCGTATAGTCGTCGGTCAGGGAGAAGGAAGCACATCCAGGTCAAGCAATGTTTTACATACTTTTTAGATAAAAAATGATCTAACTCTATATGGATACTTATTGTGTTTTCGATTTGGTTCCAGTGAAAATGACAGTTGTGGTAGGGTAGGATGGGTGGGCCGTGACCTACGACTATCCGAGGAACACCAGTTATCTATCATCTGTACCCAGGTAAAATTTGTATAACTATACTTTTTTACCTCGGTATTACTCCTCTAGCTACTCGTAGCCTAGGGAGAATTTTACGTAATCTCATTTTTTTTATATCCTTTTATGTTGTAACAATATTATGTATATATTAGTACATAAATGTAATGTTTGTTCTAACCTATTTCTAGTTGGTAAATAGGCATGTCACCATGCCACTTGACTTTTCCAGTTGTTTGTTGTAATGTTTTGCGAACGATCTAGCTGTCTTCCACCCAGCGTGTGCCAGAATTCTTTTGACCGAGATTCCTAATTGTCTTGCCTTGGAGACCATGGCTCCACGCATTGAGTGGGACGCATAGCGCCCTGTGCTGACTCCTGCTTGTTTAAGCACTTTGATAGTCCACCTTGCGAGAGTGTCTCTCGAGATAGCTTTATGAAGTTTAATAAAGCTGATTAGTAGCTGTCTGGAATTCCTAATTCCATGCGACTTAGATATATGCCCTAATGGTTGAAACTACGCATATCCGTTTATCTTCCGGAAAACTATTTACATGTACTGTGGACAGTGGGTCCCCTGTGCGATTCGACTTTAGTAATGTCTGTAAATCGAATGTTGCCTCATCCTTATCTATTTCTAGTCCAGCCAGTGAGAGTGCCACAATCGTTTGGCCTGTGTCCTGTCACTAGCAGTAATAGAACTGCTAACTTAAATCCTAGTTCCTTCATTGATTAGTGTCTGATGCTAGGCCATGACTTGAATAACCTAAATACTATCGACACATCCCAAAACCTATTATATTTGGGTTTGGGTGGGTTTCTTTCATACACCGATCTAATGAACCAGTGTACCAACTGATGTTTTCCAATCATTTGGCCATCTATTCTTGGTAGAATAATTGAAAGCACACATCTTGCTGCATTAATTGCACTAAATCCTAATCCTTCATCCTCTAAGATTCTTAGAAATCTTAACCAGACGGGATGGCCGAATGAGTTAGAGCGTCCGTCTCCTGTGCTGGTAGATCGTGGGTTCGAATCCTGGTCGAGTCAAACCAATGACTTAAAAATTGATACTTGTCGCTTCCTAGCCAGACACTTGGCATTACTAGGATAGGGCAAGGAGCAGCGGAATGAGGAAGACCAGTGGTCTGTGACTGAATTTCCCCCTGCTTAATCAACTAATGTACAAAAAAAAAAGGTTTGGATGGTTTGACTCCTTTTATAAGGCAATGAAGTCCCCATTTCTTTAAATAACTTGTGTATAATTTCACCACCTTTCCTCCAGGCATGTGAAATAAGTCTTTCTTTTGTAATTTTGTCTAAACCACATTGTTCTAAATGTTTTCTTAAAAAAGGAATGCCAAAAGGGGTGTTGTCGACGTGTCTCCATGGACTGTTAGTGGTCCCTGATGTTGCTGGTTGTTCCTTTCTCTTGGGAAGCTGAGCACGTCTTTTTCTGCTGATGTTATTGCCGCTAGCCATTGTGTTTCCCATGCTGGTACTATCAGTACTGTCGTGGGGGTGATGAAAATGGGAAATATTGCACCTAGAGCGGGACTCGAACCCACATCTCTTTGCATTCCGGGCCAGTGTGCTAACCATTACACCACCTAGGCTCCCTGATATCAACACACTCCCCACGCCTACCTGTCTATGTGGTTACTTGCCTGAGAGGTCAGTGCAGACCACTACACTCGTCCCCCTGGAATTGTAAGTCTTGTAATGCTTACAATTACATACATACAGGCAATGCACTAACACATACATACACAGGGTAGGTTCAACAACCATACAGCGCAAAGCTTGTACAGGATCCTGATCACGGCAACCAGTGTCGTGGGGGTGATGAAAATGGGAAATATTGCGCCTAGAGCGGGACTCGAACCCACATCTCTTTGCATTCCGGGCCAGTGTGCTAACCATTACACCACCTAGGCTCCCTGATATCAACACACTCCCCACGCCTACCTGTCTATGTGGTTACTTGCCTGAGAGGTCAGTGCAGACCACTACAGTACTATGTGTGTGTGATCCATCTTGATCCTCCTGGCCACTCTGCTGATAATGCTGAATGGTGGAAATATGCAATAAAATGCATTATTCCAAATTAATGACAATGCGTCTACTCTCCAGGCTTCTGGTTCTGGATGTCAAGACACATATTTAGGTAACTTTTTGTTATTGCATGATGCGAATAAGTCAATTTCTGGTTTGCCCCATTTGTGACAAATGTGGTCGAAAATACTTTGATTTAGTGACCATTCTAGATGGCCTGGAAGCTGAAGTTCATCCCAAACCGGCCTCCTTGTTGGCCGGTTCATCGGCTTCGAAAATCCTGCCTTATCTTCTTGAAGCAGTTAGGATTCGAGTCTGTGGACTTCTTCTTGTCCGTCTCCATGTGTTTGTCACACTTGGAGCACGTCTCCATTTGTTTAAAGAAGTACTGGAGTTTCCCACCAAACATCTTTGTCTTGTCCAGTGGTTTCCCCTTAATGGGCTTCGGAGCAAGGAATAAGGTATATTCCTTTCCGTCATTATCGGTGATCTTCTTAGATCTGGCTACCTCCTTACCTGCGTCCGTGCAGACAGCCTTGAATATGTTCTCAAAATGTCTGTATGAGAGGAAGTTGCTTGTCACCGTTAGCAAAGCAATCCCCCCCCCATTCATATTGTCGCACAGCGATGAGAACTTGTTCTCGGCCGTCATCCTATTGGCAATAGGCGCGATGGCTGTGAGTACCCCTTTGTGTACTGTATGCAGTGCAGCCTCAAACTTTTTTCGTTCCACGCGGAGCTTTACTTATGGATCCCTTTCTTTAATGCCGGATTCCGGGATCCCTTTGATCCCCGTGAATTTCTCGGCCATTTTAATTATGACTTCGGCCGGCTAAAAGGTGTTGAAGTGCCCTTGTATTTTCTTCCTCATAAGTGTCATTATGTGGACTTTCTGCTTTGGACCTTGCACTGTTTGGTCTTTCCACAGGATTTCGCGTATTTCCCTGCGTGCTTTGTGGCCGAGTCAGAGCTCATTGAAGATGAGTCTGACGAAGAGTCAGAGTCAGAGGATTTGTGTTTCCTCCTTTTCTTGGTCTTTTTCTTGCTCTTCTTCATGAGTGGCTTCTTTTTACAGGCCCTCGTGTACTCATCCCCTTCTGATGAGTGCTCCTTCTTTTTGTGTTTGTGTTTACGCAGACACTACTACCGCCTCCTCTGACTCGTCATCAGATGAGGCCTGATCCTCTGAGAGGTCCTCCAACTCCGATTCATCATAGTCCAACATAACTTTCGCTCTCTTTTTCTTGGTGGCCGCCACTCTGGAAGGAAGAATCTCCTCCATCTTTTGTTGAACAAGTCTCATGACTTGCTCATCCAGGTCAGCTGGACCGGGGCTGGTATCATACCCCCCCACCACCTCATCCGAATCACTTTGTTCCGGCGAGGGCAACCTTTGTACCCGTGCCGGCGGTGAGCGGTCTTCATCTTCACTGAGCACATGAGATGCCTCTGCCGTACTCCGCTTCGAAGTCATGGCTCGGAGACTGTGAGTAAAAACAAAACCAATGGTTAGACATTGCTATGGGCTGAATATCACACTGATAATTAGAATATAATTATACTAAGTGTGTATTATGGCGTTAAGATGGTATTTAACGCATGGATGTGGCTAATAGACAGTCGTAGGGTGACAGTATGGGAACCCAACCCATCCAAACGAGCGGTAGGGACCAGTGTAGAGGTACTCTGCCACACACTCTAAGTACCTATAAACTTCTCCCAACTGTGGCGTTCTTCGCCAACAAGTTGAAGAAAATACAATAGGAGTCGGAGGTACGCCTTAACGAGAATAACCATTGGGGAATCTTAACGACACCCAGGAATAAATCCTAGCGATGTAAGTGGCTCCTGCCAAACATTTCTCCATTCGGCAAAGAGCGGCTTCATTAATAACCAAACAATGGATGCATTGTTCTAACAATAATATGTAATACGATTAAAACTAAGCTGTAATACAGTGATAACTTATCGATAAGTTTAAAAAAACTTTGTACGTGAATGCTAACATGAATTGAACCAACGTATCGATATTGAAAGATACTAACCTGGTTGGTTTTGTAGTTAATGTAGAAAAACTGCTGGAGCTGCTCACAAACATCCTCCTGCTGTAGCTGATTATGCTAATTGCTGGACCCGGATGTGATTCCTTCTCCCTGGGCTACGAGTAGCCAGAAGCATAGTACCGAGGTAATATATATATATAGTATAGTTATACGAATCTTACCTGGGTACAGATGATGGATAACTCTTGTTTTCCCGAGGTACAAGCCTCGGGTAATCGTGGACTAGGGAGAAGGAAGCAACATCCGGGTTCAGCAATCTTCACCTAATTATTCAGGATAAAAATGAGCTTAAAATGATGGAAATCTGATGTTTTCGTTTTGGCACAAGCGAACGTGATAATCGTGGCAGGGTGTGGCGGGTGGGCCCTAGTCCACGATCACCCGAGGCTTGTACCTCGGGAAAACAAGAGTTATCCATCATCTGTACCCAGGTAAGATTCGTATAACTATACTATTTTACCTCGGTACAACGCCTCGGCTACTCGAGGCCGAGGGAGACCTTCACGTAGCCTCATTTTTATCCCCAATTATCTGATGAACATGTATTTGTATCAGTAGTAAAACAAAGTTTGTACATCTCACCGGTTCTTGTTAGTTGGTGAGTAGGCGGGTTGCCACCCCGCTTGGTTTCTCTAGTCGTTTGTTGTAATGTTTAGCAAACGACTTGGCCGTCTTCCAGCCGGCGTGTGTTAGGATTCTTCGAACCGAGATTCCTAATTTTCTCGCTTTGGACACCATAGCACCCCTTGTGGAATGCGAAGCATAACATTCCGTGTCAATGCCAGCCAACTTGAGTATAATAATAGTCCATCTGGCTAGTGTGTCACGTGAGATGGCTTTATGTGGCTTGATAAAGCTCACTAAGAGTTGTTTGGAATTCCGTATTCCCTTTGTCTTGGATATGTATGTTCTAATGGCTAAAACTACACACAGTTTCTTATCCTGTGGAAAGCTATCTAAATGAATAGAGGAGAGTGGATCTCCTGTCCTGTTAGACTTTAACAGAACGTTTAAGTCAAACGTGGCCTCTTTTTTGTCAATGTCGAGGCCTTGTAAAGAGAGGGCTACAATTGTTTGTCCTCTATGTCCTGTAACTAGTAATAATAGTACTGCTAATTTATAGCCTAACCGTTGGACCGTGAGCAATTTATTCTCCGGCCAGGATTGGAAAAGTTTAAACAGCGTAGAAACATCCCAAAACCGACTATATTTCGGCTTTGGGGGGTTTCTTTCATAGATTCCTCTCATGATCCAATGAATTACTTCATGTTTGCCAATGGTTTGTCCTTCGATTCTTGGCACAATAATGGAGAGTGCGCAGCGCGCCGCATTTATAGCCCCATAACCAAGTCCATCATCTTCCAACATGCGGAGGAAGCGGCCTACTTGAGCGATCGTGGGGGCCATCGGTTTAACTTTATGTATTAAACAATGTACTCCCCATTTCCTAAAGTAAGTAGTATACATTTTTACAGTTCCTGGTCTCCAGGCATCCGAAATTAACCTTTCTTGGGTGATTTTATCTAGTCCGTATTTTTGTAAATACGCCCTTAGAAAAGGAATGCCAGTAGGGGGGTTGTTGACACGTCCCCTTGTGTCGTCACTTTTCCTTGATGTTGTAGGTTTACCTGCCCTCTTGGGAATTTTAAAACCTTCTTGGCTTCCCATTCGACTATGGCTCGCCACGGCTGAGTGTTCTAGTCTGGTACTATCAATACCGCATGGGTTTTGTCTAGCCTGATCTTTCTGGCTACTCTGCTGACCAGGCTGAATGGGGGAAAAATATAATAAAATGCGTTATTCCAAGTGAGGGAAAAAGCATCCACTCGCCAAGCATGTGGTTCTGGGTGCCAGGATACATATTTATCAAGTTTCTTGTTTTTACGTGAGGCAAAAAGGTCTATGTCTGGCAAACCCCATTCCTGACAAATGGCTAGAAATATGTCGGGGCTGAGAGACCATTCTAAATGGTCATGGAAATGGCGGCTTTTATTGTCGGCCAGTGTATTTAGTTTACCTGGGATGTGAGCTACTGTAATCCAAACATGTTGTTTTTCTGCCCAATCCCAAATGAGTTTTGCTATATCGTTGCAAACTGAGGACTTTGTCCCACCCATATTACGGATGTAGGCCATTGCGGTAGTATTATCAGTTAAAACTTGGATGGTAAGTTTATCTATTTTTACTAAGCTCGTAAGTCCTAGATAGATGGCTCTCAATTCTAGGACGTTTATGTGGTCATCTATTTCATTATCTAACCAGCGGCCCACAGTAGCTTCATTTCCTCTGTGGGCACCCCACCCTTCTAGTGACGCATCAGTTGTAACTGTTGTGTTGGGCTCATCCATGCGGATGGGATTATGGGAATTAATTAAATGTTTCATCCACCATTGGATGTTATCATGTCCTGCTTTGGAAATGGTCATTTGGCATTCGAAATTTCCCTTAGCTTTGGTTAGGGCGATATTTTTATCTATTTCGAGGGATTTAATATGTGCTTTCCCGTATAATACGGCTGGTGCATAAGCCACTATTAGACCAATGAGCACAGCCACTTGCCTTATTTTTGGTCGTTTTATGTTTAAAAGGTCTGAGGCTGTAGCACTAAATTTTTCAATTTTGTCTGATGTTAGGGAGATTGTCATTTCTCTTGTATTAATAAAGAAACCTAAGAATTTTAATAGGGATGTTGGTTGTAGAACCGATTTGGTCTCGTGAATGAAAAACCCTAAGTGGGTTAAGGTATCACATAAGTCCTTTATGGCTAAAAGGCAATCTTCCCTTGTGCGTGCTACAATAAATGAGTCATCAATATATGGAAACATGACATGGCCTTTCTTGGCCATTTCAGCAAATACGGGTTTCAGTAACTTTGTAAATAAACGTGGAGCACAGGCTAGGCCATTTGGCAAGCATGTAAATTGGTACAATTGGCCTTGCCACATAAATCTAAGAAATTTTCTATGCGACTCATAGATCGGTATAGTATAGTAAGCGTCTTTGAGGTCGACGCTTGCGAGCCACGAGCCCTGCATTACTAGGTCACGGGCTGTTTCTAACGAAAACATTTTGAAGTGCTTATATTCGACTAATTTATTTAGAATAGTTAAGTCAAGGATCATTCTAATGTCGCCATTAGGTTTGGGCCGTGAGAAGATATTTGAGATATATTCTCCTTCCGTATGTTGAACGGTAGTAATGATACCTTTGGATTGAAATTTATTTACTTCTATGTCTAATGCCAATTGCTCATGCTGAGTTAAGCGGTATGGGAAAGGGACTTTATGTTGTAAAGGGGTTTCTATGAAAGGAATGAAAACCCCTCTAACAATATCGAGAACTGACTGATCATGAGTCAGTTGTTCCCAGTCCATAATGTGATTAGATACATTGCCTGCACAAAAGGGGCTTACACTGGGTTGCTTTTGAGGCTCTATTTGTTGGCCGGTTTGGGGAACTGCTTCTGGGGAGGATTGTCTCTCCTGAAGGGGCAGTTGCCGTCGTTCCAGCCGTACTGGTTCCTCTGGCCGCGTCCCCTCGATTGGTAGCCGTAGTTCCGGCTGCCGAAGCGGTTGGTCGATCGGCCGGTCCGCCGCCCTCGAAAATCCGATCTGGATTTCTTGAACTTAGCCACATTGGAATCCTTGTTGCCGTCTAGGTGTTTGGATTGTTTCGCCTGTGTTTCTACCTGTTTGAACAGGTACTGTAGCTGTCCTCCAAACATTTTGGAATGGTCCAGCGGTTTGCCTTTGATGGGTTTAGGCGCCAGGAAAAGAGTGTATTCTTTTCCGTCGTTGTCGACGACCTTCTTGGAGCGGGCAACCTGCTTGCCAGCATCGGTAGTAACCGACTTGAAGACATTTTCGAAACGCCTGTACGACAAGAAGTTACTCGTGGCTATTAACGACGCGATCGCCGCGTTCATGTCTTTAGTGACCGTAGTGAACTTGTTTCCGGTCATCATCCTGTTGGCTACCGGCATGATTGCCGCGAGTGCCACCAGTACACCTTTGTGGACGGTATGGAGACAGGGTTCAAACTTTTTCCTGTCTTCGCTCATGGTCACGTCATCGTCCATCTCTTTGATGGTTGCCTCGGGAATCCCTTTGATGCCCGTGTATTCTTCCGCGAGCTTTGTTAGAGTCTCCGCGGGCTTGAAGGTGTCAAAATGTCCTTTGACATTCTTCCTCAAAAGCGTGCAGGTGTTGATGCGCCGCTTTCTGACCGTCCTGATCTTCTTTGCGACCTTAACGGTGATGTTCGCAAAGGTACCGGGATGTGGGTCATCCGATTCGGACTGCGTGGTAGTCGAATGATCAGAGGAGTCAGAGGAAGAAGACTTTGACTTCTTCTTCTTTGATTTGGACTTTTTCTTTGTCCTTCTGACCTTCTGGACCTTGTTCCTGGCCTTATAGTACTCATCTCCGCCAGACGAGTACTTTTTGGGGTGTTTTCGTTTGCGCCCCAAGGCCACCTCCGAGTCGGTAGTTGGTTGGTCCGACAGATCCTCCCCATCCGATGGTTCTGATGGGGAGGCATCTGCCTTTGTTGACGTTTTGGGCGCAGGGAGCAGCTGTTGCAGTTGCTCCCGTATGAGCTTGACCATCTGCTCATTCGCCACCAGCTGCGAGGGTCCTGGTTCAGGGGAGCGATCACGTGACGCGGCGGACTGGCGTCCCGAGGCCGCGTCCCCTTCACTGAGGGTATGTGGTGCACCCTTGTCACCCCGCTTCGCGGCCATCCTGAGGGTTCTGAAAACAACCAAAAGGCGTTTTTAAAACCACAACTCAAGGAAAACTGAACCAGTGGAACAGTGCTATGAGGCCGGAGGGTCATTCAGGAGTAATAAAACTGTATTTACACCAGTTTTAACCTAGGCGTGTGTAAGCTAAAGTATCGGAGGTATGACGGTCGCAAGCGAGCCGAACCAACGCGGGGCGGGACCAGTGTAGATCCCGCCCACACTCTCTGTACCATAGACTTCTCCCACCTGTGGCTACGACACCAACAAGTTGGAGAAAATATTATGATACTCGGAGGTACGCCTCAGAAAAAACTATCATAGCGACGAAATGGCTCCAGCCAACATGTCTCTCCGTTCGGCAACGGGCGGCAATTTCTACCTAAGCGACGAAATGACCCATGTCAACATGTCTCTCCGTTCGCCAACGGGCGGCAAAAACAAAATGGATGCCTCAATCTATGGCACCGGCTAAACAACACGCTTGAGAATATTACTTATTATCAAATAAGATACAGACAACAAGTCTATAAGCGTGTGCTATGTGTATTCATAAACAATCTTGCCAGTTTATGTTCCGGTACTTACAGTAGAAAGAGTAGTAATCCGTGTGAAAAACTGCTGAGCTGCTCGTAACGTTCCTCCAGTTATGAGCGGAATATGCTAATTGCTGAACCCGGATGTTGCGTCCTTCTCCCTCGGCCTCGAGTAGCCGAGGCGTTGTACCGAGGTAAAATATATATATATATATATATATATATATATAAAAAATATGACCGAAACTGAAAACCATGAGACTATTCAATTTTAATAATAAAACGGTAGTCATATACTCGTACTTGCATAGCACATAACTCAGCCTTCGGCCTCGTACCACACTGTGCAATACCCACACTCACATTGAAGAGGGGTGCTGCTTTATTCAACTATATAGCCTTTTTGTGCAGCAACACATGTTTACTAAGTGCACCAGCATCTAAGTTTTGATATATGGCATCAAATCGAGGTAAATATTTTGGTTTTGAAAATGTGATGCTTTCATTGGATTATGCAGCTTTACATTTCGGTTAAATCCTATTGCTGTATTTTATTTTTGTTTTAATTGCATTCGTGACCCAAAAATGTTACAGATTGGTTTAATGAAACTAAGGTTGCTTTGCGTAAATACACATTTTGTCAGATAGACATTCTAAATGGAAGGACCACAATTTTAAGCTGTAGGGTACTTTTTGTTGTTGTTGCTGTTGGTGTTTACCTCAGAGGCCAAGTTCTGGCTTTCCTCCACATTTGTTTGCTACAAGATGCAGTTATTGTGAGTGGTTGTAGATTTGAAGTGACAAATAAGGAAATACTCGAACGGACGGGGCTGCCCTCTATGGAAGATCTTTTGATCAAAAAGAATCTCCGGTGGACAGAGGATGTCATCAGACAGGCTACCAAAGCAGAGCCTCTATTCTCAACTGTCTTCTGGTTACAGAAAGAGAGGGCGCCCTCGTCTCCGGTTCAAGGATACCATCAAGAGAAACTTGAAGCTGAGAGACATTAAGACCGACTCATGGACATCACTCTCACAGCAGAGAGCTAAATGGAGAGCGGCAGTCAAGTAATGAAAGCGGTCTTTGTCTATCGCGACCGACAACGTGATGATGATGATGTAGATTGGTTGGTTGGTTGTTGGAGTTTTAGGTCCTGGCAACATCTAAGGTCATATCAGGATAGGTACCGACTTGTGACAGTGCACACTCAGGGCGACTTTATAGTGCTGCCCCATTGGGAGATCAGGCTGCCAGCACAATGACCACCCACTCAAGTAACATTATCCTGATGCCGAGCAAACCAGTCCCTGCCCTATCCTAATAATGCAGAGCGCCTGGCTAGGAAGCGACAAGTATCAGTTTTGTAAGTCATTGGTGTGACTTGACCGGGAATTGAACTCCCGATCTTCCGCACGAGAGGCCTGCGCTCTACTGATTCGGCCACCGTGTCTGTGATATCCCACTCAGTTACAATATCCAGACACTGAGCCAACCAGTCCTTGCCTTATCCTAATAATGCCGAGTGCCTGGCTAGGAAGCGACAAGTATCAATCTTTAAGTCATTGGTTTGACTCGACCATGGTTCGAACCCGCGGGTTGGATGGTTTATTGTGAGTGAGAGACTGCTTTAGGAATGCATGCAAGAGAAGCAAGACGACACAGTCACAAGCAAGGACACCCACGACGCACTGCACACGTGACTGAGCCGGAACTAGCAACAGGAAATAAACTACAAGGAGCCTGGCCTCGCTTTCAATCCTGTGAAGACTGACCTGCAGTTAAAAGTTGGTTGGCTGTTGGAGTTTTACATCATGGCAACATCGATGGTCATATCAGGATGGGTACCGACTTGTGACAGTGCACACTCATGGCAACTTTATGGTGCTGCCCCATTGGGAGACCAGGCCGCCAGCACCATGACCTGATATCCCACTCAAGTCAGATTATCCTGACACCAAGACAACCCGTCCATGCCTTATCCTATTAATACCGAGCACCTGGCTAGGAAGCGACAAGTATACAATTTTTAAATCATCGGTTTGACTCGACCAGGGTTTGAACCAGTGGGTTCGACTCTCACGATCTACCAAAACAGGAGACGGACGCTCAACTCATTCGGCCATCCCGTCTGGTCACCAGTTAAAAGTTTACATTGTTGTGGCTGGACGGGGGGAAAAGCACTTAAGGTGCTAGTTATTCAGTTGAGCCCCAAAGGGGATGGCCAAATGAGTTTAGTGTATACTTCCGGATTGTGCAGGTCGTGTGATTCAAATTCCTGACCGGGTTCAAACTCAGGTCGAGTCGAATCAATTACTTAAACAAATATTCATACTTGTCGCTACTGCGCCTGGCACTCAACACTAATATGATAAAAGGCGTAATGGAATGAGGAAGACCAATAGTCTGCGATTGAAATTTCTCCTCTGCGTAATCAAGGAATGGAATAAGCATACACAAAAAATCCCAACATGACGATTTGCTTTATATTCTCTTGTTGGTGGGTTTTCTTCATTATCTTAAATATACCGCAACTTCAAAGCGAGGGTCATAGCTGCAGTAATGGTGGTTATGTTGAGTCAAGGGTAAATAAGGGTGCAATGCACAGGAGCTGAATACAGTGAAACCCTGTTATAACGCGATCATTGGAGTTCATAAAATGTCATCGTGAAAACAGCGGGGTCATGCTAAATTGTTCAATTTACTGAATTACTTTTGAATTAAAGAATTCTGGGTCCAATGAATGAGGGCGCTATATCCAAATTCGCGTTAAATCGGGATGCGTTATAACACATTTTCACTGAAATAGCGCGAACATGCTACTATTTAGGTCTCAGGATCGCCTCCAAAGTTCAGTTACAATATGATTTGGCATATTTGAGCTATGCCCTAGCAACATATAAGGTCATAACAGGATCCTTTAAATATAAATTTGTATGTATTACATTAGTTGATAAAGCAGGAGAAATTCCAATCCCAGATAATTGGTCTTCCTCATTCGACTGCTCCTTGCCCTCCCCTAGTATTGCAGAGCGCCAGGCTAGGTAGCGACAAGTATAAAATTTTAAATCATTGGTTTGACACAACTGGGTTCAGATCTCATGACTTGCCACACGGTAAGCGGGTGCTCAACTCATTTGGCCATCCCATCTGGATATACACCGACTTGTGACAGTGTGCATTGATTGTTGTTTTATAGTGCTGCCCTACTGGGATACTGTCCCATCACCATCATCCACCCAATATCCCACTCAATATCATACTACCCTGACACTGAGCCAATCCGTCCTTTCCCTACCACACTAATGCTGACTGCCACAAAAGGTACCGACAAGAATCAATCCGGTAAGTCTTTAGTTTGACTCTGCCGAGAATCGAACCCACACAACCTCCCGCATTGAAAATAGCTACCGTACTACCCATCTGGTACCCCTCAGAGAAAGTCAATTTAACACCATAACTGAAATAACATTTGTTGCCAAGATAAATATTTTTTAAATCGGTCAATGACGGAATCCATTAGCCGGTGAGGGGTCTTCCAAAATTGTCAACATTTTCATTGTCGTATAAAACATACGACAGGGGGAGAGGTGAGGTGTCACACGGCCAGTCAAGTACAATTTTTATTGCTTAATAAAATGCTGATATTTTCCCGGCATCTTCGATATTCCGTATTAAAATGTTAATGTGTACTACTTTCGGGTGGGGGCTTGAGGGAGGGAGGGAGGGAGAAGGCGGTCTGGAAAAGTACTATGCTTTGTACAACCATGAAAATGCTGAAAACTTTGGATGACCCCTAAAGTAATGGGCCTTTGTACTCATTTTGCGTTTAGCAGATGACAAAATTCAAGAGCCGGTTGGTTGCACCGTTATGCTGAGTATACACTATCCGACATCTCACATGTAACACAGACGCTTTGCGCACTGCACTGTCCAATAAGTAGCCTGGAAGACAGACCACCGCTGTGTTTTTGGTAAATACCTGGTCGTTCTCCGTGCCGGGTTCAAGCAGACTCTGCTGGATGGCAAACTGCAGCAACTCGTCATCCTCGTCACGCATGCGCCCCGCGTCATGTCGACCAATGTCACCTGGTGGCAAACAGAACGCAGTGACCGATAAAGTATTATATTAAATTATATTTATAATGATCAATCGACTATATTTATCTCAGAAAATGACAGAAACTCAAAACCATCGGTCTATTGAAACTTTAACAATTGAAATCTCTTTACGATTGAAAGGGTTAATCAAGGAATGAAATCAAAATCAAAATAATAACGTGATCCACCACGGTACGCTGGCACTTACCAACAACGGAGTAGGTAGAGGGAGCTTCGAAGCAGGACTCATCTACGACACAGCAGTCGGTGGGCAGGACGGCATCGGCCTCGGCCTCGGCCTCGGCCTCGGCCTCGGCTTCGGCCTCCTCGGGCATCTCCATGTGGACGCCAGGCGCCTTCTCATCGACACCGAAGATGTTGCCGAATGTGATGCGTGCGTTCAGCACGTGGAACAGCGGGATCTCTGCCAATCAAAAGATTGATTTTAAAAACAAGATAAACATTTTGAAACCATTTTCCCCAATATATTGACATACATAATTTTTAATGACTTATAATACCTTTTGTATAATTGTAGGTCTTTTCAGTACTTAATTTTTGCATTTTTAAAAGTTAGTACTTTTAAGGTTTTTTTATGACCAGTAAGAACCCTGTTTTGTAGTGTTCTCACCTATTTTTACGGGGAAGCCTGCAGGTAACTGTAGCGTTATGAAGTCTTTGAGTTTCTTGAAGTGGGCGTTACTTGCTGCCATAAGATCAATAATGGGGATCACCTGAAAGCAGTGAATGTTTGTACGCAAACGTTACAATAACAGCAACTCTCTGAAAGCAAACTCTTGTTTCTTCATAGCAACATCTATGGTTATTTCAGTTGTTGTTTGTTGCTGTTTTACATCCTAGCAACATCTACGGTCATATCAGGATGGCAGTGCACACTCATGGCAACTTTATAGTGCTGCCCCACTGGGAGACCAGGCCGCCAGCACCATGACCCAATATCCCACACAGTCACATTATCCCGAGACTGTGCTAACCAGTCCTTGTCTTATCCTATTAATGATGAGCGCCAGGCTAGGTAGTGACAAGTATAAATTTTATAAGTCATTGATTGGTTCGACTCGGCTGGGATTCAAACTCCCAACCTTCCACACGGGAAGCCTGCACTCTACCATTTCGGCCACTGCGTCTGGGTGTCCATTTCAGGACGGGCACCGACTGACTTGTGACTGCCTCACTGAGAGACTGAGCCACTGGCACCATGACCCAATATCCAACTCAGTCACATTATCCCGATACTGAGCAAAACAGTCCTTGGCTTATCCTATCAATGCCAAGTGCCAGGCTAGGTTGTAGCAACAAGTATAAATTCATGGGCTTGACTCGGTCAGGGTTTAAACCTCTCGACCGCCTGCATCGGAAGCAAGCTTGCGCTCTTACCAATTCAGCCATCCCTCCCAATGTAAGCAGTGAAGATTTGCACATTTTCCATAGACTTAAAATTAAAAATAGCTTAGTTAACGTTCAAAACTAATAACCATATTTAAGTTTGCAGGCAACATGGTTTCATCACAATGATCACAAAGGAAATTTTCATTTCAGTCAGAGCAATTCAGTTTTGGTTAGAGAGAGGTTAACCATGATGTCTGTAGGGTTACACAGATGGAACACGCACCTGTTCGGGTAGTGAGCAGGGTTACACTATTGGTATATACACACCTGTTCAGGCAGTGAGAGGTTAACGATGCTGTCTGTAGGGTTACACTGATGGTATTGTAGTGGTCTGCACTGACCTCTCAGGCAAGGGGCCGCATAGACAGGTAGGCATGGGTAGTGTGTTGATATCAGGGAGCCTAGGTGGTGTAATGGTTAGCACACTGGCCCGGAATGCAAAGAGATGTGGGTTCGAGTCCCGCTCTAGGCACGGTGTTTCCCATTTTCATCACCCCCACGACACTGGTTGCCGTGATCAGGATCCTGTACAAGCTTTGCGCTGTATGGTTGTTGAACCTACCCTGTGTATGTATGTGTTAGCATTGCCTGTATGTATGTAATTGTAAGCATTACAAGACTTACAATTCCAGGGGGACGAGTGTAGTGGTCTGCACTGACCTCTCAGGCAAGTAACCACATAGACAGGTAGGCGTGGGTAGTGTGTTGATATCAGGGAGCCTAGGTGGTGTAATGGTTAGCACACTGGCCCGGAATGCAAAGAGATGTGGGTTCGAGTCCCGCTCTAGGCACGGTATTTCCCATTTTCATCACCCCCACGACAGTATATACATACCTGTTCGGGTAGTGAGAGGTTAACCATGCTGTTTGTAGGGTTACACAGATGGAACATGCACCTGTTCGGGCAGTGAGAAGTTAACCCTGCTGTCTGTAGGGTTACACATATGAAATACGCACCTGTTCGGGTAGTGAGAGTTTAACCATGCTGTACGTAGGGTTACAGTGATGGTATATATGCACCTGTTCGGGCAGTGAGAGGTTAACGATGCTGTCTGTAGGGTTACACTGATGGTATATGTACCTGTTCGGGTAGTGAGAGGCTAACCATGCTGTCTGTAGGGTTACACTGACGGTATACACACCTGTTCGGGCAGTGAGAGAGGGTAGTTTTCACAGAGTGAGAGGTTCGCTTTGAACTTCTGTGTCTTTGTTGTCTGATCGACTGGCCGGCCAATGTCGCGTCCTTCAAGGTCGATCAGCGAGTTGAAATACTCAGCCGGTGTGATAGACGTAGGGTTATTTGTCATTGTAGTTACCTCCTGCACATTAAGAAATAAAACACAGCATAATATAACACAGGCTATCTACAATAACTATATAGCAGCTAGTATAACACAGACTATCTACATTAACTATATAGCAGCTAGTATAACACAGACTATCTACATTAACTATATAGCAGCTAATATAACACAGGCTATTTACATTAACTATGTAACAGCTAATATAACACAGGCTATCTACAATAACTATATAGCAGCTAGTATAACACAGACTATCTACATTAACTATATAGCAGCTAATATAACACAGGCTATTTACATTGACTATATGACAGCTAATATAACACAGGCTATCTACATTAACTATATAGCAGCTAATATAACACAGACTATCTACATTAACTATATTGCAGCTAGTATAACACAGACTATCTACATTAACTATATAGCAACTAATATAACACAGGCTATTTACATTAACTATATAACAGCTAATATAACACAGGCTATCTACATTAACTATATAACAGCTAATATAACAGACTATCTACATTAACTATATAACAGCTAATATAACACAGACTATCTACATTAACTATATAGCAGCTCATATATCACAGACTATCTACATTAACTATATAGCAGCTAATATAACACAGGCTATCTACATTAACTATATAACAGCTAATATAACACAGACTATCTACATTAACTATATAACAGCTAATATAACACAGACTATCTACATTAACTATATAACAGCTAATATAACACAGACTATCTACATTAACTATATAACAGCTAATATAACACAGACTATCTACATTAACTATGTAGCAGCTAACTCCTGCCGGATTTATTTTTTGAGGTGATGTTGGAAAAACCATAAAAATCATGAATAATGGGATACCTGGACCTAGCAACATTTGAAGTCATATCAGAAGAGGCACCGATCTGTAACAGTACACACCCACTCTGGCACTGTGGCTTCATAGTACTGCTTTACTAGGATAGCATGCCGTTAGCACAATGACCCAATATCCCACTCAGTCACCTTATCCTCACTGAGCCAACAAGTCCATGTCTAGTTTGTTTGTTGTTGTTTTACATCGTAGCAACACTTAAGGTCATATCAGGATGGGTACCGACTTGTGACAGTCAACACTCAGGGTGACTTTATAGTACCTTCGCTACCACTGAGAGACCAGGCCGGCAGCACCATGACCCATTATACCACACAGTTTCACTAGCCTGATACTGTGCTAACCAGTCCTTATCCTATCCTATTAATGTCAAGCGCCAGGCTAGGTAGCGGCAACTATCAATTTGATAAGCCATTGGTTTGACTCGGCTGGGATTTGAACTCCTGACCTTCCGCACGAGAAGCCTGCACTCTACCTATTCGGCCACTGCATCTGGTGCCATCCCCAGTAATTAATGAAAAGTTCCATTAAGCGGTACCAAAAGCACCAAGTCTCGAGTTTAACTAGATTGAACTTACCCCATTTGCTGTTGCACCCTCGCCTTCCTCTGAAGTTGGTGACGTCACAGACTTCTCCGTTTGCTCAGCGATACCAAGGAAGGACTCTAGAGGGGTGCGTACTATCTTCTTTGTCTTCTCCTTATCTTGTTCTGTCAGATGTTCGGTCCTAGTTTTGGTGACTAACTCAACGTTTGTAGCACTGAACACCTGCAACCAAAAGGGAACTTGGTTGTTAGAGTTTTAGGTCCTGGTAACATTTAAGGTCATATCAGGATGAGTACCGACTTATGACAGTGCACACTCATGGTGACTTAATAATGCTGCCCCACTGGGAAACCAGGCCACTGGTACCATGACCCGACATCCCACTCAGTCACATTATCCCGACACTGAGCTAACAAGTCCTTGCCCTATCCTATTAATGCCAAGCGCCAGGCTAGGTAGCGACATGTATCAATTTTATAAGTCATTGGTTTGACTCGGCTGGGAAGCACGGGAAGCCTGCGCTCTATCGATTCGGCCACCACGTTCGGTAAATCTGTTATTTAGATAGATGACTGAGTGTGCATCGGCTACTGCGCAGTAAGTAGTATATGAGTAGTGGCTAGGCAGTAAAGAAGACACTGAGGCATTGGCACATTACCTTGCAGTCATACCCGTTCACAGCTTCCGTCTTATCACTCCGCCACCCCCAAATGCCAGACTTGTTCCTGCAAAACAAAACGACGAAAAGAGATGGAGATAAGAGCAACACGACAGGGAGTGAGTGAGTGAGCGAGTGTGTGTGTCTTTTTGTGTTGTCTTTTTTTTATATTTATATATATTGTTTGACATCTTGGCAACATCTAAGGTCATATCAGGATGGGTACCGACTTCTGACAGTGCACACGCATAGCGGCTTTATATTATAGTGCTGCCCCACTGGGTCCCGACATAATGATCCAATTTCCCACTTAAGTCACATTATCCTGATACTGAACTAACCAGTCCATGCCCTATCCCAATACTAGTAATGTCGAGCGGCAGGCTAGGTTGCGACAAGTATCAATTTTGTAACTGTAAGTCATTGGTTTGACTCGGCCGGGATTTCAAACTCCTGACCGTCACACAGGAAGCCTGCGCTCTACAGATATGGACACCGCATCCAGGGTGTTTGTGTGTGCGTGAGTATGAAAGTGTATGAGTGTGTGAGTATGGCAGTGTATGTGTATATGTATGTGTGTGTGAGTATGGCAGTGTATGTGTGTATGTGTGGCAGTGTATGAGTGTGTGTGAGAGTATGAAAGTGTATGAGTATGGCAGTGTATGTGTATGTGTGTGCGAGTATGGCAGTGTGTGTGTGTGTGAGTGTGGCAGTATATGTGTATGTGTGTGAGTATGTGAGTGTGAGTACGGCAGTGTATGTGTGTGTGTATGTGTGTGTGAGCACGGGAGTGTATGTGTGTGTGTGTGAGTATGGCAGTGTGTGAGTGTGTATTTTCAGTTCACCTAGAACTGCGTATCTACAGAGAGGTGCAGAGATAAGAACTATCAGTGTCGGTTTGCAGGTAGTGCTTCATAGTCAGTCTACCAGTAGGCAGTCATTTCAGAACCCACGCACTATACAGAGTACATAGAAGAAGGCAGAGCCAACCTACGGCAACACAAGGAACCAAACAGGTCGTCAACTAGATAAAAAAGATTCACCCGTACTTACAGTACATGGGTGAAAACCAACCCATTAGAAAAACCGGCGAAGAAATTTGACATGCTGGGGAAATTAACTGAGCAAATAAATTCTTAATTTAAGAAACAAAATTAATTCTTTATATATATCTTCATATTTACCCGCTACTTTTGAGTTGCAAACTGTAATAAAATATATATAGTTTAATAGACTTTAAAAGTTAAATCAATGGCGTTCTAGTGCCACCATCTTGTCTTTTTGCATTCTCTCCCATTTCACCAACTCTGTGCCTATATGGGTAGCCATTTGGTACTCCTGTTCCATACTAAAACAGTTTTTGCCAGCTTTTATATAGGGTTGGTATTCACCCCTGTACTTCAAGTACTGGGTGAATCTTTTATCTAGTCGTCAACAGGCCCCGCGAAATAATATAATAATCAAGGAATGAAGTTGCTAGGATGAGCGGCAAATCCGATGTGCGGGGCAGAGGGAAGAAAGGGTCACGTGCCGAGGGTCGACTATCCTCGTTCAGGAATTAGCTATATTGACATGTCAACATACATAACCTAGTATTTAAGTTAGTTATAATTTATATACTTATTGACAATGTATGTAAAGCTTCGTTTTATCCCCTCCCCACCCTTTTTCTTTCTAGCTATATTAAAAAATAATTGATTAATTATTTTCTTCTTCCAAGTCCCATTTAGTCATTCTTTCTTCCTTCCTTTACACGCAATACAGATGGTGATGGTTACGAGACCGAATGATGCATGGAAAATTGGGGGTAGAAGTAGAAATACATCACATTTCGTTTGTTCTCTTTCTTTCTTTCTTTTATTCTGTCTTTCTTTTACACAAAATACAAATTGGGATACCTATCAGGCCGAATGATTGGGAATGGATATAGAAATGCATCACGCTTTCTTTTCTTTCTTTCTTTCTATCTCTCTCTCATTCCTTTATAGAATATACAAATGCGAGGCCAAATGATGCATGGAAAATTGGGCATGGATGTAGAAAGGCATTATTTCAGAAAAACCAAACAAGACACCATTGTTGGTGGGGGGTGGGGCGGATGAGTCAACATGGCGATGGAGTGGGTAGGAGAGGGCGAGGAGGGAATGGAGAGAGGAGGGCACGGGATCCCAGACATAAAAAAAGAACTATTAATTAGGATTAAAGAAGTATGGAGACGGTTAAACTGCCGTTCTAAAGCACTTTCTAAAAGTTATTTGTTTTAAAAGCATTCAAAATCTACAAATAAACTATTTTACTGATGTACACTAAGAGAAACTACAGGCAAACTCCTGTTCCGGGAGAAACCTAGATGTTTATGTTAAATGGTGAATTAAAAAAAGAGAGAAGTTAATTGTAGGTAAAAGCATCCATATTTGGAAAGACAAAAAAAAAAGATTACAAACTTATTTAAGTACATTGTTTGTTTGTTGTTGTTTTACGTCCTAGCAACATCTAAGGTCATATCAGGACGGGTACCGACTTGTGACAGTATGCACTCATGGTGATTTTATAGTGCTGCCCCACTGGGAAATCAGGCCGCCAGCACCATGACCCGATATCCCACTCAGTCACATTATCCTGACATTGAGCTAACCAGCCTTTAAGTACATTGCAGAAGGGGTGGGTATAATTAAGGAGATGGAAATATTGTTTTAAAACGAATAATTTATCACAGGAAAACCCCATATCATGAAGTTAGAAGATATTTATTTCAATATATTATTAAAAATTGAATGCGTTAAGGCCAGGCGCGGCTGGCATACAGTGCACAGGGCCGCTCACAGGGGGCGCCACCGTGGTCTATGTCATAATAACAGGGTCAGCTAGATAGGATAAGTGCTAACTATTACATAGGGAACTGAAGATCGGTAGTGTCCTTGTTTATATTCCCATAATGGATTATAGAGCACATATATCAATGTATATATCATATATTAGTATATGATATATACACTGATATATATACTTATAATATACATACTTGTAATATACATACTTATAATATACATACTTATAATATACCCATTTAAATATACATATATATATAGTATAAGTATATATATGCCAGCCTGTATATTCCTAGAAGGTGCGTACGTATGGATGTACACTAGAAGAGGCTTTTCCTGCAGAGTCCACAGCATACCAAGGTCATGCATGATTTAGTCATGAATGACTTACTGCCACAAACCTCGGTGCAGATTACATTCCTTTCTCTACATGATATAGGTTAAGTTTTATATTGTTTAACCAAAAAGGTGTTCTTACATAATGTTGATTTGGAGAAATGTATTATTATCATTATTATTATATAACAAATTATTATTATATAACAAATAAACAGGGATGCCAATGGGGTCCGAACCCCCACCCCCCTCCCGCACCCTCACCAGCCATCCCCCCCATCATTATAAAATTTGAACTTTAACCATATTAACGCAGCGCCTGAACTACCATACGATAGCTTGTGGCATAGTTAAAGTGGTCGAGGTTGTTGCAGTGAGTAGCTCCGGGATTTTCAGCGGCTGGTTGTTGGAGTTTTACATCTTGGCAACATCTAAGGTCATATTAGGACGGGGTGGTAAAGGCTGTTCCAGTGGTGTGTGTGTGTGTGTGTGTGTGTGTGTGTGTGTGTGTTTGGATGAGGGCGAGAAGGGAAGATAAGGGAGGAGGTGAGATGCAAAGCTATTATCTAGACAAATTATGAAATTATGGCAGTTTAGATTATTTTATTCTTTCACCTGAAGCTACCAAGTTTTAGACTCACCGTTTTATTTTTAACACTCATCACTGATTTAATTTTTGTTGGGGTGGGGGGATTCAAATTGTTCGCTATATTGCTTAAATGGAAGACTGCCATCCTGAAGAATAATTGGGGGAAAAAAAATGTTTAAAGAAAATGTGGCTAGAGATAGGATAAAGGATAAACTGGTGACAAAAAAGCGAGCGGAGCAACCCCAGATTCAAGACTTTCAGAGAAATGGCTACGGAAAAGTTCCAAGATGGCTGCTGGCTGAGGACTTCTGCGCATGCGGAACACAGGTCCGACATAGGCGGGGGAGGGGGGGGGGGGGGAGGAAGGCAGCAGAACCCAGAGCGAGGCTCAATTCAGAACAAGGGCACGAGGATCGAACCATGCACGAGCAAGGAAGAAACGATGCTCACTTGTTCCTTCAGCCATCAAAACAGAAGAGAGGGCTCAGTGTACAGTAAGAGTTAAAACATTTAACAGCATCATCACTTAACACATAACCCGGTTCTAGGTAAATTAATCCTTTCTGTTTTCGTTTTATTTATCGTAATATATGTACACTAGCTTTAACCCGTGCACAGAACCTGTATTCAATCCCTGGACCAATATTGTGTTGAACTGTCATTATATACATAGTCCCTGACTATATTCAGAGACTGTGTATATATCTATGTTCTCGTTATATTCCGGACTCATGCATTGTCCCATTTCAATATAGTGCCGCCATCTGGTGGAATCCATCTGTACCATTATACGGTAAACCATATCGGTGGTTCTATGTAATGGCGGAGTCAACAACACTCGCAGTTAGGTGACTCAAAATGGATGCGACTCTGGTACAAGTGACCAAAGTTAGTAAAAAAAAAAACATCAAAATTAATATGAATGTATGGTGGGCACAATAAAACATGATATCCATGGCGGAGTTCAAAACACTCGTGGTTATGTGATTCAAAATTGATGCCACTCTGGTAGAAGTGACCAAAGTTAGTAAAACAAATAAAAAATAAATAAAATGTGTATGACGGACACAAAAAAAACATGCTATTATTGTATTAACAACCCATACATGGCAAAACATCAGTGGAGTACGGTGATGTGCAATAGGTGTGTCGATTAACAGAGGAGGGAGTACGGTGATGTGCAATAGGTGTGTCGATTAACAGAGTAGTGATCAGAACAACCCTAAAACCTAACCACCATTTGGTATTATATATAGATACTAGTGATTAGAAGGAGGATCAAATCGCTGTGCCTTTTCTTTAGAGAGTCATCTGTCTGTGTCTTAAGACTGCGACCTCACTAGCCTCATTGTTGTTGAAGATTTATACTGCCTATCATGGATAAGCCTGAATAGGCTTGTTTTCACCATTAAACAGTTTGTCGATAGAAAGCCCGAGCCTACACTTTTACCGACCCAAGGGATTTTTAACCTCCCACATCACATAGACATGGTATGAGAGCAACTGGCCTTTGATGACACTGTAAGTTATACACAGCAGTGGAAATCCAAATTGGTAGAGGTGGGGGCACAGGGAATCGAACCACTGACCTTCAGATTAGGAGTCCGACCTAGAAAAAAGTCACACTCTAACCACTCCGCCACAGAGAACACCATGGAATACTAAGGACCATTATATATGAGAGATGGAGGTGGTGAGCTATATCATGTGTGTGTGTGTGGATATATTAGTGCACGAAGAAGTGTGATAGGCAGCGTACAGCTGGTCCCCCCTGGTCTGCTAATCGACGTAAGACGGAGATACGATGAGAAGAAATGTAATCACCGACGGTTTATTTCATATCGCTCCGCCCACCGCAGCATCATAGAACCAAGTGACCCGACTCCCTGACCAGCCAGGTCGCAGGTAGCCTCTTAAGATGGGGGGAGCGCAGTGCTAGTCGGTCACAGTAGAGGGGCGGTCCACCTAGGGACCCACCCTCTGGCTAGCTTGCTGCCACCTGTCGCCATAGATGGGCAACAGTGGACAGCGCAGTCCCTGCCGCCACCGTGTGATGGTGAGGTTCATATACGGACTACTACAGGAGAAGCAAGTCAAAAGGGGGAGCGTGTAGTCAAATAAAAATGACAAAGCCAATATGACATCTTCGCTAGTTTTTCAAGCCAAAGCGCATCAAATTCAATTCTTCAGTAGCCAAAGCGCATCAAATTCAATTCTTCAGTAGCCAAAAAGGAATAAAATTGAAAACACCCAAAAATCAAGCCCCCCCCCCACCCCCCCAAAAAGAACTAAACATAAAAAACTCCATTGATAAAGAAAGAAAGAAAGAAGAGAAAAGAAAGAAAATGAAAGAAAAAAGAAAGAAAAGGGAAAAAGAAAGCAAGAAAGGGAAAGAAAAGGAAAGAAAAGAAAATTTACATTAATATTGATATTAACTTTTGTTTAAGTATTTCATCATTTATTTTAATTTTTTAAGTGCCTACCTTTCAAATGCAATTTTCTCCGTGTCGATGTAGGTGGTGACGATGGGCGTCGTGATGCGGGCTGCTACCTGGTCCTGGGACGGAACAAGTAGGTCAAGGTCAGGCGGGTCAGCCAGCACGCGCATCGTCTCCGTATAGACCTGGTGTAGGTCGTGGTCCACCTCCATCACCAGCGCGTGGTCAACTGCAAACAGAAGCGCATGTGCATGCGTCATGTGACAAGCGACCGTGGCGAATATAGTCACATAATCCGCTGCAGTGGCCAGATGGGATGCCCGAATGAATTGAGCGTCTGCCTCCCATTTTGGTAGGTCGTGAGATTCAAATTCCCGGTTTTAAATGCTTACCGAGTCAAACCAATGATGTAAAGATTTATACTTGTCACTACCTAGCCTGGCGGTTGACATTAGTAGGATAGGGTAGGAGTGTAGTAGAATGAGAAAGACCATTTGAAACCACGCTTGCTGCAATTGAAATTTCCCTGGCATAATCAAATAATGTACCAAAAATAAAGTTGACAAGCAGAAGGGTGCATGCTGTCATGTGATAAATAACTTATGATGGTTTTGAGCATATGCCATTATTTAGGTTGATCATTATAATGTACCTTACTTTAGTTTGAGGTGACTTTTATTATAAATAGTTAACTTTGGAGATAATTGAAGTTAAAACATGGCAAATTAATTTTAGGATGCAGGTCAAAAATAATCTGACACCATAGGCTTCAGCAGTAAGTTTCGATACTAAATATTCTCTTCTCTATAGCAACAAATGCTAAATAAAAGAATATGTAGAACATAATCTAAATAAGTACTTTGGTATCTAACGTAGTATGCTCTCATCGGACGGTGCAGCTTTAATATGACTTTTAAATTCTTCGTAAACAAAAAGGGACGATTTTCACCACCAATCCACTCCCTAACGGCATTGGGAAGAACTAATATATTAGATGGCAGCCCACTGTGAAGCATGCTCCGTAGAAAAGGGTCCATTGTCAAGCATTTTCACAGCAGGTCGCCACTGCTTATAAATTATTTAGACTTGTTGGTTGGTTGTTGGGAGTCTCACATCCTTGCAACATCTAAGGTCATATCAGGACGGGTACCTACTTGTGACAGCGTGCACTCACGGCGACTTTACAGTGCTGCCCCTAGGGAAATCAGGTCACTGGCACCATGACCTGACACCACTCAGTCACATTATCCCGACACTCAGCTAACCAGTCCTTTACCTATCCTATTAACGCTGAGCGCTACGCTAGGAAGCGACAAGTATCAATTTAACAAGTCATTGGTTTGACTCGACTGGGAACCGAACTCCCGATCTCCTCCTGCATGCGAGGCCTGCGCTCTACCGATTCGGCCACCGCGCCCGGTAGTTATTTAGGCCATTTTAATTTAATGTAGCTTGAGTACTTACCATTGCCCTCCTGATATGACGTTAGATTTTGCTAGGACATAAAACAACAACAAACAGATAACTTACCATTGCCTTTGAAAATGTAGCTGCGACTCCCCCGTTGCCAGTTCATATTGTCGAAGCCAAGTAACGTTGTGTCTATCCGCACATTCGGACCTGCAGGAGGGAGACCAGTTCAATTAAAGGGACCAGATATAGGTCACTGAGACACTACCCATACTCCGACAAATGCTCTCCAAGCATACGTTTGCCAGTTTTCAGTTTATGCAACTACATATGTGGGGGGAGAATGCTAACATTGGTTGCTTCTGTTGTGTTTTATTTAGTCCAGCAGCACTGACACTTTTAGACAACCATATAGAGAAAAAAATGTTAGAAATTGCAATCTAAAATGATAAATATAAAGTTCAAATGTTTATTTATCATAACCAGCTACTTTTTGTGTGAATAATTGATTAAATCATGTAGATTAATAGACTTTAAAAGTTGAATTGAGAGCTTTCTGTGGCTGCCATGTTGGTGGTTGCCATGGCTTCCTCTGTATGTGGGGAACCCCTCTAGGTCATGTGATGAGGGAATCCCACCTATGATGTCATTCATACATCACAGACCTCAACTCTCCTCCCACATGTTCAGTGGCATGAACTGAAGAAACTAAGCAAAGGTATGTTTGGAGAGCTTTTGATGCTGGATTCGTTTGTACCTGGGTGAGGAATAGCAGGCGACTTTAAAGAGGAATGGTATAGAATAGAGTAGGGGGTGATTGGTTGTTGGAATTTTACGTCCTGACATCTGAGGTCATATTAGGACGGGAGTAGGGGGTGATGAACAACCCATTAGAAAAAGTAGCGAAAGGCCGGGTAAATGAAATGAGCAGATAAATTTGTAATTTAAGAAGCAAAATATCTCCTTCACATACATCTTCATATTTACCCACTACTTTTGATTTGAAAAATATAATAAAATATGTAGCTTAATAGAATTTAAAAGTCGAAATGAAAGCATTCTGTAGGCGTCATCTTGTCTTTTTGCATTCTCTCCGATTTCACCAACTCTGTGGCGATTTAAGTAGCCATTGGATATTAGAACCAGGAATTCCACTTCCTGTTCCAATACTAAATCACTTTTCGCTCCTATTTAAACTACGTTGTCATTCACCCCTACTGCAAGTACGGGGTGAATCTTTTATCTAGGTGTAGACTGGCAGGACCAGAACTGTACTCGTAGCAACAGCTCTGCCGCAGTTTTCTTGTTTATACAGGGATGAAAGTGGTCTCTGGATTCAAATGTGGAAATCAAGTCCAGATTATTACACCGACAGCGAATTTCTGCAAAAACGCAGATCCCCTGCCAGGATTAGCAGTCAGGGATGAAAGTGGTCTCCCGGAAAAAAAGCGGAAATGCTGATATTCTCCCATAGGCTTAGCATTGTCAGGGAATCGCTGAAAATTCCAGGAAGTCGGATTTCATACATAATAACATATTGGTATACGCTGCTAGTGCTGCGCCGTTTGAAGCATGTATTAGTAATATACGCTGCCAGTGCTGCAGCGTTTGGACCACATATTGGAATACACTGCTAGTGCTGCAGAGTTAGAAGCACATATTAGTAGTATACGCTGCTAGTGCTGCGGTGTTTGGACCACATATTGGTATCTGCTGACATTGTTGCGGCGTTTGAAGGCATTAGTAGCATACACTGATGGTGCTGCAGCGTGAAATAACATATTGGTTGGTTGTTGGAGTTTTATGTCCTGGCAACATCTAAGGTCATATCAGGACGGGCGCAATGTATTAGTATACACTTGTAGCTACAGGAAAAATCCCGGAAATCCGCGAAATCGCGGAGATCTTTCATCCCTGAGCAGTGTTAGGGAATCATGGGAAAATGCCAAAAGTCAGCTCTCAACTATCCTTCTTGTGACTATATTACCGCCCATGCCTAACCCTTTGTTGTTTGAGTTTTATGTTCTAGTAATATGTAAGGTCATATAAAAATGGGTTTCGAACTAACCAATCGTTGTCGTATACATTCCGATTCCATGGCATTTTGTTTAACATTGATCGGTAAATTTTAAAAAATCGCGGAAATATCGTGGAGATCTTTCATCGCTGTTAATAGAACAAAAGATGTGCCTGGAAAGTGACCAGACCAGACCAAACCAGACCAGACCAAAGATTGGTCAATATCAAGTGTTCAACGATGATCCAATGGGAGTGCCACTTCTTATACAAACATGGAACTAGCTTAGTGGCATTATACCATAGACCTTCATATTGGTGTGTGTTTTGTATGTCATACATCAATGAAAGCGAGATTTTTTTAAAACCAAAACACTGATCTATATTTCCCCCCTCTAGATATTCAACTTAATTACTGGTACACTTAATAAGCATTTGTTGCTGCAGAAAAGGGGACACTATGCCAATTTAATAGATCCTGTTACTGCTGAATTGAAGCCTATCGCATCAGACTATTGATGTGTTTGACCAAATTAAATTGGCATATTTTCACTTTAAATATCTACAAAGTCAGCAATTTAAAAATAAAAGTTACTTCAAAATAAAAGTTACTTCAAGTAGAATACAAAGATAAATTTAATAGATTATCTAAAAAGAAATAAGACAGAAAATGAAACCTCTTGTATTCTTATATATATAAATTAATGGCAAACTAAAAACCATCAGACTGTAACTTGAAATAAACTGGGATGACAGAAGGAATAGTAATTGAAATAATGGTAACTCACCACTTTTCCATACTTTATAGACGTCGCTTGGGCACATTCTTGACACCAGTGGTACTATGCAACAAAAGAGATAAACCAGATACTCATATTAACCATTGTACAGTGATTTACACTAGGTGGCAGACCAAATCCTACCACCCATCATTAACTAAGCACATATATATCAGGAATATACAGCTAATAGCAATACACTTTTTACAGTATTCAATAAAACATACAGCTATCACCTCAACTCATGTGCAATTAACCTCATCAACCCCGCTTGCCCCATGCACACCGCCACTTCCCCCAATCAACCCCACGTACCCCAGCCACTGTGCTTACCCCATGTACCCCACCCACCCCGCTTAACTCAACCATCCCACTCCTCATCTACCCCGCTTACCCCTGCACTCCTCTTACCCCACATACCCCAACCACCAGCTTGCCCCATCCACCCTGCTTACCCTAGCCACCGTGCTTAACTATGTACCCCAGCCACCGTGCTTACCCCATGTACCCCACCCACCCCGCTTACCTCAACCATCCCCCTTAACCCGCTTACCCCATCCACCCCACGTACCCCAGCCATCGTGCTTACCCCATGTACCCCACTTACCTCAACCATCCCACTTACCCCATCTAACCCGCTTACCCCAACCACCCGCTTGCCCCATCCAACAAGCTTACCCCATCCACCCCATGTACCCAAACCACCCCGCTTACCCCAGCTGGTGAACTCCCATTTCATTTCCACGTAGAAGTCTGGTGCCTCCCGCAGCTTCTGCAGCAACTCAGGCACACCCTCGGTGCGTCGCTGGTACCGCTGGAAGTCCCTGAACTGTAGACACAGCTGCACCATCTCAGGGTCACTTGTCGTCACTGCCTCCTGAGTCACTGCAACCACACAAGTGGGGTAATGGGGTTGCGCAATGAGGCCACAATAAGTCGTGCACTAACCAGTTCTAGGCATAAGATACCTCTATCGATGTCTCTATGCATGCACTGCTTGGTCACTGTATACTGCGTAGTTATAATATACTGTAAAACCTCTCTAACCGACCATCTCCACAGATCGACCACTCCCATATATCAATCGCGTTATTTCGGTCCGAAATGATCGCCCATACAATACCATTGTAATGATTTTTAAAAACTCCCTAAACCGACCACCTCCCTAAATGAACCAATTAAATTCGATCCCATGGTCTGTCGATTTAGAGAGGTTTGATTGTAGCCGTAAACAGAATGGCAGTGAGGATTGAAAGATTAAAACTTCTCTAAATCGACCGACCAGAGGACCGACTATAAATGGTCCATTCAGGGGGGTGGTCAGTTTATGTAGGTTTTTAAAATGTTTTATCTTTACTATGGTATTTTTTGGGCGAACGTTTGGGACCCAAATAAAGCGATCGGTATAGGGGAGTAATCGATCTGTAGAGGTGGTCGGTTAGAGAGGTTTTACTGTATATATTTTTGTTAATCAGATTATTCTAATAAAATTTGCCTCTCTGACAGTTGGAGGGAGAGGGGGGGGACAATTTTTTTCTAAAGTTGAAAAACGGAAATTTTAACTATCTTTCTTCCGATCTAAATGCTGTTCATGTCATGAACAACAGGAACAGGGGAATAATAGCTTACCACTCCAATACTTTGCATTCTCTGTATTCGCATTCGCCCCATGCCGGAAGAGAATGCGCGCGCACTCAAGGTGGCCTAGTGTAACAGCGAGGTGCACGGGCGTCCGCCCGCGGGGGTCCTTTGCTTCAAGGTCATGGGGCTAGAAAGAAAATGACTTGTAGAAATGAAAACAATAAGTAATTGTTCACAAATTGTTGGGAGGTGGTGGGTATATTAGTTGATTAAGCAGGGGAAATTTCAATCGCGGACAATTGGTTTTCCTCATTCCACTGGTCCTTGCCCTATTCTAGTAATGCCAAGCGCCAGACTAGGTAGCGACAAGTATCAATTGTTAAGTCATTGTGCTCAAACCCAAAAGTTCAGATCCCACGACCTACCAGAACTCATTCGGCCATCACGTCTGGTTCATAATTCAAGTTGCAGGAAATAATGTATTACTGTTCCTGGAACTGACATTTAATATTAAGGCTGTATAATCCGATGAAAGCATAACATTTTCCAAACACGTAGCTAGATTTGATCCTTCAAGTCTGATGCACTCATAACACATTTATTGCAACTCAGTACTCCTGTGCTATGCTGGAAAATGTGTCCCAGAAAGCCTATGTCCAAATTTTGGTGTACACACAAAAGTTAATTTGGCATGTTTGCACTTCGAAAATATCCAAAGTTAACCCTTTAAAAGAAAGGTTACTTCACGCTAAAATAAAGTAGATAATAACGATCAACATTATATATTTATTTTTAAATTATGACAAAAACTGAAAACAATCGGAGGATGCAACTTTAACTTTAAGCAGTTTATTGCTCAGTTTGTGCTAATGTTGACTAAAGTTGATGAAATCCCAGAACATAAAATAACAATGACAAGGGGGCGTAGCTGAATCCAAGAAAATATCAACATTAAATTCAGTTTACACGGAAATGAAGCTCGAGGTAAATGGTGTGCATATCATGCCAGAGCCCAGTGTGAACACATGACTCATTGCCGTATTTTTGGTTTGTGATTCATACTTCTAGGTCCTAGCTTAAATCGACTCGACATTAGAAGACGATGAACTAAACAAAAGAAGCATATTGCAACTATGGCAATAACTTGTGTCTTTACTTTACGGTCTGAATGGACACATCCATGTGTATCAATCGGTGTGTTGTTTGTGAAAAGTATGTGACAAAACCAAAGGTCTCTCTGTAGTTTAGCTAACAGTACCATTAATAATAAGATATGTCTAAACTACACTCTATACAGACTACACACCAACAGGGTAATCCCTACCAGTGCAGTGGTAGTGCTACTACCAAGTCTAAGTCTAAGACTACAATGGCTTAGCCTAAGTAACAGTCGCGGAAACTGCCATATATGTACAGTTTCACAGGTTTGGAGATCATATTCATATTGCATCAACCACACATCACCTGTGTAAACATGGTCCCAATCAATCCAAATCTTATTTCGGCCACGTCTGACTCAGCGAACGTCTGACTCAAGACACTTCAGTGGGCCAGGCGCCAAGAATGCAAGATGTTTAAGTTTGATATGAAGATGGGTGTGGACACAAATCATGGGGAGCCTTGACAAAAAAAGAGCTGCAAACTCACCTCCAATGTTCCTAATAGCTGTTTCAACTCGTCATATTGGTTGTGCCATACTAGCCAGTGTATTGGAAACGATTCGCGTAGCGATTTGACGGACATTTGGGCGTTAAGAACGGTCTACAGTGGAAAAAATCACGTCTGACAAATATGAAAACAATATGCCGACCACCGCTACAGTTCGTCCCTCCCACGAGATGTCGCAACTTATTGACATATATTTCACTCCGCAGTTAAAATATTTACTAATTACATTATGACATACACTAAATAATGGTACGTTATCCAAGCTGTATATTATATGTACATTAATCTATGACACTTTCTATCACGACATGCCACTTGCCGTTTTCCCGAATTCTAGAGAACTAAATCACATTACACTGTCTAAGTGCTACCCATCTTGGTATGGTTCGATTTATTTAGAAATGCCATTATTTATAATTGTGAAGTAATCAAGTTTCGTTCAAGCAATGAGACGCTATGTAAAGAATTAATCAAAATTAGCAGGAAATGGCCGTGTCTGAATAACTCGTTTCACTCTTTAATGAGGACTTTACCGCTGATGTCATGCAGAGTTCTTCATCGAAATAGGTGTTAGTTGTGTAAACCCCGATACAGATTAGACACGATTTCTATATTTCATACACAAATAACACGATTAAATATTCATATCACATTATTGTGACATCCACTCTGTGAATTAGACGCTTAAAAACAACATTTCCATATACCGAAACCAAAGCATACGCCTAACTCTAAAGGCCATAATACCACATATTGGACGTAGGAAGAGATTTTTATTCAAGACTCCTATGTGAGATTCGGTCCGAATTTTTCAGCTGTTGGATGATTGTACATATCCTCAATGTCTAGAGGGCAGGTCCGTACAGGCAGCAGTATTTGCGCCGACTGCAGTGCTGCAGGTAAGCGGGTGATTTGTGTGCTAGATGCTTTGTTTTCAGGCGGTGAAGATGCAGCTTTCTCCGTGCTGGTAGATGGGCAGTCGGGCATCATCGGCCCGGGGTGCGACGCCTTCCCAGACCGGCCCTCAGTCACACCCCCATTGTTGTGGGTCCAGCAGATAAACATGTAGGCGTGTAGCTCACCGTCTCCCCACACGGTGCTTTCAGATGGCATTCTGTCCCCAAATGCCACATGTAAACGTTGGTGATATTATTGGTAATACCAGAGAGAGGTTGGTTCTTGTTCAGACCGAGCTTTGAGTGAAATTGACCGAGTTTGAAGCAGCTAATAGTGTCAGTCTTGTCCTCTTGATGGCATTATGATTAGGCTAGCTTGGGGTGGGACTGCTACTAATACTAATAGCAGAACTGCCAACCATTACGATTTCTGAGGAATCATTACGATGTTCTGCCTTTCATTACTCCATTATGCCCGTACTCCGAAACATTACGGATAATCTGTGTTTTCCCCACACTTATATATATATATGTACATGTAATATACATAGAGTAAAACTCTAAATCGACCGACCAAGGGACCGACTTTAAGTGGTCCATTTAGGGAGGTGGTCAGTTTAGAGAGTTAGAATATCCTTACAATGGTCTTGTTGGGACCCAAATAAAGCGACCGATGTAGGGGCGTGGTCGATCTGTGGAGGGGTCGGTATAGACAGGTTTTACTGTATATATATTTATAATCTATATATATGTGTGTGTATAATATATACACACATACATATGCAAGTGTCTAAATGCTTATTGAAATATATATATGGGCCATATTCCGCGATTCACGCGAAAATTACTCTTTCCCGTTTTCAAATGTTGACAGCTATGTAATAGTACTACTATGCTTTATAAGTGAGTATTTCAAGATGCTATAGGTATTCTAAAGGCCATCCTTGCCCTGACCCTTGTACATACATATATATATATAAATGTTCTCAAATGCACTATACAGCCGTGCACGCTGATCCCCTTCCCACCCCTACTATACCTTCTTTCAAAACCTATTACCTAACATTTTCCTTTAAATTGGCATAAAACCTGTCTGATGTAAGTCCCCACTGGAATCTCAGACTTCCGATCCCATCATTGGGCCACACAATACGGAACACGTGTGATGGGATTAAAAAATGGGCAAGTCTTTCGCATTTCGTATTGGTGATTGGATCCACTGATTTGCATATTTACAATATAATATATACATGTGTATTGGAGATATGTTATATCTTTTAGAAAAAAGAAGAGAGAAAGCAAAGGAAGAAAGAAGTGTTTATATAAGACAATTCGAGAATCATCTTGTACATTTATTGATGCATGCTCACCAAGTGCATAATAGATATGTTGAACTGGAATTGTATGCGGTTACTATTACAACAAATAGTCAATTTATATTATGCTTCTATTATCGAACAGGTTTTTCATGTGGCTATTATTGCAACTGATATTGTCATTTATGTACAAATACATTGTAATGAACGGCCGGAAGACCAGTGCTCTAGTACTGACAAAAGACATTATTCGCTGAATAAAATACATTTAGTAAAAAAAAAAAAAAATTTTTTTAAAAGAAATGACGCCCCAGAAACGTTTGATCTCAATTTACATAATGAAAACTTTAACTCTAATAAAACAATAAACATGCACTGTAATAAAACACTTAACATGATCGTGTATAAAATAAATATATGTGGGCCAACATTTACTGCTTCGAATATTTACATCAAATAACTGTAATAACATAAAATGCATATATTTGAATAACCATTTGTAAAATATTCTGATATGCAGCATAGGGGGGAGTGCAAATGTTCTATTACTGATCGGTGTGCATGACCAGGCACATGTATGTATATATGTATGGGTTGGTGGTGCCTGAGTGGGATGTAAATAGACAGTGGTGCTGGCAGGTCTGGGTGTGGGTGCACTCAGGGCCTACCCCCTCTGCTGGGATAGATTTCACCACACTGAAAGGTAAAGTTTGGTGGGGGCCATACAGCTTGGTGGTGGTGGGAAGACCACTGGTATCCATGGGGACCAGGAATGCTGGATCCCTATTGGTAGGGCCAAGAATGCTTGTTTCCCATTGGGGGAAAGGTGTGGGGCGATACTCTACCATGAACCCATGTACCATATAAATAATAAACCAGAGGACTTGACTCTCTCTTCTTCTTTACACTTTATACTCTTCCTTTCTCTTTGTCTGTATTGACTCCACTATAGCCTGCCTAGGCAGCCACAGATTCGAACCTTAGCTTTTACACATTGATGTGTTTTCATGTGGTTTTGTACAGTGATATTATTAGGTGGCAGCATTATATTCAACCAGTGGAAACCATCAGGGAGTTGATAGGGACTGAGTAAATGGCAGGGGGTGTCTTACCCCAAGAGGGAGTCTTGCCTCACCCTACCCTGTTAGATTAGTAAGCGTTTGTCTAGCCTTGCTAAACTGTACTATAGCTCCACAATTAGATTTACAGCCAGTGACTTATTTATTGGTCCCCCCGCGCCCCATCTAAGTCAGAACAAAACGAATTGAATGAGGGGATAGCTGAAGAGTGCCAATAAGGAGGGACATGGCACACAATGCTACTTCCTGGGATGGCTATGTTCTTGCGGAAGGTCAGGAGTTCGATTCCCGGTCAAGTAAAACCTAATGTATTACAAAATTGATACTTGTCGCTTCCTAGCCTGGTGCCCAGCATTATTAGGATAGATAGAGCAAGGACTGGTTAGGTCAGTATCCAGATAATATGACTGAGTGGGAAGCTGGGGGCTTGGTCTCCCAATGGGACAGCACTATAAAGTCACAGTGAGTGTGTACAGTCACAAGTCGGTACCTGTCCTGATATGACCCTTAAATGTTGCCAGGATGTAAAACTCAAGGAAACAACGAAACAAATCTTGGAAAGAGAAAGCATTTTTGAGTAAGCATTTTTATTCCAACATCTTGTTATAATATGTGAGTTACATTTTTATGATAAGGAAAAAACAGTGTGGAACAAAGAGTAGATTTCCACGAAAATGCAGAAATTCTCCCAGATGCTTAGCGCTGTCAAGGAATATTAATCAGTACAGACCATCATTGGAGAGCGTTCCCTTGTCCTTGTAGCCATATTATCACCCAGCTAGCTGTTGATTTTCCCTTCTCCCCCCCCCCCCCCCCCCCCCCTCCGAGATCACTTTCAATTTCACCCCTGCTTAAAGCTGCATAGTCCGATGAAAACATCAAGTTTTCAAAACCAAACCAATTAGATACTGATGCACTTATCAAACATTTGTGGCCACATAAAAGGGAATACTGGGGCAATTTAATAGAACCGGTTATTGCAGAAACCTATGGTGTCAGAGTTTTGGTGTGCTTGCCAAAATTAATTTCCCATGTTCACACTTTAAATATCTTGAAAGTTAGCCATTTAAAATAAAAAACTACTTCAAAGTAAAGTAAGGTACATCATAGCAATCAACCTAAAATGTATTTATCTCAGAAAATGACAGAAACTCAAAACCATCGGACTATGCTACTTTAATAGTGCATCCCACTGGAAGACCAGACCGCCAGCAGCATGACATGTCCAACGGAGTTACATTATCCTGATACTAAGCAACCAAATCCTTGTCCTATCCTGTTACTTCCGAGTGCCGGGATAGGTAAAGACTAATATCAATCTTGTAAGTCATTGGTTGACTCTAGCTGGAATCGAACCCATGACCTCCCTCGCCGGTAGCGTATCCATCGAGCGCTCTTTCCGATGTTCCGAGCGCTCTTTCCACTGGCCCTTAGTTATTTGTCCCAACTCAGTCGCTGATGAACTAAGTAGAGAATGTCACCATTTAGTTTAATTTTAACCAAGAAGTATGGTACCTTGCCTTCTGCTTACAAATAAAGATAAAACTAGCATATATATATATATTTTTTTGTATATACAAGTTAAGAATAATACATTATCAAGGCACTGTTTCAAAAGCAATTGAATAAAATAGTTTCTGACTCCCAAGTTAATTCAAAAGGAATGTTGCTATGCCAATTCTTTTCTGAAGTATTTAATGAGTGTCTATTGACACATAATTGATTGTATGCTTTTACATTATATGTAAAGGCGATGGTTGAATAAACAATTCTCGCCATGAATATGGCCTATCCTGCCGACACGGCCTAAAGAAACCACCAATCAATCAATTTCTGAAGTATACACCCACAAATATAACCTAGTCGCACCATGTGTTAGGTGATTTACAGGGCTCTCAATGTCTCGGGAGTTCGGGTCAAATATGTGTGAAACCATGTGTTTGACTTGACACCCATTGAAAAAAAAATAAGCAGAGTGTAAAAGAAAAAAAGAAAGAAAAGCCCGCATAAAAATGTTTGCATAACCATGTACATTATAGGCTGGAAGCAAATATGAATGACCCTGAAAAAATATGTAGAATTAAACCAACACCACACAATTTTCTACAACTCCAGACTGTAGGATTTCACGGTTGTGATCGTTATCGGTAACATGTTGTTTCCGTGCTGGGGAAACTACTGAACCGAAATTGTGTTTCCCATGATATTAATGAAATGCAAGGCAATTAAAAAATCTTTTTTTTAAATTAAATGCTACAGATGGTTGTTTTCATTACATTGTAGATGATTAAAGGTGTATGTACAATTTCTGCACAGATGTGTTCAAAATATACTCATACTAAATTGAATTAACTGTTTCAAGAATGGGTACCCATCACCAATTTTACAGAACCGAAAAACAGTTAGCCATGTGGAAGACCAATTGTCTGCAATTGAAATTTCCCCTGCTTAAACAACTGATACCCCCCCCCCCCCCCAAAATGGTTCCCATGAGTACCAGGCACAGAACCCCAAAAGTTTTCCCCGTGAAATCTGAAATCCTACAGCCTGCAACTCCCCTCGACCCCCCCCCCCCCTAAAAACAGTCTCATGCAGAAGTCAGAACCCCCAAATAGAATTTGCCATAAAGAACTCTACAAGCCCTGAGATACTACAAGTACAACCTATATAATAATTATTGAAGGGCTCAAGTGCAAAAACTGACAAATCCATTTCAGTTGTTTCCTGTCAAATAGAATTTATTGTTGTGCTTTCCAGTCAAAGTCTTTACAATTTCATATTGAGTAGGGTATTATATAGGGGCCCCTTATTAAGGGCTTGGCAGTTTCTCCGGAAAAAACCTCTGATTTGATCACCGGAATGGTTGCAGCTTCAGCTCTAGTGGTAATCATGGTTTTATTTTAACCCGGATGGCATTGGTCGGTTTTTGCGCCAGAACCTTTCTTTTGTATTTATATATGTTAGTGATCAAATTATTAAAATTTGGTGAGTTTAAATCGAGAGTTGGTCATGGTTGGAAATATGTTGTGTGGAAGTTTAATCCTAGAAGCCTGTCAGTGGATGCCGAGTGCGAGAGGTCATGTAGTGCATTGCGCGCTCATACGCAAACATCACACGCACACACACACACACACATACATACATACATACACACATACATACATTCACACACACACACACACACACACACACACACACACACACACAAACAAAAACAACGCACATGCACACAATCCTCCAACGTGACCTGAAGTGTCAATGTTTAGGAACCTGATCCAGTGTGACTTCTGCATCAACTGATGTTGTATCTGTGTTATGCTGCCGATAGCCCTATAAAGCCACCATGGGGGTCCATCGACGTTGTCGGTGCCCCAGAGTCCTAAGCCTCAAACAACCATTAATTGACTCATCGTGAGCAGGGCCCTTTATACCTCAAAAAGGCGAGAGGGAACCGCCCCCCCCCCTCCACCAGACGGGATGGCCGAATGAGTTAGAGCATCCGTCTCCCTTGTTGGTAGATGGTGGGGTCGTGGGTTCGAACCCTGGTCGAGTCAAACCAATGACTTAAAAATTGATACTTGTCGTTTCCTAGCCAGGCACTCATCATTATTAGGACAGGGCAAGGACTTGTGTGCTCAGTGTCAGGATAGTGTGACTGAGTGGGATACCAGGTCATGGTGCTGGCGGCCTGGTTTCCCAGTGGGACAACACTATAAAGTCACCATGAGTGGGCACTGTCACGAGTCTGTACCCATCCTGATATGACCTGATATGTTGCTAGGACGTAAAACAACAACAAACAACATCCACCATCATCTGTTTTAAGACGAGACTAACCCATCCTGATATGACCTAAATAAAGTATTGTTAAAATGTAAAAACTCCCATCGTGCAGTTCAGAGTTATTTCAGACTGTCACGACTCACATTCGGGGAGCCGGACCCTTTGTTTTGTGAATAGATAATCAGATCACGTGACACCCTACACCGTCCCCTCACGGCCATCAGCTTCTCGTGCTGACCATTCTGCATGAAAATCTAAATTATACCGAATTTTAAAAAAAATGGTGATCGTCCCCGCCAGTGCCCGAAAAATCGCCCGCCCCTGATTTAAAAATTGTATTTCATTTTTGTTTAAGGTTGTTCAAAATGTGTCGGGCTAGCAGCAATTAAACTTTTAATTTCGAATTGAGAATACAGTTTTCATTTTTTGACTGAAGATATTGTGATGTGTACATGAATGACATGTAATCCTTTTTATCAGTCTACGGCAGTCCAATATTTATATTGAAAAAATACTGGGGTGTGGGGGGGAGGGAACCCACCTGCCCGACCTTGATTTGTGTGATCAAAAGGACGATAACCAATTTTTGTTATAGTTGGCCTTGGTGAGAATATTATTGGAAAGCATTGCTCCCTCCAAATCAGTGAGACCGACCAATCAAATTGCGCGTTTTAAGACTCGCAACGCATGTAAGCACCATCGCAAAGGGGTTCAGAAGATGGGTCGTCTCTTTCGTGGTTTTTTGTTTGTTTATTGGGGTTTTATGTCCTATTGGTAGCAACCTCTAAGGTTATATCAGGACGGCTACCGACTTGCTTGTGACAGGGTGCACTCATGGCAACTTTATAGTGATACCGGGATACCAGACCACTGGCAACATGACGTGATTTCCCACTTAGTTGTATTATCCTGAGTCTGAGCTAATCAGGCCTTGTCCTATCCTAGTTATTAATGCCGAGCACCGGGCTAGGTAGTGTAGTAGTCTGAACATGAGCTCTACTATCACGCGGTAGCAGCGGAGACTACGACGCCACCAACGCAGTACCATTACACTGCGCTAGGTGGCGGCACGGGTAGCCACCGGTCAGACCCCAACTGGGCTGACCTCTACTGCGTGTGGCTGACCCACCCCCCCACACACACCTATAGAGTCGATGTGGGATCTGGCGAGTCAGGGGGCGGGTCAGACAACTACTGACGCCGCGGAGAGCAGATGGTTCAATAAACCAAGGGTGAAGCGTACACTGTATTGAATCTTGGTGTTCTTCCGTGGAAACCTGCGTGAGTGAGAGTCGGAGGGCCGTGGGCCATTACATTGGTGCCGTGAGCCAGCTCGCCTTCTGCGTAAGGGGTGAGTATTGGACCTGGGCCATGGACTCCGAAGGTAGGTTCTCTTCGTAATTTTTTATTATGGAGGGGGCGACGGCAGGTCAACTGCGCAGTGGGCGCCAGTACCAAATTGATGGTACAGGGCGTCCCGACGCGGTGGGACCGCCGGTGAGCGTGGACGCTTCTGCGGTGAATACACTGCACCGCGCTCACTACTCACCTGTGGGGGATGTTGATGTTCATACGTTCATTCCTAATGCAGGTGCCGGCGTCATAGGGGACCGCCGCCAGGTGTCAGTGAGTGGGGGGGGGGCGTAGCCACTCCCGCACTAGTGCCGGTGGTGTCGCCTAGAGGGGCTGAAGGCGTTGACAGCTATTGGACGCAGTTAGCGCGGCTGAGTGGCAGTCCGCCGCCGGGTATTGCGCCGTTGTTTACACCGGTGGCGATACAGGGTGGTGGGCGTGACATGCAGTTGGGCACTCGTTCTGGTAGTGGTGGCGCGGTGTTGGAAAATATCCCGCCATCAACTGCCAGCGCGAAATGTTCTCTCAGTTGACAATAGTACTGGGGAGGGCCTTACGGGGAGTGCGATGAAAGTGGGCTTCGCTCTTGATGATATACAGTCTCTGTCGATCAATGTTGATTCGGGGGCGGGTGTACGTGAGGGTAGCAGTTCAATCGTGTGTCGTGATGATTTAGGTCTGGGCGTTCGCGGGAGTTCTGTGGGAGGTGTGCCGCTGGAGTATTCACCGTGGGGGAGTTCAGTTGTCCATTCTGTGGGGATGGGAGCTGCGTGTGATGATCCCCGAATTCCCTGACGTAGGGAGAGTTCCCTGGGTTTGGAGACAGGGCGCGTAGCCGATGACTCGTTAACGTTTACGTTAGAGCGTGATTTGTTTATGGGTCGTACGTTTTCGGGGTCGCAGTCGGGGGTGGAGCGTCAGGAATCGATGCGTATCCGCTGTCTGCGGGCTTGGAAGCGGGTCCAATTTGACCGGATGGCGGAGGAGAGACGGGCGTTGGATGATTTAAGAGTCTCCAATGCTGCATCCTTCGCGCACGATTTAGCAGAGCTAAGCGCGGCGAGGCGCGTTTCCGCAGGTGAGGCAGAATCTAGGCGAGTGTTAGTGGAAGAGCAGCAAACTGCGTTCACGAGACAGTTGGAGGATTTGTCTGTGCGGGAGGCGCTGAATGTTCAGTTGCAGGACGAGAACCAGAGCTGTGAACAATTGCTAGCTGCTGAGAGGGCTGGCCTTGATTCTGCTCTGGAGATCCTTGCAGGTGAGCGCGCAGTTTTTCAGGCGGAGAAACTAGCGTTTGAACGCAGTTTGGGGCTTGGAGACAGTGGTGCGCGGGTTACTGAGTCTACGCGGTTGGATAACCGCTCGCCGCAGTATCCAGCGCATAGGGCGCGCCCCGCTTCCGCGGGTAGCTCGCCGCATTTGCCGGCGCCCTCTAAGGGGGGCGGTGGTGGAGGTGGGGGTCCGAGGGAGTCGGGGCCCTCTTCTGAGGATGGTGGTTCTCGGGGGAGGGGAGGTTCTGTGCAGCATCCGAGGGGTGTTGTTCAGGATTCCGTATACGTGGGTAGGACTCATGAGGAGATACGGATGGAGAGGATTCCTGACCCGGAGGGTTCGGGTAGTGACGCAGTACCTATTGCGTCGTTGCCTGGGCTGCCGGTGGGTCGCCAGTACTCAGTGGAAGAGATGTGGTTGTTCCGGAATCATCCTGCAATAATGGATGTGATTCGGGAACTATCAATTTTGTAATTCATTGGTTTACCTCGGCTGGGATTCGAACTCCCGACCTTCCACATTGGAAGCCTGCACTCTAACCTATTCGACCACTATATCCACATGCTATGCATGAAATTGTTTCATAGTCCGATGAAAATATCAAATTTTCAAAATCAAAACAATTATCCAGATTTGATTCTACATATCCAACTTAAGCTGTATTCACATGGGCAAGTTAAATCGATTCCTATAAATCGACTTGCCTAGTTCGACTCACATGTGCCGTGTGAATGCGTGGCTGAGGCGTTTTAGGGCTGAATCGATTCATATAAATCATTTAATGTAAAACACTTCGCTAGGTGGTCTACAGGAACCGATCTATGCTGAAACGCTTTATTTATGACATCACACGCATGCGCAGTCGAGGGAAACGTGACAGTCGAGACCTGAGTGTGTTGACTTTCCGGTTAATTTGCTTTATGAACCTGCTAGAGGTGCACAGATATTTTTGTCATCATTTATTTTTAGGGTTTCACTGCCCAGCAGAAGTTTTGACCATTCCAAACCAATACGATTCAGTACATACATATATAGGTCGAACTCACTCTCTCGTGGTGACGTTGCCTAATCGAAAACTGGTGCTGGTCAGGCTGGACTTGCTCATGCGCAGATATCCACTTCCGCCTTAAACCGATTCAAAGCACTGCCCGTGTGAATGCGAAACACTTTCACACTCTGTCCGTGTGAATGCGCATCTAAATCGATTCATATGATTCGCCTTGTCTAGATCGCTTTACATTTTGCCCGAGTGAATACAGCTTTAGATAGGGGTGCACATATTAAGCATTTGTCACCATATAGAAGGACATACAGAACCAATTTAATAGAACCTGTTACTGCAGATGCCTATGGTGTTAGAGTTTTGGCGTGCTTGCCAAAATTATTTGTGGATGGTTGCACTTCAAATATCTCAAAAGTTAGACATTTAAAATAAAAGTTACTTCAAACTAAAGTAAGGGAGGCTATAACAATCAATTTAATATATCTAACTCAGAAAATGACAGAAACTCAAATCCATCGGACTATGCAACTTTAAGCATCACTGACTTAAAGCTGCATAGTCTGATGAAAGCCTCAAATTTCTAAAACTAAAATACTTAAAACTACATATATATCCAATTGTTGATACTCATGCACTTATTAAGTATTTGTTGCTGCATAGATGGAAATATTATGTCAATTTAATAGAACCTGTTACTACTGAAGCCTATTCTGTCAGAATTTCTGTGTGCATGGCAAAATTATTTTGGCATGTTTTCACTTCAAATTCAATCATCTCCCAAGCTAACCATTCACAATATCAGTCACTTCAAACTAAAGTAAGGTAGATTATAACGATCAACCTACTAAAACTCTATTCATCTCAAATAATGGCAGAAACTCAAAACCATCGGATTATGCAACATTAATCTGTTGTGACTAATATGAAATATTGTAGAGCCACCATGTCAGGGCTTGCATTACACGGCTCACGATTCTGATGAGTGCTGAGATTAGAAGAGTGCACTGAGTGCACAGGCACTCGTGTCTACGCGCATAGTACCCAACCCACCTACCCTGTAAACCACACACGCCGTGGCCGAATCGGTAGAGCGCAGGCCTCCCATGCGGAAAGTCAGGAGTTCAATTCCCAGTCGAGTCACACCAATGACTTAAAAAATGGATTCTTGTCGCTTCCTAGCCAAGCGCTCGGTATTATTAGGATAGGGGAAGGACTGGTTGGCTCGGTGTCAGGATAATGTGACTGAGTGGGATCTCAGGTCATGGTGTGCTAGTGGCCCGGTCTCCCAGTGGGGCATCACTATAAAGTCGCCATGAGTGCGCACTGTCACAAGTCAGTACCCATCCTGATATGACCTTAGATGTTGCCAGGACGTAAAACTCCAACAACCAATCATTAGGTCAAGGATATAACGAGAAGCAGCCTGTGACTGGGAGTACACAGTAAGTCGGTCAGGTGGAAAGATACTAGCGTCGGAGCTAAAGTCAGTACCCATCCTGATATGACCTTAGATGTTACCAGGATGTAAAACTCTAACAACGAACCAACGAACCAACCTCCACAGTTTGGTTACATTTGATTCATTCCAAAAGCTTGGATTTAAAACATGGTCGTCGTTCACTCTTCATGGAAGTACTTTTAATTTTTTACCTAAGAGTGCAAATGCACTGTCTGTACCTCCCCCCCCCCCCCGGGGAACTCCATGCCATCTCCCTAACCACACTGGTGCACTGGGCGTCTATGCCACTTAGTTGCATTACATCAACACCATTATTTCCTGCAAGGTCTACCACAACTATTCTAGTACGGATATTCCGAGTTGGTGTTCGCTGGTCCCCCTGGAAGGACTGAAGCTGCGACCCGGCATGTAAGCCCACCGGGTCGCAGCTTCAGCTTACACGTCAGAAGTAATGGGTTGGTGCCCACTGTCAGTCCTAAAGCTAAGATTCCATATACGCGGTATGCGGTATATGCGGCATAGATATATGTCAACCCCCAATAGCCGATGTTTACTTTTTGTGCTGGGGAGTCATTAAACAAACAGACAAACACACCAAAAAAGATACCCATGACATTTTTGTGATTTTTTTTGCTCCAAATTTGTGAAGGAACATCAAAGTTACTATTGTTTTCTATGGCAAATGCAGCAGTATTCGCTTTCGCACCGATCGGTCCATGGGTCGATCCATTTGCCGCATTCGTATTCGCATTTGGACACATGGAAGCACCACTATTCATTTACATGCTTTTCGATTTTTTGCCGCATTCGCATTTGCATACCACATACCGCGTATATGGAATCTTGGCTTAACTACTATCGTTCATTATTGACCCAGAATTTTAAACTCACTTTGCACCTCTAGCCACCTGCTTTCTGTTGACCAAACTTGGCAGGGTTATTGCTAGATAAAGCATTCACCCGGTACTCGCAGTACACGGGTGAATACCAACCCTATATAAAAATGGTTGAAAAAGCGGGTTAAGGAAATGAGAGCCTAATTTCACAATCTAAGAAGCAATATTTATTCTTGACATATGTCTTATTGATAGCCCGCTACCTTTGAGTTGAAAAATATAATATAATATCTAGTTTAATAAGATTTAAAAGTGAAATCGACGGCGTTCTGCGGCCGCCATCTTGTCTTTTTGCATTCTCTCTCATTTCACCAAATCTGTGCCGATATAAGGAGCCATTTGATACTGGAGCCACAGTTTCTAGTTCAGGTTCCATACTAAACCTATTTTCCCCCGTATTTACACTATGTTGTCCTTCACCCGTGTACTACAAGTACCGGGTGAATCTTTTATCTAGGTTCTTGCCATACATTTGTTTCTAATGTAGATTGCAATGGCATTACAGTGATTTTGTTCTAGTAAATAGTTCACATTAGATAAAATACTACTTCCTGTGTCTTCACCACCCCTATCATTTGACACCAGAGACCACATGGGATGGCCGCATGAGTTGAGCATCAGTCTCCCGTTTTGGTAGATCGTAGAATTCGAACCCGCTTGTTTCAAACCCTGGCAATGACTTATAAATGTATACTTGTCGCTTCCTAGCCGGGTGCTTGGCATTATTAGGAATGGGTTAGAACTGGTTGGCTCAGTGTCAGGATAATGTGACTGAGTGGGATATCAGGTCATGGTGCAAATCAGTACATGTACTCATATGACCATATATGTCTCCCAGTGGCGCAGCACTATAATATAAAATCGCCATGAGTGCGTACTGTCACAAGTCAATACCAATCCTGATATGACCTTAGATGTAGCCAGGATGTAAAACTCCAACAACCAACAATTTGACATCAGAACTATAGAGTGCTGACTCTGGTCACCCATGCCGTCTCCTAATTAGTAACCATGGTAAATCCCCACCCACCCCTGTATACAGACAGCAGGGCCCACTGCTGTTGCTATTATTTACCGGACGTGGTGGCTGAATCGGTAAAGCGCAGGCTCTATGTGCGGAAGGCCAGGAGTTCAAAGCTGGCCGAATCAAACCAATGACATACAAAATTCATACTTGTCGCTACATCGCCTGGCACTCGGCATTACTAAGACGGGAAAAGGACTGGCTAGCTCAGTATCAGGATGATGGGATCGAGTGGGAAATCGGGTCATGGTGTTGACGGCCTGGTCTCCCAGTGGGGCAGCATTATAAAGTCGCCATGAGTGTGCACTGTTACAAATCGGTACCTATCCTGATGATATGACCTTAGATGTTGCCAGGATGTAAAACCCCAACAAACAACGACACTACTAGTTACCTCACAAAGTCACAGCGTAAACTGAGTATCCCTACTAACACTAGCGCAGGTGGTAGGTATATATAATACCAAAATATTGCAAATGTGGCAGCCAGAAAAAAAAAACATTCAAAAACTAACACAGTAACAGCTGAAGCTAAGATTCCTTATACATGCTATGCGGCATGCGAATGTGACTTAGATATATGCCAACGAATGCGGCTTAGATATATGCCAACCCACAACATTTGTTGGGGTTTTTCCTCCAAATTTGTGAAGGAACAGTATTGTTTTCTATGGCAAACGCATTTGCATGCCGCACCGGTCGGTCCATGGGTCGATCCATTTGCTGCATTCGCATTCAGACGTATGGAAGCACCACTATTCATCTACATGCTTTTCGATTTTTATCTAAATTCATATGACGCATACCGCATATAAGGAATCTTAGCTTTAGATGACAAATTGAGACTATTGATCAAATTGGGAATAAGTGATGAAAACAAGCCGCTATGCGACTTACTCGTTATGGAAAGGGTGAATAAACCATCACAAAGGGAGAAAAAAACAAAACACACACACACGCACGCGCACACGCACACACACACAGCGCGCGCGCACACCACACACACACACACACCACACACACACACACCACACCACAACACACACACACACACACACACCACACACACACACACCACACACACACACACACATGCACACACACACACACACACACACACACACACACTCACACACACACACACACACACACACACACACACACACACACACACACACACACACACAACACACACACACACACACACACACACACACACACACACACACACACACACACACACACACACCTCCACCCCCACTGTGTCAGTTATCTGGATTGATGCAGTGTGCTTCCTCCGCGCCCTAGCATCGCTGGGAGCCTGGTTAGTGGCCTGCTGGGTCCTGGCGCCGGTATCTCGAAACACCACTGTTGCCGGACATGTGCCGAACTGGTTCGCTTTTTACTGTCATTTATGCATCCTTTGCTGTGGTGTTTTTTGTGTTCTTTTTTTAAACAATTTATATTTTTTTAAAGGTGTTATTCAGTTAAGTGAGGAGAGCATCTTTAACTGCACTTTTACGGGCGCAGTGGTCGAATCGGTAGAGGGCGGGCCTCGCGTGCGGAAGATGGGGAGTTTGGTTCCCGGTCGAGTCAAACGAATGACTTATAAAATTTATCCTTGTCGCTTCCTAGCCAGGCGCTTGACATTAATAGGATAGAGCAAGGACTGGTTAGCTCAGTGTCAGGATAATGTGACTGAGTGGGATATCGGGTCATGGTGCTGGTGACCTGATTTCCCACTGAGGCAGCACTATAAAGTCGCCATGAGTGCGCACTGTCACAAGTTGGTAACTGTCCTCATATGACCTTAGATGTTGCCAGGACGCAAAACTACAACCAACCATCCAAGTTCTGCACCGGCTTCTTTTTTCTTCTTTTCCTTTTAATTTAAAAAGAAATAAAAAGTTGTTACTGCTGGTGGTTGTTTGTTGGGGTTTTGCACCCTAGTAACATCTAATGTCATATCAGGATTGGCATTGACTTGTGATAGTGCACCCTTATGGCGCCTTTATTGTGCTGCCCCACTGGGAGAGAGACTAGGCTGCCAGCACCATGACCCAATTTCGCACTCAGTCTCATTATCTCAATACTGAGCTAACCAGTCCTTACCCTGTCTTAGAAATGCCGAGCGCCAGGCTAGGTACTGACAAGTATCAATTTTGTATGTTATTGGTGTGATTCAATTGGGATTCGAACTCCCGACGTTTTGCAAGGGAAGCCTGCACTTTTACCAATTTGGTCACTGCGTTAGTACTTCCAAAATTGGACTTCAAGAATCGATTGTTGATTTGTATGTCGGGGGAGTGGGGGGGGGGGCTTTAAAAAATATATTTGTTAGCACCATCTCACGCTGGCTATTAACTTTTGACAGGGCATGCCTGTGGAAGCTTAATAATGTTGCCTTACTGTGATCCTATGCCGCCGGCACCATGCCCTAATATCGTACTCAGTCATATTATCCTGACATCGAGCCAACCACTCGTTGCCTTATCGTAACCCACATTAGGCGCCCAGTCAAGACTGCGACAACAATCTTTGTAAGTCTTCTTTACTCAGCAGGCCGTAGAGCGTGTGGGACAGATTTTCTGTAATGTCCGTTATAGCGGAATAGAAGTCACGACCGAGACTTTTAAAATTGATTTATTTTTATTTTTTTTAAACCCACAATTAAATAATCTTTTCTTTTGATGAAGAGATTGCGATCTGTCCCCTCCTGACCCATCCTCCACCAGGGTTAGAAGAGTTACCCATGACGATTTTTGTTATTTTACGTCCTATCAACATCTAAGGATGCGTACCGACTTGTGACAGTGTGCACTCATGGTGACTTTATAGTGCTGCCTCACTAGGAGACCTGGCCACCGGCACCATGACCCAATACCGCATCCTTTATTTGTTTGTTTCTTTAATGACCCCCCCCCAGCACAAAAAGTGGACATCGGCTAAATATTGGGGCATTATCCTGACACAGTGCTAACCAGTCCTTTTCCTATCCTAATAATACTGAGCGCCAGGCTAGGTAGTGACAATATCAATTTTATTTATAAGTCATTGATTTGACTCGGTTGGGATTTGAACTCCCGATCTTCCACAAGGGAAACATGCGCTCTACCTACTCGGCCACCGCGTCCGGTACCTATGAAGATGTGTGGTAAATAAAAGTTTAAACTCTACATCAGCTAGTTTTATTTGTGTACTGCTTGCCCACCCAAGTATGTGTCATGAAGCACACAGCGGACTGTGAAGTGTTTTTTTTGGTAGTTGTCGCCAGTCTGCCGACTGTCTACTATTCACAAGATACAGTGTTTATCTAGTGTACATGCACCGGGCGTGGTGGCCCAATCGGTAGAGCGCTGACCTCGCGTGCGGAAGGTCGGGAGTTCGGTTCCTGGTCGAGTCAAACTAGTGACTTATGAAGTTGATACTTGTTGCTTCCTAGCCTGGTGCTAGGCATTAATAGGATACGGAAAGGACCGGTTAGCTCAGTGTCAGGATAATTAATGTGATTGAGTGGGATATCGGGTCATGGTGCCGGTGGCCTCATTTCCCAGTCGGGCAGACCTATAAAGTCACCATGAATGTGCACTGTCACAAGTCGGTGCCCGTCCGGATATGACCTTAGTTGTTGCCATGACGTAAAGTTCCAACAACCGACGACCTTGATATGAATTTAGTGTCTTTTTGTCCCGGGACCGTGACCGGGGGTAAGTTTTGGAGGCATTCGACTGGGCCCTTTCTATCCGCAAGATTTACGGATGGATCGGATGAAGCCACAACACACATCCGAATCATACGTATAGTAACCCACTTCCGGTCCCAGTCGAATAGGAATTTGTAAGGAAATATTTTGTAAGGAAATATAGAGAGGCCCATTCGAATGCCTCCATTGTCGGCACAATTAGATCCAGGTGTGTGGGTGGTCGGGGGTGTCGGTGTGGGTGGTTGGGGGTTCGCACGCACGCGCGCACGTAGAGGAGCAGAGAGCTAGGTTGATTGTGGTTTACTGTCCTAACAACATTTGATGGCGACTTGACGCGGTAGCCGAATCGGTAGAGCGCAGGCTTCCTGTGCGGAAGGTTGGAACTTTGATCCCCAGTCGAGTCAGAACAATAATTTACACAATTGATACTTTTTGCGTCCTAGCCTGGCGCTCAACATTATTAGGATAGGGAAAGGACTGGTTAGCTCAGTATCAGGATAATGTGACGGAGTGGGATATCGGAAAATGGTGCCGAATGAGTTGAGGCTCCCATTTTGGTAGGTCGTGGGATTCGAATTCCCAGGTTCGAACCATGGTCGAGTCAAACCAATGACTTAAAAATTGATACTTATCGCTAGCGTGCCTGGCGTTCAGCATTACTAGGAAGGGGGCAGGAGCGGTGGAAGAAGAAAAACCAATTGTCCGTGGTTAAAATTTCCCCTGCCTAATCAACTAATATACCCCCCAAAAAACAAAATAATTTAACAAAAATTAAAAAGGTCTTTGGGTTTGACTCGCCATGGGATTGCTCCAATAAGTGGCGCATGCGAAGCAGCTGCTCCCCCAACTCGGTCAACCCACTCTGTGGGTGAGTGTGATTAAGAGTGATTGAGTGTTGGCAAGGGGAGGGGGCATCCGTGAAGGCATCACTTGGGTTAAGCCAACAGGTCCGCACTGGATAACAGTTAAGTGAAAGCGAGGCTGCGTCGCCATTTGTTTTATTTCCGGTGTGACCTTCACCTTGGGAGACGCTGCGGTGGCACTGGTGAACCTCATGACAATCAACACATTGTTTTAACGGAGCTGGTTTTTAGCGTGTTAAGCTGCAAACACACTGGACGCGTTTCTGGTGCGGGCGTCAAGTGTCGCGCGGGCGTCAAAAATAAAAATGTATGTAATAAAGAGAAGCCGAACACACTGGCACGGGCGGCTCTCATGCGGTTCTCGTGCGGGCGTTACGCGGCAGGATAGGATCGCTTTTGGATCGATTTTTGCCGCTTGACGCATGGTGCCGCTTGGCTTTTAACTGACTTTTCCTGACTTGACTTTACATTACTTGACTTGACTTTACAATCTGAATTTACATGACTTGACTTCACACGACCTGAATTTACATGACCTGACTTTACACGACCTGACTTTACACGACCTGACTTTAGACAACTTTATGGTGTTGTTCGGTAAAGTCCGGTCGGGTAAAGTCAAGTCGGGTAAAGTTAAGCCGGTTCAAGTCAGGTCAGGTAAAGTCCGGTCGGGTAAAGTCAGGTAGTGTAAAGTCAAGTCGTGTAAAGTCAAGTCGTGTAAAGTCAAGTCAACAGCGCTAGCCCTATCCCAAATGGCATTATTTGCCGCTTGGCAGATGCGTGGCAGACACATCCAGTGTGTTCGCTATTTCCACGGGAGAACCGTGTGCTGTCCGCTTGTACTTTCCGCATGCGTCCTGTCTGTCTGTAGCTTAAGCCACAGGAAAGTATTACTCTATTTAACACCTTCTCACTCACTTCATAATATTCACTCCCAGTTGTGACTAATTTATGTTTATGGGTGGCGATTTTGGTTCGTGATTTAGGTAATAAAAATACATTGCAGCCTTTTGAGTGTGCGGACATCTGGGTACTTAACGCCTCGCCCCCTAGCAACCATTTGAGGCGGTGAAAACAATGGCGGTCACAGCATTGAAGCGAATGTAAATAAAACAAAAGGCACAAATCTATTCACTGCTCCGATCTAATTCTGTTATTTAGAACCATAAATATTGACTCTGGAGTTGAAATAATGGTATTTGGAAGTATAACTTACTCAATAAGTGAAATTCGGTCAAATTAAACCCAAAATCCAAGCGATATTAAGGCCGCTGCTGAATGCAAATAAAACAAAAAGCACAAATCTATTCACTGCTACGATCTAATTCTGTTGAAATAATGTTAATTAAGAGCATAACTTACTCAATAAGTGAAATTTGCCGTTATTGCGAATGTAAATAAAACAAAACTGTGATTTGTTTTCACTGCGTCAACCAGAAGTGACGTGAACGCGCGCCCTCCTAGAGCAATGTGGCCATCATCTTACAGCTGCATAGTCCGATGAAAGCATCACACTTTCAAAAACCAAAGCATTGACATAGATTTGATCCTACATATTTAACTTAGATACGGGTGCACTTAGTACACCTTTGTTGCCACATAGAAGGGAATACTGAGTCAATTTAATAGAACCTATTACTGCAGAAGACTATGGTGTCAATACTTCTGACGTGCTTGCCAAAATTACTTTGTAATGTTTGCGCTTCAAATATCTACAAAGTTAGCCATTTAAAATAAAAGTTGCTTCACGCTAAAGTAAGATAGATTATAATGACCAATCTAATATATTTATCTCAGAAAATGACAGAAATTCAAAGCCATCGGACTATGTAATTTAATTTTTTTTATTAAACTATATATAGTGACCGATTGGGGGGGCTATTTAAAAAGCTACCTATATATTAAAAGTTCCTAGCCTGGTGGTTTTGAGTTTGTGTCTTTTTCTGAGATAACTAGATTAGATTGATCATTGCAATCTACCTTGACTGGGCGCGGTGGCCGAATCGCTAGAGCACAGGCCTCGCGTGCGGAAGATCAGGAGTTCGCGAGTTTGGTTCCCGGTCGAGTCAAACAAATGACTTAAAAATTGATACTTGTCGCTTCCTAGTCTGGTGCTCGGCATTATTAGGATATGGCAAGGACTGGTTTGCTCGGTGTCAGGATAATGTGACTGAGTAGGATATTGGGTCATGGTGCCGGCAGCCTGATTTCCCAGTGGGGCAGCACTATAAAATCGCCATGAGTGGTTAGTGTCACAAGTCGGTACCCGTCCTGATATGACCTTAGACGTTGCTAGGATGTAAAACAACAAACAAACAAGCAATCTACCTTTGAAGTAACATGACTAACTTAGATGTTTGAAGTGAAAACGTGCTAGATTAATTTTGACATGCCTGTCAACACTCTAACCCCATATACTTCATATCAGGACGCGTACTGACTTGTGACAGTGCACACTCATAGCGACTTTATAGTGCTTCCCCACTGGGAGACCAAGCTGCCAGCACCATGATCTGATATCCCACTGAGTCACATTATCCTAGTACTGAGCCAACATGTCATTGCCCGATCCTATTAATGGCGAGTGCCTGGGCAGGAAGCGACAAGTATAAATTTTTAAGTCATTGGTTTGACTCGACTGCGATTCTGCGAACCAAACTCCCGACCTTCGACATGGGAGGCCTGCGCTCTATCCATTCGGCCACCGTATCCGGTCTTCAAGTCGGTTTGAACGAAGGCTTCCAATGTGGATAGTCGGGTTTCGAATCCTCATTGGTTTGACTCGCCCAGGGTTTAAGTTTAAATGCAGGCAGTCTGCACCATATTGCGTGAAGTGTAGCAGTGAGTGGGTGGGTGAGTGAGTTAGTGAGTGTGGGAAAAAAAACTGTATTGCCGAATCACTGGGGATGGGTGTGAAAACTGTATTGTGGAAGCAGAAAGGAAGTGTGAATTGCGTATTATATAGACAGGGGTGCAAAAGGTGTGAGCAGAGGCAGGCGGCTTGGCGCCCCCTGGCGGCCTGGTGTGGTTGAGGGGAAGCAGGCGCGGGCCATGAGTAGGTGGCGAGCAACTCTCCGCTCCCCACCCCTCCATACCCCCCTCACACACCCGCCATCTGTGTCACACCTGCCGCTGGTTACAGTCGAGCTGCTCACGTCGGTAAGCTGAGTGCACTCTGAGCTGCTCCAGTCGCCACTCGCGCAGTGTGTTGCCAACCTGGCGGTACTGAGAATCCTCAATGTTTTTGCGTTGCGGGCATTGCACCTGAGTGGTGGTGGCGGCCGCCGCGAGTTTGCTGGGGGGGGGGGGGGAGGCGTCCGAGGTGTGCCCTCCCGGAATTTTTTCTTTCTTTTTTTAATCGGCTATTTAAGGGCATTTGCATGGGGTTATAGGCTGATGTTTTATCGTATGTATAACATGATGGTTACTTGTATTTAAACCGGACACTGATGTTTTAACGTACATGTATAACATGATATTTACTTGTATTTAAAGGCCCAGTCACACCTTACCGGACTGGGGTACCGGACGAGAACCAGACACTGTCCGGTGGTGTATGGCGATGTCCGGTACATGTCTGGTACCCGTCCGATGGTGTCTGGCATTGTGCGGTACAAGTTTTGAACATGCACAAAACTTCTACCGGACACCACTGGACTGACGTGTCCGGTTCATGTCTGGTACCCATCCGTACGTGTCCGGTACCCATCTGTTGGTGTCTGGTACCCATCCGTTGGTGTCCGGTTTGATTCCGGAATTGTCCGGTGGCGAGAACGTCAATAAAATATATATATACTTCAGTAGTCGGCACTGAAGTAACCACTTTTTGCTTCCTAGCCTGGCGCTCGGCATTATTAGGATAGGTAGGGGATGGGCTGGTTTAGCTTAGTTTCAGGATAATATGACTGAATGGGACATTATCAGGTCATGGTGCTGGCGGCCTAGTCTCCCAGTGGAGCAGTACTAAGAAGTTGCCATGAGTGCGCACTGTCAAAAGTCGGTACCTGTCCTGATATGACCTTAAATGCTACCAGGACATAAAACTCCAACAACCAACGGACTTACTTGTATTTAAAGCTGCATAGTTTGATGAAGCATCAAATTGTCAAAACCAAAACAAGTATGTCAATTTGATTCTACATATCTAACTTAAATACTGGTGCACTTGTTAAACATTTGTCACCACATAGAATGGAATACTGAGGCAAATTAATAGAACCTATTACTGCAGAAACCTATGGTGTCAGAGTTTGGGGCAAGCTTGCCAAAACTAATTTTGCTTGTTTGCACTTCAAATATCTAAAAAGTTAGCGATTTAAAATAAAAGTTACTTCGAATGAAAGTAGGGTAGATTATAACGATCACCCTAATATGTTTATCTCAGAAAATGACAGAAACTCAAAACCCATCGGAGTATGCAACTTTAATCAAAAGTACACTGTAGAACACGATATGAATTAAACTCCATCCAACAGCAACAACTAGATTCGTGGGATTTTGGGGTCGATCCGTGACTCGTGAGTTGACTGATCAGAACCTTAAATTTTCCATGACTCTCACAGTAATTTCGTGAGAGTTGGCAACTCTGTACTCAGCGAGTGTCGACACTCCGCCCATGTATCACATGGGTACCCCCCACACCCACACCCAGCCCCCTGGCGGCGCCTGCAGTTACTAATACTATACTGTGCCCTGGTGAGACGCCGGGTGGGTTTTTGGCTGTAGGCCGCTAGGAGTCGCCACCTCGCCTGGCGCTCGGCAAATGTTTTGGTTTACTGGATTCGGTGTTGTTGTTTTTTTAGGTACATTAGTTGATTAAACAGGGAAATTTCAATCATGGACAATTGGTCTTCCCCGATCATTCACTTCCGCTAAGACCACTACCCAAAGCAGGCCCCTCTGCACAGCGCATGTGTAGTGTACTGAGTAAGTAGTACCAGACAGCACTGGGGTTCACCTACTAGTTCAGCTGAACCCGTAACTAAAATCCACACTACCCACGCAGCTAAAGAATCACATTAACCCTTTGGGGCCAGCACAAATTCCACATGCTTACAGCCTGGGTGCGCCTGTAGTTGAATTGCATTTCTAGAAATGTTTTCCTGAAAATTTGTAGATCATATCAGAAATACAGTACTACCCGATTGCAGGTGTATTCAGGCGCTCCTGGACTAAGCGTGTGAAACCCGTTGGCACTCCCAGCCTCCAATGGGTTAACGTTGAAAAGTGTGGTGTTTTTTTATTTTCTACCATATTTAATTTTTTAGACAAATATATATTGCGTCACTGAGTTTTATCTGCCTTATTTTGAAATAACTTTTATTTTAAAGGGTAAACATTGGAGATATTTGAACTAAAAATATGCAAAATTAATTTTGGTGTGCATGCTGGAAGGAATGCTAGACATGTACTTAAAGTTGCATGGTCCGATGAAATATAATTTTGTCAAAATTAAAAGAACTACTTACATTTGATCCTATATATCAAACTTAGATACTGGTGCATTAGCTAATGATTTGGGACAACATATACAGAATAACCTCACCCCTTGGGACACTCACTTTGAAACACCCATTATGCAATTAGGCCAATCTTGTGACCTCATTAGCCTTCCCCGACCAAGTAGGCCTACTACTGTGCATGGCCATAGAGGGGAAGGGGAGATGAGGTGGGTGTTGCCCCTCCCCTCCATGTTGGATATTCAATGCAGTTTGCTCAATTCTATTAATATAATTAAAGTTGCATAGTCCGATGGTTTTGAATTTCTGTATTTTTTCTGAGATAAATATATTAGATCGATCACTAGTATCTACTTTACATTAGTTCAAAGTTACTTATATTTTAAATTGTAAACTTTTGAGATATTTTGAGTGCAAACATGAAAAATTAGTTTTGGCAAGCTTGCCAAAACTCTGACACCATAGACTTCTGCAGTAACAGGTTCTGTTAAATTGACTCAGTATTGCCTTCTACACAAAAAGAAATGCTTAATAAGTGCATTAGTATCTAAGTTAGAAATGTAAAATCAAATTTAGATAATTGGTTTGGTTTTGAAAATTTTAGATTTCATTGGACTATGAAGCTTTAATCAATTTGGGTAATTTAAATATTGAAAATTTTACATTTGTCAATTAAAATTGCATCTGCCATCGGGACTATGTATGGTGTGAGGGAGGATGAGACAGTAAATAATAACAGCAATATAATATGTATATGAGAAATACAAGCAGTACGCATATCCTTGGTGGTCTAAATGTATGTGAGGATGCGCACACATGTGTTTTGCGCATCCTTTTGAAATTTGTCAGTTACACTGTACATAAAAGGAAAACTTTTTTTTGTTATTGAATGTAAAAAGGAGTGAAACATATGGAGTGAGATATGTGCATTTGAAAGTTTTGGACTTTCAGATCTTTTGTATTAGCTAATGCAGCAGCCATTCCATGCTGGCCACATCAGCTGGGCCTGAGCATTAATAATTTGATGGGATCCGCTTCAAATACACAGGTTTTAATGCTATGATGGCAGCAGCTGTTCTGGTTGTGTCTATGCGTTATCATTTGGATGGGATCCAGCGCAAATGCGCCGGGTTCTGTGCTTAATGCTATGATGATAGCAGCCATATTCTACGATCCAGTCGGACCTGAGCATTAATGGCTTGACAGGATCCGGCACAAATGCATAGATCTCCAGGTTTAATGCTATGATAGCAGCAACTGTTCTGGTCATGCATTATCGTTTGGATGGGATCCGCCACAAATGATGGCACTAGGATGGCAGCAGCCGTTCCACAGCGTATGTGCCGGCGGACGACTCGGGATCACTGAGCGTGCAGTTCGGCATATGTGAGTCCAAATGATAACACCTAGGCACGACCAGAACGGCTGCTGCAATCATAGCATTAAACCCTGAAACCTGCGCAATTGCGGCGGATCCTGTTAAACCATTAATGATCAGGCCCGGCTGAATCATAGAATGTGCAGTTTGGTGGGGGGTTGCATAGTTGATGTTTTGAAATTTCTGCCATTGGGACGATGTCAATCATATACCGATGTATATGTTATGTTGGATATTCTATGCTACTTGGTCAGTTCGATAGATATAAATCAAATTAACCTTTCTACAAAATAATATTTTCTTAAAAACCCTATTGCCACAGGCCTATGGCACCAATCCGTTCCCAGGATGTTCACATCCCAAACAGAAATACCTACCTCCAGCCCTGTCAAGTTCCTGGATAAGTAGGTCATCTCACATCACGTGGTCACTGCGAGATGACCATCTGTGTCACAGCCACAGGACTTTTAGCAAGCTTGTCAAAATTATTTTGCGTTCTTTCAGCTCAAATTGTTTCAAAACTAGTCATTTTTCATCAAAATGACTCCGGACTAATGATTAGTAGCTAATAACGATCAATTTGATATATTTATCTAAAAAAATAAGACACAAATTCAAACGTCATCGGACCATGCCAATTTAATTTTAACCCATTTTAACTTTTAAGTGCACCAGTATCAAAGTTGGGATAAAATCTAGGTCGGTATTTCGGTTTAGGATATTTGATACTTATGTAGGTGCACTCACCACCCCTGGTAAAATAGTTAGGATCCTAGCATCGGAATGGCAGAAGTGTGGGTTTGAACCCCACTGTAGGTGTAGTGTTTGTTTTCTTTTGCAAGCCCCTCGCTCTGCCATTCCCCCCCCACACAACTTTGGTGCTGTGACCAAGATGCTCTTGACCAGAAGGGATGGCCGAATGAGTTAGAGCGTCAGTCCCCCGTGTTAGTAGATCGTGGGGTCGTGGGTTCGAACCCTGGTCGAGTCAAACCAATGACTTAAAAATTGATACTTGTTGCTTCCTAGCCTGGCGCTCGGCATTATTAGCATAGGGCAAGGACTGGTTTGCTCAGTGTCAGGATAGTGTGACTGAGTGGGATATCAGGTCATGGTGCTGGCGGTCTGGTCTTCCAGTGGGGCAGCACTATAAAGTCGTCATGAATGCGCACTGTCACAAGTTGGTATCCGTCCTGATATGACCTTAGATGTTCCTAGGACGTAAAACAACAACAACAAACAAACAAACCGTACATGCTCTATGGCGTACGGTGTTGAACAATCCCTGTGTATGTACCGCTACTTGGATATTTGTAATTGTATGTAGCAGACGACTGTGGGGATGAGTGCGGTGAGGTGCACTGACCTCCCCAGGTGAAATGTCACATACCACAGATAGGCATGGGTAGGTTGATTGCATCAGGGAACCAAGATGGTCTAATTAATGGTTAAGATTCTACTTCTAAGTTCTAACATCGGAATTGCAGAACCGGACGCGGTGGTCGAATCGATAGAGTGCACATCTTCCGTGCGCAAGGTTAGGAGTTCAATTCCCAGTCGAGTCAAACCAATGTCTTACAAAATTGTTACTTGTCGCTTCCTGGCCAGGCGCTCGGCATTATTAGGATACGACGTGGACTGGTTGGCTCGGTGTCAGGACTAAGTGGGATATCAGCTCATGGTGCTGGGGGCCTGGTCTCTAAGTGGGGCAGCACTATAATATAAAGTCACCATGAGTGCGCACTGTCACAAGTCTATACCTGTCCTGATATGACTTTAGATTTTGCCAGGACGTGAAACTCCAATAACTATCCGGTTTGGAGAATGTTGTCAGTTGTAGCCAGTACAGATGAGAGTGGTGTATGTACTTCGTGACTTTCTGTCCACTGTGCTATTTACGTTGTTTGTGCGTAGGGCATCGAGAGCATCTGTCCAAAGACGTCACCCACACCGACCGGTGTTGCGGTTTCCGAGGCACACCAGTTTGCCAGGGACACATTGCTTCTGCGCATGCGTCAAAATCGAACAGCATCATCACTAACCTTATAAATTTAATATAATGTTTTTGGTAAAGATGTTTTCTATATGTGTACCAAACGATTTGTTTCTAGGTGGTGTGGTTTTAGAGATATTTCACTGTTTCTGTATTTTCTGTATGAACATTGCTCACGACCATTGACAATGCCTTGAGTTTGACGGTACGCGCAGTGCAAAACATTAGTTTTATTCAAAATTAATAGAAATCCAGAACCCCAACCTTATCAATTTAATATAGTTTTTTTGGTAAACATGTTTTTTATATGTGTACCAAGCGATTTGTTTCTAGGTGGTGTAATTTGAGAGATATTTCACTTTTTCTGTATGAAGATTTGCTCACGGCCGTTGACAATGCATTTGAATGGATATGTCCCTGGCAAACTGGCGTGCCTCGGAAACCGCAACACCGGCCACACGCTATACAGCACAAGGATTAAAGCTATCTGCGATGTTTGGAAGTGTGCAATTTGTGTGTTTTTTCTCGAATATCTAGAATGTAAAACTTCAACGAAAAGACAATCTAATTCTGTTTAGTTTCTACTAATAATATTATCAATGCAAAATTCCCGAAGTCTTGAATCATTTAACGCGGCTCCAGCAATGGCTGTTGGTTGGTTGTTGGAGTTTTGCATCCTGGCAACATCTAAGGTCATATCAGGACAGGTACTGACTTGTGACAGTGTACACTCATGGTGACTTTATAGTGCTGCCCCACTGGGAAATCAGGCCACCAGAACTATGGCATGATATCCAACCCAGTCACCATATCCTGACACCGATCCAACCAATCCTTGCCCTTTCCTTTTAATGCCGAATGCCAAGCTAGGAAGCGACATGTATCAAATTTGTAAGTCATTGGTTTGACTCGACCGGGATTTGAATTCCCGATCTCCCGCACGGGAGGCCTGCGCTCTACCGATTTGGCCACCGCGCCTGGTTTTGGGTCGGTGGCTAGCCGGTGTTTCTGTTGGGGTGACAGCTGGCATTGGGTCGGCGGTCAAAGGCACTGGGCCTCCTCCTCCCCTGAGCTGAGTAGGGCTGGATCTCTGAGAAAACATGGGAATTCTCTCATGGGCTTAGCTTTGTCAGGGAATCACTGGGAAATTGACAGAAGTTGGGTTTCATCCAGCACTGTCCTAGCTCCATTCCACTGACCAGTCAGTACAGACGTTGCTTGGAGAGCATTCCTTTGGTGTTATTGTGACTGTAATTATCGCTCATCGTTTTGGATTTTTTGTGTGTATGGCTAGACAAAATTGGATTAACCATGATTGATGTGGGTGTGGGTGTGTGTGGGTGGGTGGGTGATCCAGAACTGCCCTCGCTCTATTCTTTGACCAGTCAGTACAAACTATGCTTGGACTTGGAGAGCAGAGCATTGCTTTGGCGTTATTGTGACTGTATTGTCGCTCATTGTTTCCGTTTTTTGGTGTTTTTTTTGTTGGCTAGACATAATCGGATTAACGATGATTGACCGTGTGTGTGTGTGTGTGTGCGCGCGTTTTTATTTTCATAATCCTTAGTCTAACCCTTTCCTCGGACTGTGTGGCCTTCTGAAAGTTTATCTGGTTATCTAGATATTATATCGGAACCTAGATAAAGGATTCACCCGGACTTGTAGTACACGGGTGAAGGACAACATACTGTAAATATGGGCGAAAATAGCTTTAGTATGGAACCTGAACTAGAAACTGTGGCTCCAGTATCAAATGGCTACATATATAGGCACAGAGTTGGTGAAATAGGAGAGAATGCAAAAAGACAAGATGGCGGTGGTAGAACGCTGTCGATTTCACTTTTAAATCTTATTAAACTAGATATTATATTATATTTTTCAACTCAAAGGTAGCGGGCTAATAATAAGACAGATGTAAAGAATAATTGTTGCTTCTTACATTGTGAAATTAGGCTCTCATTTCATTGACCCATTTTTTCGACAGCTTTTACATAGGGTTGGTTTGCACCCCTACTGCAGCAGTATGGGGTGAATCTTGTATCTAATCGGAACCTAGATAAAATATTCACTGCTGTGTTTGAACCAACAGGCTATGTAAAAGCTGGCGAAAATGTCCCTCGCAGTTGATGGCCTCTCCTACCTTTCCTACCATACGTTGATGACCATATTTTGATGGCATGGAGATCGGCGACCACTGAGGACCATTGCGAATACCCCTTTTTTGTAGTAGCAAAGTGGTCGCATGCAGTCGTGTGACTGGGGTATTATGCAATGTCAACAAGATGGTGGCTTCAGCGTTTATTCACTTATTGATGATGCCTATGTGAATCTAAAGCTAGCATTCCTTACACGCGCGCGGCATGCGGTATGCGAATGTGACAAAAAATCAAAACGCCTTGAAGTCAATGGACTACATTCCTTACACGCGGTATGCGAATGCGTCAACTCGATCGGTCCCTGTAGCGATCGATGCGGCACACGGTGTGCGAATAGAAACGTCAGTCGCACTTGTCCATTAGTTTTAGACGAGGAGAGGCGACTGAGCATTACGGAACGGTCACACACAAGGGTGCAGAGGGGAAACATATGGTAGTGGTGGTGGTGGGGTTCAGTCAGTCGCACTTGTCCATTAGTTTTAGACGAGGAGAGGCGACTGAGCATTACGGAACGGTCACACAAGGGTGCAGAGGGGAAACATATGGTAGTGGTGGTGGTGGGGTTCGGGTTGGTAAAAATGCTACCATAGCCACAAAAATATGAATACTTATCTATAATTTGGTAATTATAAAGGTAGGAACCCCCATATGACGTACCAAGAGGTACATAGATATAAATGCCATATTAGGTCATATACAGTGCAGTATTGAGTATACTTGTTTATTTTTAGTTTTTAAATATAGCCAGTCGTGTGCCGCATGCCGCGTGTAAGGAATCATGCCATTCGCATACCGCATGCCGCATACCGCGTGTAAGGAATGCGCCCTTTACCCTGCCGCTGTTTGAATCGCGATTCTAAGGCTGGAGTTGTGCACCGAATCTGCACTAGGTGGCGCACTGGGAGCTGTCAGGGCGCTGCGCGCGCAACCACGTGATCCAGCAAACCCGGCAGGGTTGTCTCATAGGTGGCAGTGCGCGCGCCGCTCCCAGAGCACAACTTCCGGTCCAGGGGAGGACGGCACTGCAGCGACCTCTATATACTAACTATTAAGCTCCCTCTGTGCTGTGGCCGAATCGGTAGAGCTCTGGCCTCGTGTGCGGGAGATCGGGAGTTTGGTTCCCGGTCGAGTCAAATCAATGACTTATACAATTGATACTTGTCACTTCCTGGCCTGGCGCTGGCATTGATAGGATATATAAGCGGGAGCTGATCTGGTTCCAAATCATGTTGGATATCAAAGACACTCAGTCACTCACCTCAGTCACTCACTCACTCACTCACTCACTCACTCACTCACTCACTCACTCACTCACTCACTGCCTCACTTACTACCCCATCTCACGCATTCACTACCTCACCTCACTCACCTTACCCACCTCACTACCTCAACTCACCGCCTGACACACATACATACATTCTTTCTCACTCACTCACTGATGTATACAGATACTCTCCTGTCTCATTCTCTCTCTCTCTCTCTCTCTCTCTCTCTCTCTCTTTCTCTCGTTCATTCTCTCTCTCTCGTTCATTCTCTCTCTCTCTCTTGTTCACTCTCTCACTCACTCACTCACTCACTCACTCACTCACTAAGCCTCGTGTAACCTCCTGGTCGTCAGCCCCCACGCCCCCCCCCCACCCCCACCCCCACGCCTCCCCTAGCGGCAAACGGCAGAAACTGCGTCCAGGCATATTGGGACCAGGAACACACTACTCACAGAGCCAGTGTATATGGGAGGTCTGATTGTGTTATTCCTCGCAGCAGGCTGCCACAGCTGATACACACTGGGTGTGGGTGTGGGTGTGGGTGTGGGTGGTTGGTTGGTGGGTTTAATAAATGTAATGCTTTTGGTTTAATAAATGTAATGCCTTCATCAGACTATGCAGCTTTAAAAAGAGCCTACAAATACATGCAGACCTGGTACTAGGTTCCATCCTATCACTCATAGTCCTGAACCAATGACCTAAACCCCTGCCTCTCCGCACCCCGCCCCCCCCCCCCCACACACACACACACATGGCCAGCATGCTCACTGCTAGCGTATATATATCTCAACTCCAGTTATTCTTCCCAGTTCTGACAATCTAGAATCGAGTTTGAGTAATGCACATAATCGCTTCCAAGTGCACTAAATCGAAGGAAACCCATTTTTACATACACATATATATATATTGCATCTATATATATGGTCATGTATTAGTCCAAGTTGGTGCGCGAGGTGATTTCAAATGGGTCTCAGCCTTCAGGTTGTTTGTTGTTGTTTTACATCCTAGCAGCATCTGAGGTCATATCAGGGTGGGTACCGACTTGTAGCAATGCGCACTCATGGCGAATTTATAGTGTTGCCCCACTGGGAGACCCGGCCGTCTGTACCATGAGCCGATATCCCACACATTATCTTGATACTGTGCTAACCAGTACTTGTGCTATCCTATTAGTGCCGAGCGCCAGGCTGAGTAGCGACAAGTATCAAGTGTATATGTCATTGGTTTGACTCGACGGGGAAGTGAACTCCCGATCTCCTGTACACGAGGCCTGCGCTCTACCAATTCGATCACCGCGCCCCCGTGTAAATGTAATCGGCCCAGTGAAAGCTTAATCATTTACTGGTTTGGTTGTTGGTTACCGCAAATGTCAATCTAGAATTTAGTTTAATCGGTTCCAATTGCACTATATTCGAAGGACACTATTTTTTTTACATACGCACAGATGTCTGTATTAGTTCAAGTGGGTGGGCGAAGTGATTTTAAATGTGCTTCAGACTTCAGTTTCTTTATCGTTGTTTTACCTCCTAGCAGCATCTAAGGTCATATCAGGACGGGTACTAACTTGTGACATGACGACTTTATAGTGCTGCCCCACTGCAGTATAGCCAATAACCGAGAATGCAGTGTTCAGGGTGAAAACGCGAATACATGTAAAATAAAGTGATTAGCTACTAAAATATATTAAATATTAAAAGGGAGCAGCTCAGTCGTGAGTGACTCATCTAATAGCACTGCGTGCGCCCCCTGGTGAGTGTAAATGATTAAATTGTAACAAACAAGAGCTGCGAAGTATGCGTAAAAACCGGGCGCGGTGGCAGAATCGGTAGAGCGCGAGCCTCGCGTGTGGAAGGTCGAGAGTTCGCTTCCCGGTCGAGTCAATCCAATGACTTATGGAATTGATCACCTGCGCTCACTAGGGTTGGTTGGTTGTTGGAGTTTTACGTCCTGGCAATGTCTAATGTCATATCAGGATGGGTACCGACTTGTGACAGTGCACACTCATGGCGAGATTATAGTGCTGCCCCACTGGGAAATCAGGCCGCTGGCAACATGACCCGTTATCTCACTCAGTTATATTATCCTGACACTGAGCTGACCAGTCTTTGCCCTATCCTATTAATGCCGAGCGCCAGGCTAGGGAGTGACAAGTATCAAATAGTAACATACAAGAACCGCGAAGTATTAGTAAAAACGTGCCCCCCCCTTACTACCGCTAGGGGGCGCAGTGCTATTAGCTGAGTCATTCACTGAGCTGCTCCCTTTTAATATATTTTCGTTACTTGTCGTTGTCCCCCTCCCCCCCCCCCCCGCCATGTGGTTGTATGTGTGCCTGTCGATTAGTGGATGCACGAGTATGTCATAACACAGCATCCATCCAGGCAGTCCAGGCTACAATTAGTGCTTAGCAGTGGGAGGTGTTTGGGGATGTTTATGGTTGGTTGCCAAGGTGATGAGACATCAGCCGTCATTAGGTCCCAGCAACACGATCAACTCCCGCTACAGCGCTAAACTCTGAGAAGAGAGTGGCCATTTTGTCCTAGAAAGGAATGGTGGCTGCTGGGGAGATTACGGAGTATGGATGCACCCTCCCCCCGCGCCCCCAGCACCCCCTCCCCTAAATTACGGGAAATAAGTACGGGTGGGTGACATGGAGTTGGGTGCCACAACCGTCACCATCAGCCCCGTCCTGATATGACCTTAGATGTTGCTAGGACGTAAAACAACAGCAAACAAACAAACAAACATCAGCCCGTCACCATCAGTAGAATATTTTCATGCAGAACTCCCCCCCCCCCCCTCCCACCACCACCGCACCACCCCACACACTCCACCCCAAGAGTTGACATTATGTGGCACAGGCTAATCTTGTAACATTATGTAAGTGTGTACTAAATATCAGGGATGAAAGATCTCCGCGTTTTCGCGGATTTCCGGGATTTTCCCTAATAATAGTAATATGTTGTTCAAACGATGCAGCACTATAAGTGTATATCGTACTAATAGTTGCTTAATGCCACACCACTATCAGCGTATACTACTAATACCATATACATATAACGTCAACGTATACCAATATTTATGAGACTCGACTTCCGGGAATTTTCCGTGATTCCCTGACAATGCAAAGCCTATTGGAGAATATCCGCATTTCCGCTTTTTTTGCCGGAGATCACTTTCATCCCTGAAATATATAGTAGTAAGCGCTCTTGGATAGCTGTCACTCCTGTATAACTGTCAGTCGCAAAAAATGGGTGTGGGCTGTTCCATTAGGCCTATTCATATATAATACTTGTTTTTGTTCTTGTAAACCTCGCTCTAAGATATATTTGGCCATAAATACCCAACATAGAATATACACTCAGGGATGAACGATCTCTGGGATGAATGATGGATGGTCTGCCGCTGTCAAGTATTTCAAAACTGCAACGTATACAGAATGTGGCTGCCAGGTTGTTGACGGGTACAAAGAAATTTGATCACATCACTCCTGTGCTGAAATCATTACACTGGCTCCCTGTGGAGAAGAGAATTGATTTCAAGGTGCTGCTTCTTGTATATCGTGCCTTGCATGATCACGCTCCAGAATATATGAGAGATATGCTCCAGGAGAGAACAAATGTTTGAACACTGCGCTCCACAGTCTCCAGCCAGTTAGAAGTTCCTCGGAGCAGACTCAAAGGCTGCCCCGAGACTGTGGAATGCTCTGCCAGGATATATCACTGATTGTAAATCTGTTGGTGCTTTTAAAAAAGGTCTTAAGACACATTTGTTTAAATCTCCTTTTAACTAGGTGAAATTTATTTTCCTGTATATTTGTTTGCTATGTAAAGCGCCTGAGAACGGCTTGCTGGATCGGGCGCTATATAAATGTTTGATTATTTTATTATTATTATTATGACAACAATTTGTTAGTTAAAATCTCGTTCTTATATGCCCTTAGATATTGCAAGAACATGAACCCCAAACAGAAATAGCTGCATATTAGGTGATAATAGAGTTACAACAAGGACAGTTGAACCCTGACTTCCTGCTTTTGTCCGCGATCCCCTGACAATGCTAAGCCTATGACCTTCCACACGGGAAGCCTACACTCTACCGATTTTAACCACCACGACTGGTATTTTTTTAAGGGATACATAGTGCTCACCCAAATAACACCATCGCCATGTCACCTACCCGCCCCCTCCCGCACCCACTCTGTAGCGTAACATAATTTATGCCTAGTATAAAATGTTGGTATATAATTAATCTATAAAATAATATAAAATAGTATATAAAATACTCTGCTGGCTCTGGATGGAGAATGCTTCTGCAGGCAGGAACTGTGAATGGCAAAGAGACCTTTTGGTTGCAGCAAATCTGTGTGTCTGATTATCTTTTAATCACCAGCCTTATAAAGGAATAGATACAATGTAGCTCCTCCCTCATCAAGATAGGAAATTCAGATATTTCAGTGGCCTTAAAAATAACAATGAGACTGACTTCTGGACACACATAGATAGAATGGTTGAATCAGTACAATTTTTATCGCAAATATAATATATCGTGGTCGCTAGCTGGTGTTATTCGAAAAGCAAAAGTTACTACATAAATTATAGACACCATTGACACACCAAATTTAATAAATGTGTAGATATTTTAGAGGGCCAGGGTAACCATCCAGTAACCTGGGCTCTCATTGGGGTGACTCAGACCCCAGGAACACTGATAATCAGGAGAGAGGAGGTGGCCTGTGGATGACAGCAGTGGACACCCCCCCCCCTCCCACCTGATAGTGTCGCTTCCTAGCCAGGCGCTCAGTATTATTAGCACAGGGCAAGGACTGGTGTGCTCAGTGTCAGGATAATGTGACTGAGTGGGATACCAGATCATGGTGCCAGTGGCCTGGTTTCCCAGTGGGACAGCACTATAAAGTCGCCATGAGTGCGCATGGTCACAAGTCAGTACCCGTCCTGATATGACCTTAGATGTTGCTAGGACGTAAAACAACGAACAAACAAACCCACCTGATAGTGGAGACTGACTAATACTATATATAATTGTCATGATTTACCTACAAATCCTGAGATTTGGGAAAGTTATGAATTTACAGACTAGGTAACATTACCATCAATCTTAGAATTTAAAGGGGATCTAAAACATACCAAATATATCTTTTCTAGTAATTATAGAAGGGAATTATATTATTTCAGATTATTTCACACCTCTAATATTTCACACATATATATAATACAAGTGAAATATGCTCTCATTACAATAGCTAAATTTAAGGTACAAATTTAAGGTACAGATGTCTGGAATTTTGGCCAATATAAACCATTCCTCAGTATGTTTTGATAGTGACACATATACAATCTTATAATCCTACAGACCAAGTATATCATGACACCGACCAAATGTATAATAATACAGGCCCTAATTTTGCCATATTTTTACACTAGTTCACAAATGCTGCGGTCACGGTTCTGCGGTGTGTATTGCAGTTTGTACAAATGTTGCGTTCTGCAGTTTATATATTCACAAATCGTATGGTCACTGCAAGGCATAGGTCACCGTACGGCGCCTTATGTTTATGTGTGTGTGTCCGCACAACCGCAGATAAGACATTTTAAGACATTTTTTATTCACAAATTCCATACATTATTTCACAAACATATTATTCTGTTAACAATAGAAATTGGCAGGATTGCGGCCTGCAGTGTTGTGATTTTCCAAAGTTAAGATAACTTTAACTTTAAAAAAACGCAATCCCTTGTGGCGAGCAAAAAACTGTGCGGTCGCCATATGGCCACCGTATCCAACCACACGGTTTTGCCGATGCAGCGACTCATGGCCACCACAAGGCATTTATGATCGAGGCATTAGTGGGGTGCACACTCCCTAATCTTCCTGCCCACCACCATTCCATTCTAGGATAGAATGCCCACTCTGTCAGAGTCAAGCAATGTAGTGAGAGTTTGTGTTGCTGGTTAGTTGGTTGTTGGAGTTTTACGTCCTGGCAAATCTAGGTCACATCAGGACGGGTACCGACTTGTGACAGTGTGCACTCATGGTGACTTTATATTATAGTACTGCCTCACTGGGAAATCAGGCTGCTGGCACCATGACGCAATATCCCACTTGGTCGCATTATCCTGCCACTGAGCCAACCAGTCCTTGTCCTATCCTATTAATGCCGAGTGCCAGGCTAGGAAGCGACAAGTATCAATTTTAAAGTCATTGATTTGAATCGACCTGGAACCAAACTCCTGACCTTCCGCTCGTGTTGCTGGTGTAACCTTTCAGACATCCATGTCCGATACACCGGGAACCTGTAACCGGAAGATATGCTGCATGTTCCCAGTATTCACAATACTATGTCATAAAGGTCTGCTTGCGAACAATTTATGTCGTCTGCTGGAACAATGTAGTTTGACTGATTGATAATGATAGGTACAACTAATAAGTTTGCGGGAACCAGCAGGAAGAAGTAAGTACCATGTTCCTAGCATTTGTAATAGAGCGTCATAGAGCCTAGAGGGCTTATGACAAACAGTTATAAATGTCGTCTGCTGAATCAACATGCTTTATCTGATAACCACATTTTCTAAGTATGCGGGAGCCAGCGACTGGTGAAAGGATGTTTGCAGTAGTATCCTATAGATGTCTGATGGCTTCCTGTTTGAGAGGATGTGGGTTCGAACCTCCTTCGATTGTGTGCTTTCACACTCTGTGGAAAAGTGATGGTTAAATGAAAATGGACAGAATACAAGTAAAACACTTCTCGCCATGAATATGACCTTTGTTGCCGACATGGCGTAAAACAAGTACAAATCAAATCTTTTGAGTCAAACCAATGACTTGCAACATTTATATTTGCTGCCTGGCCTGGTACTTGGCTTTAATAGGATAAGGCAATGACTGGTTAGCTCGGTGTCAGTTGGGACATTAGCTCATGGTGCCAGTGGCTTGATCTTCCAGTGGGCCAGCACTATAAAGTCACCATGAGTGCACACTGTCACAAGTCGGTACCCATCCTGATATGACCTTAGATGTTTGTTGCTAGGACATAAAACTCGATACCCATCTTATATCATCTAAGATGTTTCTAGGACAAAAAAACACAACAAAGCAATATAACTGACGACTCCATCATTGCCAATAAGCATGTAATAAAGGTCTGTTTTCCCATCTGCTGGACAAAGCATTTAACTTTGTAATGTCTATTTCTAATGCATTCGTTGGGAACCATTAAGCTAAGATTCCTAAAGATATGCGGCATGCGAATGTGGCAAAAAAAATAGAAACGCATGTAAATGCACGGTGGTGTTTCCATATGTCCAGTTGTGAATGCGAATGCGTGGACGGCAAAATGGATCGCTCAATGGACCATTCGGGGCGAATGCGTTTTTGTTGCATTCTCATACTGCATAATCACATATATATATGGAATCTTAGCTTTGCCTCACGTATGTATGGCTCGCAATTGAGGATTTCCGTCAAATGATTAGCACCATGTGACTAGTGCCTAGTCGGCCATGATGGTTAGATAGAAGCAGTTCCCTTTAGTATCAAATGTGTGTGAAGTCACTCCTACGATCTAATTCTGTTATTTAGAACCATGAATATTCACTGGGGGTTGAAATAATGTTATTTAGAAGCATAGCTTATTTAATAAATTCTGGTCAAATTAAACCCAAAATCTGAGTGAAAGTACAGCGACAACAGGAATAACGGCGCCAATGCGGCGGCGGCCTTAATATCGCTTGGATTTTGGGTTTAATTTGACCGAATTTCACTTATTGAGTAAGTTATGCTCCTAAATAACATTATTTCAACCCCCGAGTGAATATTCATGGTTCTAAATAACATAATTAGATCGTAGCAGTGAATAGATTTGTGCTTTTTGTTTTATTTACATTTACAAGAACTCTGCCGATGCGGCGACGGCCTTAACACACACACTTGATAGGAGAAGGAACTGCTTCTAAAAAGTTTGGTTCCCTGTCGAGTCAAACCAATGACTTAAAAATTGATACTTGTCGCTTCCGAGCCTGGTGCTCAGCATTATTAGGATAGGGCAGGGGCTGATTAGCTCGGTGTCAGGATAATGTGACTGAGTGGGATATCGGGTCATGGTGCTGACTGCCTGATTTCCCAGTAGGGCAGCACTATAAAATCGCCATGAGTGCGCACTGTCGCAAGTCGGTACCCGTCCAGATATTACCTTAGATGTTGCTAGGACATAAAACAACAAACAAACAAGCTTCTATCCAACCACAATACAGGAGTAGTGTGATGCCTACGTCACAAGCAAATCTGTAATATCATGTCAAAGCGGTCTAACATAATGGCAAACAGTTATGTCGTCTGCTGAAACAATGCATTTCACTGACAAGTTGCTCCATTTCATAAATACACCATGGTCCATTTCATAATTACCTCTCCCAGCATGGAGGGGGAATTGACATGCCCAGCATTGGCAATAGTAATGTGATAGAGGTCTTTGGGCGAACAGTCTTCGCGTCTGCTGGAACAAAGCATTTGACTGTAATCATTGGGAACCAGCAACATGAGGAAAGGTATCACAATGACATGTTATTGAGGGATGAAGGTGAACAGTTTTGTCGTCTGCTGAAAACAGTGTTTTTGACTACCTAAGAGCCACAGTATATAATATATACCACATGGATGAAAGGTCTCTGCGATTTCGGGGATTTCCGCGATTTAAAAAACATTTTTTAACCGATTAATGTAAAACAAAATGGCAACGGTTGAGGATGTACATGTAGTGGATGTGGTGGGTGGGTGTGGTGGATTGGTGTTGTGGTGGGGGTGTTATGTGGGGTGTGTTGTGGTCAGGGTGTTGTGTGGGGGTGATATGGTGGATTGGTGTTGTGGTGGGGTGTTGTGTGGGGGGTGTGGTCGGGTGTTGTGGGGGGAGGTGTTGGGGGATGTGGGTGGAGAATGGTACTTGGGACAAAGCTGACACTGTGCTTCCACCCAGCGGGTTCCTCACTGACAGCGGAAAAATAGAGGGTTCAAAGGTCAACAGGAAGGCGCTGATGGAAGTCTTAAGTAGTTGGGGTTTGGAACGGTGTGGGAATTGGGTTCTGCGCATTCTCTGTGTATATGCAATAAACAGCTGAAGACAAAATTGTACATACTTGTAGTTGTAGGCGTCATAATAGTCTTCATTGGTGGGTGAAGTACTTTTAAATGGGCCTCAGCCTTCGGCTTCACCCAATTTGAGTAAAAAAATAAATGTAAAGCTTGTTGTATTTAATGACGCTTCTATAGCACATTGATTTTTCGTATCATCGGCTATTGGGCATCAAACATATGGTCGTTATGGACATATTTCTTTGGAGGAAACCTGTTGGCGCCACATAGGCTACTCTTTCCAATAAGCAGCAAGGGGTATTTTCCCAAAGACAGGACAGCACATATCACAGCCTTTGAGGAACCAGTTGTGGACCACTGGTTAAAAACAACCCATTTGAGATGACTCAGACTGTTTTATATATGTCTACATGCGGGATCGTGTTTAAAAAAAAAAGATGTTTGTTTGTTGGAGTTTTACTTCCTGGCAACATCTAAGGTCATATGAGTACGAGTACTGATTGTGACTGGACACTCATCGCGACTTTTATAGTGCCGCCCCACTGGGAGACCAGGCCGCCCGCACCATGAGCTGATATCCCACACAGTCACATTATCCGAATACTGTGCTAACCAGTCCTTGTCCTATAGATCCTAATAACGCCGAGCGCCAGGATAGGTAGCGACATTTTTAAGTCATTGGTTTGACTCGACCAGGGTTTGAACCGGTGTCAATTAAAAGTGCACTGTGTGAGCCATGGATTTGAATAAACCGGACTCATGGTTTGGAGTGAGTGTTCTAGTACTGCGCTTCCACATCTAGTTTGCCATTGTACTGTTTCTCAGACATTACACTGACTCAGTGCATCTTGTCACTTAGCCCACTGGCCCAGATTTTGGCTGGGGGAGGTGGGTCCAGGAGTAGTCTCGTTGTGCAAGACCTTCAAGATGTTCATCATGGCCAGGGCGCAGTCTTGCCACTCCATGCACATACTTCAGGCCCGGTCACATACGTGTTAGTGGACGTAGTTGCACTTAGTGGAGGCTAACGTAGTTGAACATAGTTTGAACATACCGGCATCCATACTTCTCCGTCATGCTAATTTGGTAATAACGTGGGTGGGCCATGAGTTCCGATTTAATCTTTGGACATGTTCAAAAGAGTGCTCCATTAGAGGCTAACATACTGTGGTGAAGTCTCCGTACTCTTAATGTACTCTAGCATACTTGAACGTAGTTAACCAGAGTGGATGCTAAAGTACGTTGAACGTAGTTGAACGTACCAGCATCCGTGCCATAATGTATTTATCCGTACCAAAACCTGCCGTACCTTAACTTTTTCATCGTAGTGTAACATACTTACACCACACTTGACCCACGTTAAACTATCCTACGAACCGGGCGCGGTGGCAGAATCGGTAGAGCACAGGCCTTGCATGTGGAAGATTTGGGAGTTTGCGAGTTCGGTTCTCGGTCGAATCAAACCAATGACTTAAAAATTGATACTTGTCACTTCCTAGCCTGGTGCTTGGCATTATTAGGATAGGGCAAGGGCTGGTTAGTTCGGTGTCAGGATAATGTGACTGAGTGGGATATTGGGTCATGGTGCCAGTGGCCTGATTTCCCAGTGGGGCAGCACTATAAAATCGCCATGAGTGCGTACTGTCACAAGTCGGTACCCATCCTGATATGATCTTAGATGTTGCTAGGGCGTAAAACAACAACAAACAAACAAATCTATCCTACGTTCACTAACGTGTCTGTTACCAGGGCTTTAGGCTAATATACTCGGTTGTATAGACAGACAACTAATGCATGTCTCTGCTGGGGAGTATTTGTCTGAGTACCACTCTGGTCCTGCTAGTCTCTTCTACTGGTCTCCCAGTGGGGCAGCACTATAAAGTCGCCATGAGTGCGTACTGTCAAAAGTCGGTACCCGTCCTGATATGAAGTATTTCAGAAACTCAGTGGAATCGAACCCCATATGAGAGAGGTAAAGTGTTTTGTTAAATAACTTTAGCTTTCAAACGTCGGTTTTTGATCAGTATAAACTGAAATTGCAACGTATTTTTGTATATAACCTCCAACTGTTCCATATAAAATACAAACAACAATTAAAAGAAAGAAAGAAAGAAAGAAAGAAAGAAAGAAAGAAAGAAAGAGAAAGAAAGAAAGCTGACCTCGTTGCGACCAATTTAGTCACAAGGATGTTGCATCTACTGCACTAAAAACCTCCTTGCAACTAAAATTGTCGCCCAGAGGTCCACCACCATTGGTTTGGTTGCAAGGATGTCATAAGGAGCTGGGTTCTTGGGTCCAAAATGGTCTGAAACTGGGTGCAGCATATTTGGTGTCCATGTTAAGATGGTCATATTTAATTCTTTATTTATTTAATAGTTATTGTCACCTCTGTGTTAAGTATGTTATCAATACTACATGTATTTAATCTATCCCACAAAATGTACCAAAGTATGATTTTGTGCTATAGTGAAGATTTACACATTTACACCAAAATGTATGCAACCGGTTTTTTTCCCCCAACCTTTTTTTCAAATTTGTTCTTGTAAGACATAATTTTGTTTGCTGAACTGTAATCAATGAAATCTTATTTGAATGTGTTGTGTATATTAACATGATGTTCAAGATGTGTTTCTGATTTCCATGTTACACGAGACATTTTAACATATTGCTTAATTTGTTTAGGATCAAAATCAAAAAATGAAAAAAGCTTTTCTTTCAGCAACGATGTGAGGCTAGATGATTTTAAAAAGACTTCCCCGCCATTAATAATCCCTTTTCCCAGAACTTCTGAGGCCAAACTGCTCAAAACAGTGACAAATAAACCAACAAATCAATAAATAAACACAATGTAAACAGTTGCAATAATCCAATATGGCCACCAGAAGTTGGCTCATGATGTCATTACACCCCCTCTATAATATAGGTAAAACAAGGACAGTTGAAACCTGACTTCCAGTATTTTCCCCGCGATTCCTTGACAGTGCTAATCCTATGTATGGGGGGGGGGGGGAATCCGTGTTTTTCATGGGAAATTTTCCTTCGATGTAATATTCTCGGCTTGATTTAAGGGCCCAGTCCTTACATGCGGTATGTGGCATGTGGTATGCGAATGGCATGATTCCTTACACGCGGTATGCGGCACACGACTGGCTATATTTTAAAAATAAAAATAAACAATTATTCTCCATACTGCTCTGTATATGACCAAATATTGCATTTATATCTATGTACCTTTTCGTACGTCACATGGGGGTTCCTACCTTTATTATAACCAAATTATAGATAAGTATTCATATTTCTGTGCATATGGTAGCATTTTTAGCTTTCCCCTAACCGTATGTCTCCCGGGTGCCCAGCTCACCATGTGTTTCCCCTCCTCACCCCTGTGTGAGACCGTTCCGTAATGCTCAGTCGCCTCTCCTAGTGTTAAACTAATGGACACATCAGACTCAGGTTTCTATTCGCACCCTGCGTGCCGCATACCGCATGCCGCACCGATCGCTACAGGGACCGATCGGAAAATGCATTCACATACCGCATACCGCATGTAAGGAATGTAGCCCATAGGTTTCAAGGCGTTTCGATTTTTTGTTGCATTCGCATACCGCATACCACGTGTAAGGAATGTACCCTTTAGACGTTTTTTTTTGGCCTGAGACCACCCTCATCACTACACGACTCTGTTTATCCAGATGCGACGTGGGCGTCTGTGAACCGCGGTGTGCTGACGTGTGACGAGTGCTGCAGCATCCACCGCAGTCTGGGCCGCCATGTCTCACAGGTCAAATCTCTCCGCAAGGGGTCGTGGAGCTCGACGCAGCTGTCGGTGAGTACACGTGGGGGTTTGTTTACATGTAGGCAGGCAGAGTGGGGGTTTGTTTACATGTATGTAGGCAGTGTGGGGGTTTGTTTACATGTATGTAGACAGCGTGGCGGTTTGTTTACATGTATGTAGACAGCATGGTGGTTTGTTTACATGTAGGCAGGCAGCATGGGGGTTTGTTTACATGTATGTAGACAGTGTGGGGGTTTGTTTACATGTATGTAGACAGTGTGGGGGTTTGTTTACATGTATGCAGGCAGTGTGGGGGTTTGTTTACATGTATGTAGACAGTGTGGGGGTTTGTTTACATGTAGGTAGGCAGCATGGGGGTTTGTTTACATGTATGTAGACTGTGGGAGTTTGTTTACATGTATGCAAGCAATATGGGGTTTGTTTACATGTATGCAGACAGCGTGGAGGTTTGTTTACATGTATGCAGGCAGTGTGGGGGTTTGTTTACATGTATGTAGACAGTGTGGGGGTTTGTTTACATGTATGTAGACAGTGTGGGGGTTTGTTTACATGTATGCAGGCAGTGTGGGGGTTTGTTTACATGTATGCAGGCAATGTTTGTTTACATGTATGCAGACAGCGTGGGGGTTTGTTTACATGTATGCAAGCAGTGTGGGGGGTTTGTTTACATGTATGCAGGCAATATGGGGGGTTTGTTTACATGTATGCAGGCAGTGTGGTGGTTTGTTTACATGTATGCAGGTGGCGCATGGGTTTGTTTACATGTATGTAGGCAGCACAGGGGTTTGTTTACATGTATGCAGGCAGTGCCAGTGTGGAGGTTTGTTTACATGCATGTAGGCAATGTGGGGGCTTGTTTACATGCATGTAGACAATGTGGGGGATTGTTTACGTGATGTAGGCAGGCAGTGTGGAGGTTTGTTTACATGTATGTAGACAGTGTGGAGGTTTATTTACATGTATGTAGACGGTGTGGGAGTTTGTTTATATGTAGGCAGGCATCACAGAGTTTGTCTACAGGATGTAGGCAGTGCATGGTTTTAGAACTTGTAAACTTTAGAGCTTTTAGAAACTGATGAGTAGGTCGGGAGTGGTAGAGCCAGGTGTGGTTACGCAGTAGAGGTCAGGTCAGAGGTCACACAGGTGGGAGGGTGCAGACAGGACGTAAAACTAAAGACCCGATAACACTAAGACAGCTCACCCAGTCTGTAGTGTGTAATCAAGAGAACAGCCACCACATCATGTGGTGGGTTTGATCATTTTGATAGCGTTGGTCATTATTACTACGAATTACTAAAATACAAAGTGAGTGATAATATTTTCAGGTGAGAGGGTGATTGTGGGTCACAGTCCAAACATGTTCACGCCTCCGATATAACGGTTTGGTTATGTCAAATGGTACGGTTGATGACATAGAAATCATATGAGAAGCATCCAATTTCGTTGATACTGTAATGGCCCACGGCCTTCCTCCTCACACTGCCACACACACGCGGAAGAATGCCAAGATTTGATATAAGTACGCTTCAACTTGGTTTATTATTAAACCTCTCTGCTCTCCGTGGCGTCCATAGTCAACTGGCCAGCCCCCTACCTCGCCATGTCCCACGTCACCTCTATAGGTGGGTGGGTGAGCTAGCCACTCACAGTAGAGGGCAGCCCCATCGGGGGTCTGCTTGGTGCCTAGCCTGCCGCCACCTAGCGCAGTTCAGTGTAACTGCGTAGGTGCGCGGCGTAGTCTCCGCCGCCACCGCGTGGTAGTAGGGCTCATGTACATTATCACTCAACCAGCGATAGTTTACTCATTTGCCATTAGAAACTAGGTATGTGCGCATCGCGGTGTTTTCCAACTTTCATTCCGGCTGAAATCGTGATTACCGGCAGGAGCAGGATGGCACCCACTGTGTTGTGACATATGTTACTTTTTGCTTTGCTGTGGGGAGACTTTTATAGATATTAACAAGCAGTCTTTTGTATATTGTAGATACAATGTTCTTCTTCATCTGCGTCCTCAATTCTTTTGAATTTATCAACTAGAAGTTTGATGACTAGAAGTTTTTTTGTTTTTTTTGTTTCTCAAAAACCTCTTCAAATCACTAAAATTGAGGATATTCATTTTTGAAACTACCGTATTCATTTTCGCATACCTGTTTTCTATCGATAGACGAGATCGCCATTCCAACTGCGTATGCGCTGAAAACGGTGTCGTGAGAAAAACAAAGGCGCTTGGCCATTGAATTTGCCGATACGCATAGGGCAAAACTTTGATTTTATTCAAAATTAATAGAAATACATAACAATTTAGGACAAACATGGATGGATGCATGCAATATAATAATGAATATGTTTAAAAGACACATTACCACCGAGATAAGAGTTAAGAAACATACAATTTGAGTCACTTTACAGGCTGATGTTTACATCACCATTGATTAGACATGTGAAACACCAGCCAACAGCCGGGCTGATCAAACCCACCACAAGATGGCGCTGTGAAATTTATATTACCATGGGAGAGATAGGGAGTGAGCCGTCTTAGGGTGCATTCAGGTGCCGGTGTTCTCTGTGGCAGGGTGGTTAGAGTGTCTGACTTTTTTCCAGGTCGGACTCCTAATCTGAAGGTCAGTGGTTCGATTCCCCATGCCCCCCATCTCTGCCAATTTGGATTTCCACCGCTGTGTATAACTTACAGCGTCATCAAAGGCCAGTTGCTCTCATACCATGTCTATGTGGTGTGGGAGGTTAAAAATGCCTTGGGTTGGTAAAAGTGTAGACTCGGGCTTTCTATCGACAAACTGTCTAATGGTGAAAACAAGTCTATTCAGACTTATCCATGATAGGCAGTATAAATCTTCAAGGAAGGAAAGGAGGAAGGAGTGTTATAGGGTCTTTGGTAAAACTCTAACAACCAAACTTGTTTTTATTGTGTGTATTGTTTTTATTTGCAGATGGTGCACCAGCTGGTCAGCTTGGGCGCCAACAATATATGGGAATACTCCCTGCTGGACCCGTCACAGAAACACGGCCGACGCAAACCGAACCCACGTGACCCAGTGCAGTAAGTAGTCCACGCCTTGTCGCTTTCAGTGAATGTCACTCAGTCTGCAAGAATGATGCAAGCCATGGAACTTCAACTTATATTTATAGCAATATGTTATTGTCTTTTATGCTCTGTTATATATCAATGAAAAATATAAATATGTGATGTTAGTACAATTAAATTGATATATCTCAAAAACCGTGGAAAATGAAGTTGATTTTATGTGAAAGTAAATGGATTTCTCTTTCAAATGATACCAAATTTAACCTCCTTGGTATTACTGGTTATGAGATACGATAAGAGACATGGCGGGCGCATTCAGGTTCTCCCGGCATGTAAGCATGTGTAACTTGCCGAAACATCTCGGCGCTCCCAGCCTTAAAGGGTTAATGAGATTTGGATTTCCATAAAAAATCAAATATCTAGTCTTTCTTAGGCTTAAGCCTGGTACACACCTCCCATATAAAACCTAAAAACGGCCGATTCGCGACTAAAGTTCGGTTTTTCGTCGGTTTGAGTCTTTAGGTATGTGACCCCCTATCACACCTGAGCCTTGCGATTGCGACTTAAAACTCAGTTTTAGGGCTTAAGAATAAGATTCGAAAAATGGATCGGGACGTTCGAGAAATGGTATATGTGAGCACCCCAATCTTTAGCAGTCGGCATATGTGTATTGTCCCCCATTTTCAATTTTAATCGGGTCGTGTCGGGCAGTGAGTTTTAGCGCATGAATCATATACCGGAGGTGTGTACCAGGCTTTAGTACTGTCACATGGAATACCTGTATTCCGAGTACCGCTGGTCTCCGGAAGTACTGAGGCTGCGACCCAGCATCAGCGTCACAGCTTCAGTTTATAGTGTGGAAGCGGAGGGTGGTGGTGAATACATAATATATATATATGAAGACGTATTATATCTGATGTAAATGACCAGACGGGATGGCCGAATGAGTTAGAGTATCCGTCTCCCATGCTGGGTCGTCGGTTCGAACCCTGGTCGAGTCAAACCAATGACTTTAAAATTGATACTTGTCGCTTCCTAGCCTGGCACTCGGCATTATTAGGGCAGGGCAAGGACTGGTGTACTCAGTGTCAGGATAATGTGACTGAGTGGGATATCAGATCATGGTGCCAGCGGCCTGGTTTTCCAGTGGGACATCACTATAAAGTCACCATGAGTACACACTGTCACAAGTCGGTACCCGTCCTGATATGACCTTAGATGTTGCTAGGACGTAAAACAACATCACACTGATGTAAAATCTGTGCATGGATAATTTCACAGCAGTCTCCATTAGAAACAAACGTATGACAAGAACCATACCAAGTTTGGTTATGACAAGAACCATACCAAGTTTGGTTATCAGAAGACATGTACTTGATTATAGGTGCAAAGTAAGTTTAATGTGCAGGGTGTATTGTGAAAGATAGAGCTGGTATTGGCGTCAACCCCAACTTCCTGTGAGTAAGCTGAAGCTGCGACCTGCTCCACCGTGAGTCGCACCTTCAGTCCTTCCTGAGGGACCAGCAGAACTTGGAATACGCGTATTGTGGAAATTTACAAGACTTCAGATTGGATGCTGTGCTCTCCAAGCACAATCCTAGCCTCATTTCCTCCTTAAGTCCGTACAGTCTCAGCTTCGAGAACGTTGTGCTATAATTTTTGCAACACAGTCTGTTACTGATAAAATGCAGTACAATGATTGTTTATATTTTTTTATAATTAACAAATATTTTGTTACATTAGTTGATTAAGCATGGGAAATTTGAATCGTAGACAATGGGGAGCTTTCATGAGCCAATGTAGGAATGTAGGTGTGTAGTGGGTGTGTGGTGAGGGTTTAGGGGTGTGGTGGGGGTGTAGGGGTGTGGTGGGGTATATGTGTGTGGTGGGGGTGTAGGTATGTGGTGAGGGTTTAGGTGTGTGGTATGTTTTTGGTGGTGTTTGGTGGGGTGTCGGTGTCTGATTGAGGTGCAGGTGTGGGTGGTGAGGGTGTGTGTGTGTAGTCAACCCCGACCACACACACAGTCAACCCCCACCACACACACCTACACCCCCACCACACTCACCTACACCCCCACCACATCCCTAAGCCCCCACCACACACCCCTAAATCCATATGCACCCCCACCACACACACCCAAATCCTCACCCTTGATAGTAGAAGGAACTGCTTCTATCCAACCAAAGCATTACAAGGACCGGCATGGTGCGCCATCTGATGAGAGACTCATGCAAACTGAAAGGACCTCATTGATCTTCCTTATTCCACTGCTCCTTGCCCTATCCTAGTAATGTCGAGCACCAGGCTAGGTAGCGACAAGTATAAATTAAAAAGTTATTTGTGAATTTCTTACTTATGCCATGGGTGCTACCTGAATTGAATTTTATCCCGCGAGTGAGGTGAGCCTGGAAGATCAAGGTGCGGCTTTTTTTTAATGTTATTTCCGGTTCTTGTGTTTGCAGTCCAACAAAGGCAGACTACATCCGGTCTAAGTATCAGAACCTGGCGTTCGTCAACAAGCAGAAGGATTCCGAGGTCAGCTCTGTGGAGGAATACAGCAAGGTCAGGACGCTTCACATTTAAAAATGAAAACAAATTGGTTGTAAATAGTTAATTTCTTATTCGAATTAAATTTGTTATTTTCAGCACCTAGTTATTGGTTTTCCGACCATAGGTATATATGGATCATTCTCAGAAAACTGTGTACCACTTTTGTGACATGGAAGCCAAAAGAGAAAACCTTCCAAATAATAGCAGAAAACATTCCAAATAATAGCAGAATTAATGTCCGTGTGAAAGTTTGTATGTTGTGCATATGTGAGAGTTGAACAAAAATATTCTATTTTTTTATTTTGATCTCATGCAAATTGAGAAAACGTTAAAATTATCCATGTAACATCCATTCATAACATCATTTTAACATGCATCTATAACATCATGTTAACACACACAACACATTCAAATAAGATTTTATCGATTACAGTTAAGCAAAAAAGATTGTCTTAGAAGAAAAAAGGTGAACAAAAGGTTTGGGGAGATGCATGGTGTCGATATCCAAATTTTCATGTTAGCACACAATCATATAAGCATATTTTGGATACATTGTGTTGGATAGATTAAATGCATGTAGTATTGTTAACATACTTAATACATAGACGCAGCAATAACTATTTGACTTGCTATCCCCAATAAGAAAAAGGCTTATTCATTAACAATGTAAGATGGAAACCAACTATATGGTACACAGTTTCTGAGAACCATGTATGTATGGATGTATGGATGTATGGATGGATGGATGGATGGATGGATGGATGTATGTATGTATGTGTGTGTGTGTGTATGTATGTATGTATATTTGTATGGAGAGCGGCAGTCAAGTAATGAAAGCAGTCTGTCGCATCGCAACCGACAGCATGATGATGATGATGATGATATTTGTATCTATAGACCTATGCCATTGAAATAAATATGGTGGTTCTTATGAATCATATTCATGTTGAGTGCCGGAGGACATGTTTAATTGGAATCCACACTACGCAACCGTAAGCTGACAACAATCGAACACAATGCTCTAATTTTCCCTGACAATGGCAGAAGAATGTAGTTGCGCCAGAATGAAAGTACAGATGGCACTGCATTGTGCCACTTCATTCATTCAGCAACTCCATTCATCTAACATTTCTGGAATACTCGAATTACATTGCTTCAACTTCTAAGACCGTGCATGGTGGCCTAATCGGTAGAGCGTGGGCCTCGCGTGTGGAAGGTCGGGAGTTTGGTTCCCGGTCGAGTCAAACCAATGACTTTAAAATTGGTACTTGTCGCTTCCTAGCGTGGCGCTTGGCATTAATAGAATAGGGCAAGGGACTGGTTAGCTCAGTGTCAGGATAATGTGACTGAGTGGGACATCGGGTCATGATGCCGGTGGCCTGATTTCCCAGTGGGGCAGCACTATAAAGTCACCATGAGTGCGCACTGTCACAAGTCGGTACCCATCCTGATATGACCTTAGATGTTGCTAGGATGTAAAACAACAACAAACAAATGACATTGCTTCAGCGCTTGATGTTTGCCTTACTTTTACAGCGACTCTGCTTGTTCAGCATTATTGGAATATTGGAATTCTCCTATGACATCGCTTCAGCTTCTCAGTGCTTGATCGTTGCCTCACTTGTCCAGGCACTCCACTTGTTTGATATTAATGGAACACTCAAATGACGCCGCTTCAACTTCTTGGTGCTTAATGGCTGTCTCACTTTTGCAGCAACTCCACTCCAGTGTGCGGACAGCAAACCTGGAGACGTCGCTGAGACTTTTGTCACTCGGTGCAGACCCCAACTTCTTCCATCCTGTAAGTACTTCTTCCACCCTGTAAGTACCTCTTCCACCCTGTAAGTACCTCTTCCACCCTGTACGTACCTCTTCCACCCTGTAAGTACTTCTACCCTGTAAGTGCCTCTTCTACACTGTAAGTGCCTCTTCCACCCTGGAAGCACTTATTCCACCCTGTAGGTACTTATTCCACCCTGTAAGTACTTATTTCACACTGTAAGTACCTGTTCCACTCAATAAATACTTCATTGTTGTTCTCATGCGCCATTTATTTGAGACACTAATCTACTGTTTGCGCTTCACATGCAGGAGAAGGGTAACAGTGCACTGCATGTCGCTGCCCAGGCCGGCCAGTCGCTCCAGGTGGAGCTGCTCGTCTTGTACGGCGCAGACGCGGGGGCTTTTGATGCCAACGGAAAGACGCCCGTCGACCACGCCAAGTAAGAACATGAGTCGTATTCATCAACCTTCCAACTAATTTGCGTATACTGTCGCTTTGTATTACTCAGGGATTTCGCAGATTTCTGTGCTTTTTTATATTCACTGATTAACTTCACAAAATGGCATTATGTATGACAGCAATTGGTTAGTTTGAACCCATTCTTACGTGACCTTAGATGTTGCTAGAACATAAAACCCAAGCAGGAATAAGTTTGGCATCAGCAATAATATATTCACAATAAGAACAGTTGAAACCTGAATTTGTGTATTTTATCGCGATTCCCTGACAGTGCTAATCCTATGGGGGTAATCAGTGTTTTTGCGGAAATTTGCCATTGGTTCTGCCGGAACCCGCTAGGTGGCGCAAGGGATTCTACCTAATTTCCGCGTGTTTTTTCCACCATAGTTTAGTTCTACCGGAACCCGCTAGGTGACGCCAAGGTCTCAGCCTGATTTCCCGGTGTTTTTTTGGCGGATACCATTTTCATGCCTGAATTTACTATGGTAGGGCCCTGGCTGGCCTAGAGTCAGGACTCGTGGCAGCACCATAAAGCCGATTTGAGTATGCATTGCCACAACTCAGTTGGGTGGTTCAAATTTAAAACCGCTATCACTGACTACCAACTGTGATTACGCTATTTACTTCATTTGTTTAATTAATTAATTAATTAATTGATTGCTGTTTGTTTACTGGACGCGGTGGCCTAATCGGTAAAGCGCATGCTTCCCGTGCGGAAGGTCAGGAGTTTTGAATCCCAGCTGAGTCAAACCAATGCCTTATACGGTTGATACTTGCCGTTACCTCGCCTGGTGTTCGGCATTCATGGGATAGTACAATGAGTGGTTTGCACAATATCAGGATAATGTGACTGTGTGGAATATCAGGTCATGGTGCCAGTATACTGGTCACCCAGTGGGGCCGCACTATAAAATCACCATGAGTGTGCACTGTTACAAGTCGGTGCCCGTCCTGATATGACATTAGATGTTGCCAGGACGTAAATTCCAACAACCAATCAATCAACAAGTCGGTACCCTTCCTGATATTACCTTAGATGTTGCCAGGACGTAAAACAACAAACACACTGTTTATTTCATGATTGCTCACTTCCTGTTCGTGCAGGATGGAGAGACACACTGATCTGGCTGACCGGTTGGTGGAGTGTCAGTACGAACTTACCGACAGACTCGCTTACTTTCTCTGCGGAAGGAAACCAGGTAAATAAGGGGCTGCCCAAAGTTGTCGACATTTTCAGTGTTTTTGCGGAAATTTGCCGTTGGTTCTGCCGGAACCCGCTAGGTGGTGCAAGGGACCACCTAATTCCCACGTGTTTTTTCTACCACAGTTTAGTTCTACCGGAACCCGCGAGGTGGCGCCAAGGTCTCAGCCTGATTTCCCCTTTTTTTTTTACCGGATACCACTTTCATCCCTGGCTGGCCTAGTGTCAAAGAGAAAAAAAAAGTAAAGCTTGTTTTATTTAACGATGCCTCTGGAGCACATTGATTTTTATCATCGGCTATTGGATGTCAAACATCTAGTCATTCTGACATATTTCTTTTGGAGGAAACCCGCTGCCGCCACATAGGCTACTCTTTCCGATAAGCAGCAAGGGGTATTTTATATGAACTTTCCCCCAGATAGGACGGTCTACAAAGAGTGCTATGTTTCTAGAACCATCACTTCAAACGTCTCCAAAGTTTTCAATTTAAAGTCAGTTACTTCAAGCTAAAGTAAGGTATATTACAATGATCAACCTAATATATTTATCTCTTTTTTTTTAAATGGCAGAAACTCAAAATCATCAGATCTAAGTGATGTATAGAGGAGTTATTTGGAATGAAAAAGGCACAGGTATTATGTAATCATACCTGTCAAGTACTACGTTTTGGCTGTAAAGACTACGGTTTTACACGTAAAATTACAAACGTGCCCATAGGTGAGCAAACCGTACGGTTTTCAGTTTATTTGAACTCTCAATTTGTAACTGATGTCTAACATTTAATTTATTTCTATGCTTGGTGCTTTAAAAAAATAGTTATTCCTGTTCTGTTATGTTGCTTAAAATAATGTTTGTGTGTATTAGTACAGAGGTTAAAATTTGACAAAAGCATCAAAATTGGCATAGAGATAGCTTAACATGTGTATATTGATATAGGTCTAAGTACCCATTACCATCACTACGATAGCTGGGCGCCATCTTGAATTTCAAAATGGCCCCTCAAGTACTACGTTTTGGCCGTAAAGACTAGAGTTTTCACAATCTTCGACTACTGTTTTCATTCTTGGGTGTTGACTCCTATGTGTAATGTATACAAAAGTAGAATCAGACTGTAGTGAATATGTCGGTACTATGTCAATACTGATAATGATGTAAGCAATAGGGAACCAATTACCGGAAGTGACGTCACAGCTACCAACCAGGAAAGTGTTATTATGACAAAAAGGTGCATAAACTGTCGGGTAGGGATGAAAGATCTCCGCGATTTCGCGGATTTCCGCGACTTTTTATATTCACCGATTAATGTAATAAAAATGCCAAGGAATCAGGATATATATATATATGACGACAACATTTGGTTAGTTTCAATCCCATTCTCATATGGCTTTAGATGTTGTAAGAACATAAAACCGAAACAAGAAAGTGTTAGGTATGGGCGGTAGATAATACAGTCACAACAAGGACAGTTGAAACCTGACTTCCGGCATTTTTCCCTGCAATTCCCTGACTGTGCTAATCCTATGGGTGAAAATCTGTGATTTCACGGTAATTCGTCATTGGTGTAATAATCTCGGCTTGATTTCTGCGATTTTTGACGGACACCACTTTCATCCGTGAGAGAGGATGAGAACATAGTTGCGTATTAAGTGGTATGACAATTGTTGATATAAAACTGTGGACTGTTTCAGACCATCAGGCAGGCCAACACTTCATCATACCAGAGATGGCAGATAGCAGTTTAGATCTCTCCGAACTCGCCAAAGCAGCAAAGAAGAAACTACAAGCGGTCAGTGGAAATCCTTTCAATGGTTTACAGCTATATGTCGCTTAATGTTTATGATTAGACATATACAGGCAATACGCTTACATATATGGGTCGTTCTCAGAAACTGTGAACCATATACAGTAAAACCTCTCTAACCGACCACCTCCACACATCGACCACTCCCCTATATCGATCGCTTTATTTGGGTCCCAAATGATCACCCATACAAGACCATTGTAACTATATAAAAAAACCTAAACCGACCACCTCCCTAAATGGACCATTTAAAGTCGGTCCCATGGTTGGTCGATTTATAGAGGTTTTACTGTATTTGGTTTCCATGTTACATTGTTAATGATTAAGCCTTTATTTTGGGGGATTAGGGTCGCAAATCAAATAGATATCGTTGTATATGTATATTACGTATGTTAGCAATACTGCATATATTTAATCTAGCCCACAAAGTGTATCCAAAATATGCTTATATGATTTTTGTGCTGAAGTGAAAATGTGCAGATCGACACCATGCATATCTTACCCAAGCTTTTAAAAAAAAAAACTTTGTTCTTGTAAGACAATCTGTTTTGTTTAATTGGATTCAATCAAATCTTGTTTGAATTTGTTGTGTGTGTTAAAATGATGTTATGGATAGATGTTACACTGTTTTTTAAATACTACACCTCTGGTCCCACTACTTTTCAATACAGATTTCCATTTATATTTATCAAGAAATCACTTTCAATCCTGTTAGCGTGACGATTCGCGTATTTTGGACAGAGTATTGTGGTTTTGAGCACACACTAATACTGGACTACAATTGATGTGTCATATTTATTTTCATTTCAGTTGCCAAACCATCTATTTGAAGAGCTTGCCATGGATGTTTACGACGAGGTTGACCGGAGAGAAAACAATGCGAGTAAGTGTTGTATTTATGTTAAAAAAAGAAAAATCATAAGATAACTTAAACTATTGATATTTTAACTAATTAGTGAAATACAGTTTTTGTAATCTGGAAATATACATGCATGTGATTTCTCCCGTTTTAACCGGAATTCCGTTTTTTTCTGGCCGCCGAAACACCTCTGAAATAGACTATTTGCATCCCTCTCGCGACTCAGTGGGAGGCTATGTCCCCAAGATAACGTAAAAACAAAATCCCTTTTTTTTCCTGCACCCAATCACATGGCTGAATATAGCAACTTCGCAAATAGTCAATTAAAATAGCTCTCTAAAATAAAAATGACTTAAAACTGAAGTAACGGAGAGTATAATGATCAACGATCAATGATTTATATAACAGAATATGGCAGAATCCGTCGCATTACGCAACCTTAAGCAGCCAAACGGAGTGTCCTTTTCCTTCTTATCTTGTGCTGTCATGGAATGTCGTCAGTGTGGGGACTTGAGAGACGGCTCTCTCCCCCCCCCCCCTCCCCCCTCCCCCCCACCCCCACGCTCACATAAACCACACGTGTAATAACAGCACAGTTTATACAGCAATCGACCACCTTAGCCCATAATACTGAAATTACTATACTATATCATCATCATCATGCTGTCGGTCACGATGTGACAAAGACTGCTTTCATTACTTGACTGCCGCTTTCCATTTAGCTCTCTGCTGTGAGAGTGATGTCCATGAGTCAGTCCTATAGCTAACCCACTAACACACTAACCTCCATAATCTACTAATATACCCTACCTACTAGGTACCCGCTGAGCTACCTATTTACAATATAAATGTAAATGGCTGCAAAACCAGTGCCTTGGCGCTGAAAAAAAAAGTATGTTCTGATGAATAAACTGTTTTACCAACAACAACAACAACAACGTGAGGCGGGTTCACCATGCTGACGAGTTGCCCTGGTTCTGTTTGAGTTTGTTCGCAGTTGCTAAGCGCCTTTGTCACTTTGCAGTATGGCTCGCGTCTCAGACGGACACGACCCTGGTCAGTGACCGCCAATCAGTGCCATTCCTTCCCGTCAACCCAGAATACTCGGCCACCAGGAACCAGGTAAAGCGCACCCACTTGTAAAATGGCTAAAGCTCGAATCTGTGGTTGTGTAGGCAGGCTATAGTGAAATCAAAACAGACAAAGAGAAAGGAAGAGCATAAAGTGTAAAGAAGAAGAGAGAGTCAAGCCCTCTGGTTTATTATTTATATGGTTACATGGGTTCATTGTAGAGTATCACCCCGCCTCTTTCCCCCAATGGGAAACAAGCATTTTTGCCCCTACCAATAGGGATCCAGCTTTCCTGGTCCCCATGGCTACCAGTGGTCTGCCGACCACCACCAAGCTGTATGGCCCCCGTGGCCACCACCAACCTTGACCTTTGAGTGTGGCGATCACTATCCCAGCAGAGGGGCTAGGCCCTGAGTGCACCCACACCCAGACCTGCCAGCACCACTGTGTCTATTTAAATCCCACTCAGGCACTACCAGCCCATACATATATATATATATATACCTACATGTGCCTGGTCACGTACACCGATCAGTAATAGAACATTTGCATTCCCCCCTATGCCGTATATCGGAATATTTTACACACTGATCCTTTAGGCGTCATCGATTATCATGGTCTGGACCATTTGAATCATCCCGGTTGTCGGAATTTCAAATAGAACACCCCGAGGTGTACCTAATAAAACACGGGCCGTGTGCAAAATGATCCAACTCCAATGCTTCATGTTTTGGCTGAGGACATCAGGAGCGATGACGTCACATTTGTGCTGGTACCTGTTGTGTCAGCTTGTACTGTTACGTGTAGCTACCAGTACAAGTCCCACTTGATCAAAGCTACACTTGGTTTTTTGTGCGTTTTAAAATAAATAAAAGTATATTACTACATTTACTATTTATTAATGGCTGTTTACTATTTATTAATGGTTGATTAATGAAATGGACATAACTAGTCTATGCAATCATAAAACACTTTAAATCCTATCTTTCTCTCATTATCTTGGTTATTTTATTTTTTAAACCTCAAGTTTTGGATTAGTCGACCATATTTTCCACCCTGAGCGCATTCGTATATGCAACCCGAGTTTGTATGATCTGTGCATGTGCAAAAGAAATGGTTGAGCAGAGGTGATTGATCGATGTCGGCCCTAGTGCCTAAGAATGGTGTGTGGCGCTGTGCCATATACACTGCATCTGCTCTAATCCACATGTGGCAGCTGTGTGTATCTAAGCTGGATGAGTTCCCCCATAAAGGTCAGGAAAGGCTTACTAAGCTGGACACCTTTCCCTCTCCAGAAAAAATAGCTTGTGTGTAAACTACCAGCCTACTGGGTCAAAAAGAGAACAGCCTTCTGGAATTTTATTAGTTTGTAAGCTGCTACCTAAAGTGTCGACCACAAGTAAGGGGTTCAACTGGCAGAGATGGGTCTAATTTAGACTTACTTGACCATTTATTTAGATAACTATTCAATGGTGTGTGTGTATATGTATGACTATGCCATATATATATGCAAAGTAAATAAATTCATCACAGGATCAAAACTGGACAGGGTGGCTGAATCGGTATAGCGCAGGCTTCCCATATGGAAGGTCGGGAGTTCCAATCCCGGTCGAGTCAAACCAATGGCGCAGTGGCCTAATCGGTATAACGCAGGCTTCCTGTGTGGAAGGACGGGAATTCCAATCCCGGTTGAGTCAAACCAATGACTTACATAATTGATACTTGTCGCTACCTAGCTTGGCGCTCAGCATTAGTAGGATAGGGCAAGTACTGTTCAGCTCAGTATCAGGATAATGTGACTGAAGGTGATATCAGGTCATGGTGCTGACAGCCTGTTTTCCGAGTGGGGCAGCACTATAAAGTCGCCATGAGTCCACACTGTCACAAGTTGGTGCCTGCCCTAGATGTTGCTAGGATGTAAACTCCAACAAATAAACAATCAAAGGATCAAATGCTGTTCACTTAGTTGCTGATTGAATTACTGTAATTTTGTTTTGTTTCTTTTCAGGGACGACAAAAATTGGCGCGGTTTAACGCACGCGAGTTCGCGACATTAATCATTGATATATTGAGTGATGCCAGGCGGCGACAGCACGGAGTGATGGGGCCGGTCACTGGTGCAACGACACCCGGCAAGGACAGAGGTAAACACGGGGTGGTGGGGCCAGTCACTGGAGCAATGACACCCGGCAAGGACAGAGGTAAGCATGGGGTGATAGGGCCGATCACTGAGGAAACGACACCCGGCAAGGACAGAGGTAAGCATGGGGTGGTGGGGCCGGTCACTGGAGCAATGACACCCGGCAAGGACAGAGGTAAGCATGGGGTGATAGGGCCGATCACTGAGGAAACACTGGGTGGTGGGGTCGGTCACTGGAGCAACGATGCCCGGCAAGGACAGAGGTAAGTATGGGGTGGTGGGGCCGGTCACTGGGGCAATGACACCCGGCAAGGACAGAGGTAAGCATGTGTTGATGGGGCCGATCACTGAGAAAACGACATCTGGCAAGGACAGAGGTAAGCACGGGGTGGTGGGGCCGGTCACTGGGGCAACGACAGCCAGCAAGGAGACAGGTAAGCATGGGGTGATGGGGCCGCTCGCTGGGGCAACGACAGCCGGCAAGGACAAAGGTAAGCATGGGGTGATAGGGCCGATCACTGAGGAAACACTGGGTGGTGGGGTCGGTCACTGGACCAACAATGCCCGGCAAGGACAGAGGTAAGTATGGGGTGGTGGGGCCGGTCACTGGGGCAATGACACCCGGCAAGGACAGAGGTAAGCATGTGGTGATGGGGCCGATCACTGAGAAAGCGACATCTGGCAAGGACAGAGGTAAGCACGGGGTGGTGGGGGCCGGTCACTGGGGCAACGACAGCCAGCAAGGAGAAAGGTAAGCATGGGGTGATGGGGCCGCCGGTCACTGGGGCAACAACAGCCGGCAAGGACAAAGGTAAGCATGGGGTGATGGGGCCGCTCGCTGGGGCAACAACAGCCGGCAAGGACAAAGGTAAGCATGGGGTGATGGGGCCGCTCGCTGGCATGTTGAGAAGGTTACACCACAGGTGTACTACTACTAGTAAAATTTTAATGTAACTATTTGAAAATTGTTTTGTAATGAAATGAATTTGAAGTAGAGAAGAAATTAATAGGCCGCCGTTTGAAATTAATGTTGCATAGTTTGATGGTTTCGAGTTTTTGCCATTTTTTTTCTTTTAAGGATAAATGTATGTTGAACATTATAAGGTACCTTACTTTAGTTTGAAGTAACTTATATTTTTAAATGGCTAAGTTTCGATATGTTTGCAGGGTAAAGATGTCAAATTAATTTGGGCATGCTACACCTCAAAATTCTGAGTCTGCAGTAATAGGTTCTATTAAATTGACTTAGTAATCCCTTCTACACAGCAACACATGCTTAATAAGTGCACCAGCATCTTAAGTTAGATATGTAGTATGACCCAGCATCCTTGCGCTTTCAGTGTGCATCTCCATGGAGAAGCTAGGATCTCGATCCATCGCAAAGACGAGCAGCCTCAGTGATGATGAGCCACTCTACGACAGTGTCGCGTCTGATGAGGACTACGCGAGTATCGGTGACAACCAGAGTCTCAAGGAGGAGAAGGCATCCATCACTCAGAAGAGCATGGAGGTACGAACCCACTCTCTCATAATGCCTGGCCTACGCATTGCTAAACAATGAGTAGAGGCCTATTCTGCACATACAAACAATAGGTACAGGCCTCGTCTGCACATTGTCAAGTAGAGGCCTTGTCTGCACATTGCCAAACAATAGGTAGAGGCCTCGTCTGCACATTGTCAAGTAAAGGCCTTGTCTGCGCATTGCCAAACAATAGGTAGAGGCCTCATCTGCACATTGTCAAGTAGAGGCCTCGTCTGCGCATTGCCAAAAAATAGGTAGCGGCCTCATCTGTACATTGTCAAGTAGAGGCCTCGACTGCACATTGCCAAACAATAGGTAGCGGCCTTGTCTGCACATTGCCAGACAATGGGTAGAGGCCTCATCTGCGCATCGTCAAACAATGGGTAGAGGACTCGTCTGCGCATTGCTAAGCAGCAAGCTGAGGTAGATGAGGACAAATTCAGGTTTTAAAGACAAATTTAGCAAATGCAATATCAATTATGGCAGACCGTCAGTAAGAATGGGCATTCACTAGCATTTGCATTTTCACAATACGTAGATTACACACCCAAGTTCACTGATGTCGGGTGTAAGGTCTCCAGTAGGAATGGTACTCCTTATGCACTTTGTGATATTATCTTAATTAATTAAGCTAGCCTATCCATGCTAGTGCTTGTAAAAAAATATATAGATTTTCACAATATTGTTAAATTTGCTTTTCTCAACGCATAAATTTGCTTTTCGCAGGATGTTAATTTCATTTATTAGTATGTCAAATTCATTTTCGCAGTATGTGAATTTCTTTTTCACACTATTTAAATTTCATTTCGACAATATGTGCAAGCTATTTACGCTTTGTATAACTGTTGCAATTTGTTACTCCCAATTCCCAAATTCAATTAATTATTTTGAACTGTGTGTCAATGGATGGGTTAGTGTGTCATTTATGGTGGATAGCCGCGCTTATTGTGATATTAAATTTTACTCAATATCCTGGTGTTTTCCTCAGCAGCTGAGCTGTGTTACTTCCTCCCCCACCTCCCCAATGCTGTGTGTCTGGAGCTGTAAAGATGTAGTCTTACCGCACTGTCTGTATGTTCACCTGTGTTAGGCATTAACCGCCTTCTCCATTCAGGGCCTACCCTACCAACAATTCACCAACCATTGATGCGAAAATATATTTATTGATGTATCACCGGCACCAAATTAATCAGGGTTTCATTGTATCTATGCATACAGTTATGATACTTCTAAATACATGTATGTGTATATGTATATATATGATGAATGTATATATATATATCTATTTTTTTTTTTTTAATATATAATATTCCTAGACAGCCATTCAGCATTATTAGGATAGGAAAAGAAGCAGTGAAATGAGGAACACCAATTGTCTGTGATTGAAATTTACCCTGCTTAATCAATTAAAGTACCCACAAAAATATATAAATATAAATCTTTTTTATATATATATATATATATATATATACATTATATAATATGATGTGTGTGAATTGGCGCTTTCCTTATATCTAGTAAATGGTTGCTGGTTGTTGGTTGGTTTGTCAGTGCCAAGCTGACCTGTGTTTTGTTGCATTTTCTTCACCATCAGACAATCAGTCTCAGTGCGAGCAGTGTGACGCAGGTGTGTATGTTCAGCCATCCGTGTAGTAACCTGAAGTTGCGCAGTGTGCATTTTAGTTTCCTACCTTTATTTCTGTCTCATTGAATAGTACCTTCTCTAGGGGAGTCATGTAAGGATTTCAGCTTTTTGAAATTGGTACAAAGTTGTGTAGCTTTATTGATCCTGAGATAAAGCAACAGTTTGTGCCCCGTTATGCAAAAGTTTAATCCAGAGATAAATCAGCACTTAGCACACCATAATGCAGTGGTTTAATCCTGAGATAAATCAGCAATTAGCACACCATAGTGCAAGAGCTTAATCCTGAGATAAAACAGCAGTTAGTACACCTTATGCAAGAGTTTATTTCTGGGATAAATCCGCGCTTAGCACACCATAGTGCAATGGTTTAATCCTGAGATAGATCAGCACTTAGCACACCATAATACAATGTTTAATCATGAGATAAAGCAGCATTTAGGACCCCATAATGCAAGAGGTTAATCCTGAGATTAAGCAGTAGTTGGTATCCCATAATGCAAGAGTTTAATCCTGAGATAAATTCTAATTCAAAAATTTAATCCTGAGATAAGCCATCGCTTAGCTTAGCACACCATAATGCAACGGTTTAATCCTGAGATAAAGCATCAATTAGCACACCGTGATGCAAGAGTTTAATCTGGAGATAAAGCAACAGTTAGTACCCCATTATGCAAGAGTTTAATCCCGATAAAGCAGTGATTAACCCACCATAATGCAAGAGGTTAATCCTGAGATAAATCAGCACTTAGCACACCATATTGTAAGAGTGTAATCCCGAGATAAAGTAACAGTTAGTACCCTATAATGCAAGAGTTTAATCCGGAGATAATGCAAGAGTTCAATCCTGAAATAAAGCAGCAGTTAGCACACAATAATGCAAGAGTTTAATCCTGAGATAAAGCAACAGTTAGTACCTCATAATGCAAGAGTTTAATCCTGAGATAAAGCAGCACTTAGCACGCCATAATGCAAGAGTTTAATCCCGAGATAAAGTAACAGTTAGTACACTGTAATGCAGTAGTTTAATCCTGAGATAAAGCAGCACTTAGCACACCATAATGCAAGAGTTTAATCTGAAGATAAAGTAACAGTTACTACACCGTACTGCAAACGTTTAATCCGGAGATAAAGCAGCAGTTAGTACCCCATATTGCAATGGTTTAATCCTGAGATAAAGCAACCATTAGTTACCCATAATGCAAGAGCTTAACCCTGAGATAAAGCAGCACTTGGCACCTCATAATGCAAGAGATTAATCCTGAGATCAAGTAACAGTTGGTACCCAATAATGCAAGAGTTTAATCCCGAGATAAAGCATCACTTAGCACACCATAATGCAAGACTTTAATCCAGAGATAAAGCATCACTTATCACACTGTAATGCAAGAGTTTAATTCTGGGATAAAGCAACACTTAGCACACCATAGTGCAAGAGTTTAATCCTGAGATAAAATGGCACTTAACCCACCATAATGCACGTTTTATCATGAGAGCAATCAAGAGTTAGCATAACAGAACTTAATCCTTAACCTTATTGCTTAGATAAGTTGTATAGGGTGCTAAATGAACTGTATTTGAAGTAATTTTGACAAATTCTTTCTTGCAAATTTATATATATTTAGAAATAAAAAACACAATCCTCCACCCCAAAGCGCATTGCCTTTTAACCTCCTACCATATCCTATCCTGTAAGCCTACTTTTTGGCTGGTGTTGAAAATGATGATGACCTGTTGGCCTTTTGGGCCTATTTAGTGCAGTACCAGAGTCTGCTGGTCGTGCTCTGGTTTTGCGCTGTCACAAGTTTGCTATCACTGGACACTAAAATGGAGGCTGTTGCTTTGATCTCATAATTATTTTAGCAACTTACTTTGGGCTGTTGCATCAAAGGAGCTTTAATGTTCATTTTATTTTATTTTGTTGAGTGTTATTCTTTTTTAATTTCATTTACATTGGCCTACTGAAATACAAGCTGGCCACTAGAGTATATAATTTAAATAGCTGGACACTAAACTATATCACCGGACGCGGTGGCCTAATCGGTAGAGCGTGGGCCTCGCGTGTGGAAGGTCGGGAGTTTGGTTCCCGGTTGAGTCAAACCGATGACTTTAAAATTGGTACTGGTCGCTTCCTAGCCTGACGCTCGGCATTAATAGGATAGGGCAAGGACTGGTTAGCTCAGTGTCAGGATAATGTGACTGAGTGGAACATCAGGTCATGGTGCTGGCGGCCTATTTTCCCAGTGGGGCAGCACTATAAAGTTGCCATGAGTGTGCACCGTCACAAGGCAGTTCCCGTCCTGATATGACCTTAGATGTTGCTAGGATGTAAATCAACAACAAACAAACTAAACTATATACCGTATTCTCGCGGGTTAATGCCCTGAGTGTTTAAATTGGCATCTCACTGGAGTGGGGGGTGGGCGTTTACCCACACATGGGCATTTAAGGGGTTGGCGTTTATGAAATATTGGCCAAGTGTGGGGTGGGCATTAACCAACACGTGGGTGTTAACCTGCGAGAATACAGTAATTTAAAATGTGTCTCACTAAACTAGGGGTTTGCTTTGGACTCTAGTAACAAACGTATATTACTACATTTACTATTTATTAATGGCTGTCTTTTATAGACTAACACACGATTCTAGGATATCTTCTCTCTAATAGAACGCTGACCTTTAATTCAATAGTCTATAGCTCAACCGTGCAAATGTCCCTAAATGTATTAATATTCTTAATTAAAAATTAATAAGGGGAGGAAAGGCTCTAAACCTCACCAAGTAAAGGTGGAATTGTGTGTTCCCTGTTATAGATCTTTAGGGGTGATTGGAAGCATTAACATTCAAATATTGCCATAATTTGTTGTATTAGTTTCACAATAGCGCTGTCACAGTTTAATAATGTCTTATTTTGTCTAGTCTTAACACTGTCACAGTTTGTCTACACTCGACGCTATTACTGTGTATCTAGATTTAATACTGTCATAGTTAGTTTAGACTTAACTGTCGCAGTTTACCTATACTTAACTGTCACAGTTTGTCTAGACTTAAATGTCACAGTTTATCTATACTTAACTGTCACAGTTTATCAAGACTTAACTGTCACAGTTTGTCTAGACTTGATGTTATCACTGCTTATCTAGATTTAATACTGTCATTGTTTGCATAGACTTAATTGTCACAGTTTATCTAAACTTAACTGTCACAGTTTATCTAGACTTAACACTGTCACAGTTTGTCTAGACTTGATGTTATCACTGCTTATCTAGATTTAATACCATCATAGTTTGTCTACACATAACACAGTGACAGTTTTGTCTAGATTTAGCACTGTCACGGTTTAGCTAGATCTAATAGTGTCATAGTTTGTCTAGACTTAGCACGGTCACAATTTAATACTGCCCTAGTGTTTCCAGACATAATATTGGCACCACAGCTTATACAGACTTAATGCCATCATAGAAATTCACCACTGCTGAAGTGATTAGTTATGTTAGTTGTAACAGCTTCAGTCAGGTATTTATGTAATCTGTTGATTAATAGCCACTTTAAGCAAAGTACCGTGGTGTTCTCTGTGGCCGAGTGGTTAGAGTGTCTGACTTTTTCTAGGTCAAACTCCTAATCTGAAGGTTGGTGGTTCGATTCTCCATGCCCCTACCTCTGCCAATTTGGATTTCCAACGCTGTGTATAACTTACAGCGTCATCAAAGGCCGGTTGCTCTCATACCATGTCTATGTGGTGTGGGAGGTTAAAAATCCCTTGGGTCGGTAAAAGTGTAGACTCGGGCTTTCTATCGACAAACTGTCTAATGGTGAAAACAAGTCTATTCAGACTTATCCATAATAGGCAGTATAAATCATCAAGAAAAAAAAAAAGTACCAAACTATAAATAAAACAGTAGAACTACTTAGGAATGTAATTGACTACAACTATCCAACCTTTAGAAGTGGCATGTCTTGTTGGTTCGTTACTTGTTTCATAATTTGTGTGAGATTGCATTCCTTAACTAGATACAATGTTAAGCCTCAGTCACACCTACCCGGATCAGGGGCCGGACGAGCCCCAGACCGTGATCCGGCGTGGTCCGTGGCGATCTGGCATGATCCATGGCTCATCCGTGGCTGGTCCTTGGTGATCCGTGGCTGGTCCAGCCTCATCCGGGGTCCGCCCCGGATGTTTTAAAATGTCTGGAGTGGTCCTGGGCATTTTGCGATCCGGGCTCGATCCGGCATCGTCCGGGATGATAGGGGGTAGTCTGTGTACCGTCCGGGGCCACGGTTTGACCCAGACCAGCCCAGGACTAGCCCCGACATAGCCACGGACCACTCCCGGACTGCCCGGATAAGACCCAAACAAGCCGGATGAGCACAGATTGGCCACGGATAGCCCGGTTTACCACGGATCAGTCCAGGATGAGCCCCGTTTTTGTATATATATATAGCAGGAGCAAGTCCATTTTAAGTCCGGGACTACTCCGTGGACACACCGGCTAGACCAGGGGGTGGTCCGGGGCGATCCGGCCTCTGGTCCGGGGCTCACCCTGGTAGGTGTGACCGCGAGGCCAAAAACGACAAAATTAGCGATTTTATCCGGGGCTGTCCGGGACAGTCAGGGCGACTGGTCCGGGGGTGGTCCGGCTAAAAATCCAGGGCTCGTCCGGGTAGGTGTGACTGGGGCTTTAGCGATATGTTTTCCAAAGTTTTATCATTTTAATTTAATCTGTTCCATCCGAAGTTCTGAAAACAAAATTAGTTTGTCACTATTTTCAACAACTTTTTTTAGTCATGGTTATTTTCAGCCACTAATTAAAATTACTTTTCTTAAGAAAAAAACCCGAACCTAAATGTTTCATTTCCACCCCCCTCACGATTACGACAAATGATGATTGATATACAGTTAGTTAGGTGTGATTTGCAGGAAAATATCTCTCTATGAAGGTGATTTGTTAATTCTGATGATCAATAAATCAGGAATTTGCAATTGGCAGGTAAATTGAATAATCTTTTTTTTTGTAAGCCAACAACAAAGATTGTTGATATCTTTTTTGTTTGGGGTGGGGGGGGGGGGGTAGCGCCAGGTTTATTATGGCTTCGAACAAATGCTGAGGTTAGCAGTTTTAGTACTTATGACATATTTTGAGCTGCTTATAAGGTACAGAATCTATTAAAACATAGACTACTTATTTTATGTTAATCTTATTTTGTGAGATGTGTTTAAAAAGATTATGCATTATTTCTAATTTGACTCTTTTTTTTGGCGCAAGTCCGTCTGCTGGAATTTGTGTCACGTGATGACATTATTATTTTTTTATTTAAAAGATATTACTATTATTACTATTACATTTACAGAGATTCCAACTACTCCGATTTTGTAGGAAGACTTCCGATTTTGGCTATTCTCTTCCGATATTGCAATTCCAAATGCAAATATCTGGATTTTCACTCTCACCTACCTAAACAAAATGTGGAAAGTTTGTTAGTCGAAAAAAGCTAGAATGTTCGCATTGGGTGATTTATGCTACAAGCAAAAATATTCCAAACGGCTAATATAAAAGGCAAAATCAGCTAATTACAGCAGTTTAGAGACATCGGCAATTCAAAGTGGCAACAGTCTACAAAATGACACATGACACATGGCGGGACTTGTATGGAAAGAGTATATAATATAATTATATATAAATATTATATATTGTATAATTATACTATGTCGTGATATATACATGTCTGATTGTCATGCCACGCGTTGCTACACAAAAACTTATCTTCCTAATAAAATGTTAAAATCTTCCTATTTTTGGTCACACAATGTTGGCGTCTCTGCTATTAGTATTAGTATTATGCTTATTCGCCCCTCGACAGATAAGACACTTCCGTCCCTGTGGTGGCGGCACCTGGTGGGCTGCGGCGGAGTTAATGCATGACGTGTTGTTGTTTCGTACGCAGGTTTCTAGACACTGCCCTAAGCGGACCACAAGCCCCACTTCCATGATTTCTTTTACCGAGGTAATGCACCACCTAGCCGTCACTCCTCACTAACTGGACAGCGCTTGCTGCATCGTCACACCAGCCCTCTCCTCTCTCACCGCTCTCTCCACCTCTTTTCTCACCAACCCTCCTCTCTCCACCTTCTCTCTCACTGCTCCTCCTTTCTCACGGCCTCCTCTCTTCTCCCCGCCTCTCCTCTCACCACCCCTCCTCTCTCACCACCCTCCCCCTCCTCTCTCACCACCCTCCCCCTCCTCTCTCACCACCCTCCCCCTCCTCTCTCACCACCCTGCCCCCTCCTCTCTCACCATCCTCCACCTCCTCTCTCACTGCCCTTTCCCCCTCCTTTTTCACCACCCCTCCTTTCTCACCACCCTTCCTCTCTCACCAACCCCTTCTCTCTCATCACCCCCTTCTCTCTCACCACCCCCCCCTCTTCCACCACCCTTCTCTCTCTCACCCACCCCTCTCACCACCCCTCCTCTGTCACCACCCCCTCTACCACCCTCTCTGTCACACCCCTCCTCTCTCACCACCCCCTCCTCTCTCACCACCCCTTCTCTCTCACCACCCTTCTCTCTCACCACCCCTTCTCTCTCACCACCCCTCTCTCTCACCACCCTTTCTTCCCCACCCCCTTCTCTCTCACCCAACCACTTCTCTCTCACCACCCCTCCTCTCTCACACCACCCCTCTTCTCTTCACCACACTCCTCCAACCCCTCCTCTCTCACCACCTCCTCTGTCACCACCCCCTCTTCACCACCCCCTTCTCCTCACCCCCTGTCTACAACTTAAAACTGTGTCCGTTAGTAGTGCGGTAGCGCTGTGACGTCACTAACTCCCCCCCCCTCCCCCTCCCCTTCTTGCCCCTTACCCCAGTGACAATTGCTTGTTTTAAAGCGGCTCTTTGAGGTGTTTGTGTGTCGCGGTGCATTGTGGGTGAGCTGGTTTGTGGTGGGGCTGGCTGCTTTAATATAGCCATGCAGCCGGCTTCATCTCAATGTGCGCGCTGTGACATTTTGTTTTGTAAATAGACAATTTGTGCAAAGCTGCAATTGAGAGAGCATTTTGTCGAGCGTAAAATTGCTAGTCTGTACCGTGCACTTTAAGTACAGCGATAATGCCCCACAGTTAACTCCAGATACTTGCACCGAGACAGACCCGGAATACTCAACTAACACTCGGTACCATACACCGTCAGGTGCCGTAGATAAAAAACTAACGGGTGAAAGTGGAACTAGGTGTAATCGAACAATAGCTGTTATTTTATGTGACTCGTGTCTTTCTAATTCAGAGCGTAGTTAACATTTGGACGTCTAAACGTATACATAATAGGTAGTATGCTGTAGATAACTATGGTTTAAAAAAAAGTTTACTGCGTTCTAGAGTAACCGAGTTGAGTGTTTAAATAATGACAATCGGACCGGATGGCCAAGTAGATAGAGCATCCCTCTCCTGTGCTGGTCGTGGGTTCAATCGCCAACCGAGTCAACCCCCCCCCCCCCACCCCCCAAATACTTTACACGATGGATTCTTGTTGGTAACCCATCCAACCTTCAGCATTAGTAGGATAGGGAAAGGGAAAGAACACATACCACCCACTACACACCACCCACTACATACCCCATTCTACAGTCCACCAACCACAGACCACTACCTACCACACACCACCTACCACACAGCACCCACCACCCACCACAGACCACCACCAACAGCAGACCACCACCCACCTACCACAGACCACCACCTACCACATACCACCACCTACCACAGATTACAACCTACCACACACCACCACCCACACACCACCACCACCACCACCCATACACCACCCATACACCACCACCCACCACCTGCCAAAGACCCACCCACCTGAGAACTGCCACTGCGACTGTAGCCTTAACTATTGTGTCCTTGTCACGTGGTGCTAGTCACGTGGTCAGTCTGACCTCCAATTCCAGTTAGTTTGTGGGGGTGACAGGCTGAACAGTTAACCCAGGAGTTAATCCTTCTTCACAAGTATTTTGTATTATAATTCCTAATTATTACCATCTGCCAAATTTGAATAATAATTTATTATTATTAAATTTGAATAATTAAAACAAACCTAAAATTTGAATTACATTTAAAAAAAATTCAATTTGATTAATAATATATTATTATTAAATAATTATTATTATTAAATTTGAATAATAATAATAGAAATTATTATTAAATTTGAATAATACTATATATTTTTAATTTGATTAATAATATATATTTATTTTAATTTTAATGATATTTGTTTATTGTTATTAAATGGAATTCAGCTCGGTTTTTAAGTCACTTAGGTTTGCATGAAAATTTAATCACTAACCAAAATACCTTACTACCTCCATTTCTGTGTTAATATTTATTTACTAATATCTTAATTCAATAACTACTGGTGTTGCTTTTACTTTGATCCATTTCCTGACCATTTAATATATAGCTAGATAATCTAGTCTGGTTTTCCTGTCTTTGTCTATAATTGCTAAGTAAATTGGTTAATATTTTACTCCTGATTTTACAGATGTTGTATGTAGAAATTAGCATAAAAGCCTGTTATGGTAGTTATGATTATTTTTGGTGATATATGTCTTCTGGCGATGATTTTCTTGTAATACATTGTATTTGCATATTATATGTCTTCTTTTTACTGCGAACTTAAGCAATGTTTTTTAAATTTATTATCTTCATGCAAGCTGATTTTATTATTATGATTATCTCCCGAACACTCTGTCAATTAAAATGTCGCCTGCGTTATCTTTATTGTGATGCAACGGCGTTCCGTTACTATTTCCAATAAATCCAAACCTGTGTTTCCTCATTACATTTTTTTGTTAGCACTACACCACTAAATATAACCAATTGTAACTCTGAATCCATTAGCAAACTATGTGTTAAAATTTGACCATCCAAAAGGGTCTATATGCGATAACGACCAGACGCAACTGGCATACAGTGGTTAGAGCTCCTCACAGGTGGTGCCACTGTGGACAACACTGAATCTACAAAGGGCCAGTTAGATAGGATATAGTGAGTATACTATAATATAGGGAACTGAAGATAGATAGTGTCCTTGTTTTATATTCCCATAATAGATTATAGAGCACATATATTGTCCAAGTGTGGATAATCCATTAGTGTTGGGGATGTGACCCGTTTACCATGTTTTTACCTCTCTTTTTTCATGGTTCAGTGGTGTTTCAGATAGACGCAGTATTTTAGTACCAGTCGGAACCAGACAAATATAGGTAGTCAAATGAATAGTATGTGTGTGCTTCAGTTTGCAGTCGAGCACCCCCCCCCCCCCCCTTTTCAATGCGTGGTGTGGTATTGGTATAACCAGTGCTGTGGCCAGGAGGTGTAATCTGGCGGCTTCGATTAAGTCGGTTAACGCTTTGCACCTCCTCCACAATTGCAGTTGTCTGAATGAGCGGAAACCAGGAATGCGCATATTCCAGTGTGTTTATATGACATAGGCGGGTACTGCTGATTCATACTTACACCGCTAAAGTGTTGTCGCTTATCATTTGTCGCCTGTCGCTGACCATATAGTTCAGCGAATGATTTATATAGCATTAAATACCAACTGTTAGTGACAGAAGCAACTGCAGCTGCTGACACTGCACTCCCTTCGATCAAGTAACTCACCCGGTGCTAGCAGCCATGATCCATGTGATGAAGTGCTACTTTAAAAATAAATGCGGTGTCCTTGACCTTTCAGAGCATGGCGTCCTCTGACCAGTCTGATGGGCCAATCACGCTGGAGGACTACATGGAGGTGAAACACGCATTGTCAGAAAGCCAGGCTCGTGTGCAGCAACTGATGCAAACCAACAAGGACTTGAAGCAGGAGATTACGCTACTGCAGAACATGGTAAGGACTGTGATGTTTCTTGGAGCATGGAAAGAGGATTTTGACATCTCCAGAGGAGCTTTGAATACCAATTGATATTATTTCAAGAGCATGGTTGCAACTTTTTCTCTTACCTCAAAGGATGTTAGCAATTGATCATTGATGGTCTGTCATGGAAATATTAGTGAACTCTGTCCATACGAGTATGGTTATGAGCAATTCATGTTCTGTCATGAACATCTATGCCTCAAAGGATATCAACAATTGATATTCTGTCAGGAACATGGTAGTAATATCCATCTATACACATAAGGTTATCAACAATTGATGTTCTGTCAGGAACATGGGTAGCAAACTCTGTCTATGCCTCAAAGGATGTCAACAATGGTTGTTCTGTCATGAACCTAGTAGCAAACTCCGATGATTTGTTTGTTGAGGCTATTTATAGCATGGCAACATCTAAGGTCATCAGGACGGGTACCGAATTGTGGACAGTATGATGACCCAATATCTCACTCAGTCACATTAACCTGATACTGAGCAAACAGTCCTTGCCCTATCCTACTGTAGTAGTCTGTACATGAGCTCCACTACCACGCGGTGGCGGCAGACACTACGCCGCACACCTACGCAGTTACTTTGAACTGCGTTAGGTGGCGGTACGCTACCCACCGGGCAGGGCCCTGACTGGGCTACCCTCTAATGCATGTGGCTAGCACACCCCCACCCACCTATAGAGGTTATGTGGGACCTAGCGAGTTAGGGGGCGATCAGTTGACTGTTGACACCGTGGAGAGCGGATAGGTTTTGTAATAAACCAGTGGAAGCGTACGGTTACTAAATCTTGGCGTTCTTCCGTGAGTGTGTGGCAGCAGAGTGAAAGATATCGCATTGGTGCCGTGACCAGGCCTCACATTGGTGCCGTGACCAGGCCTCGCCTTCTGCGTAAGGGGTGAGTGAGGGACCTGTTCCAGGTCTTTATTGCTTAAATTCTGTTCATAAATCAGGATGGAGGGGATGTCGACAGCCTGTCTGCGTAGTGGGCGCCCATACCAAATTGATGGTGGTGGGCGTCCCGTCGCAGGAGGGCCATATGTGAGTGTGAACGCTTCTGTGGTGCTTTCGCCGCATCACACTCTTCCCAAACCTGTTGTGGTGAATGTGGGTGAGAATTCTATTCCCAGTGGAGGTACCCGCATCATCGGGGAGGGCCGAGAGGTCTTAATTGCTCGGGGGGTCATGACTACCCCTGTGCTGCATCTCTGGTCACGGCCAGATGCGCTGTAGGCGTCAACATGACCGACAGCTATTGGTCCTCCGCCAGGTTTCTCCTCTGTGATTACACCGGGACGGGCCTGGACGGGGCACTTGACTTGCAGTTGGGCGCTCGTTCGATAGTCAATAGCGTTACAGATATAAACACTGGGGAGGGCGAACCGGGGAGTACAGTGAAGGTGGGCTTTGCTCTTGATGATATACGGTCTCTGTCGATCAGCAATGGTTTTGGGGTGGGTGTACTTAAGGGTAGCAGTACTACTGCGTGTCGTGATGATTTCGGTGTGGGCGTATGCAGAAGTTCTACGTTGGAGGTGCTGCTGGAGTATTCGCCATGGGGGAGTTCGTCATTCCGTTCTGCAGGGACGGCGTTCGAGCAATATCATTCCTTTTCACCCACTCGTGTGGAGATCTCACCGGCTTTGGAGACCGGGCCCGTGGCCGATGACTCGTTAACGTCAGCATTAGGGGATGATTTGGCTATGGGTCGTATGTTTTCGGGGTCGCAGTCAGAGCTAGAGCTTCATGAAGCGACGCACCTCCGCCGCCAGCGAACCTGGAAGCGGGTCCAGTTTGACTGGATGGCGCGGGAACGAAGGGGGGTGGATGAATTAAGAGTCTCCAACGCAGCCTCGTTTTCGCGCGATTTAGAAGATCTGAACGCAGTACGCCGCATTTCGGCTGAGGAAGTGAAATCAAACCGTCTGTTGATCGAAGAGCTGCAATCTGCTTGGGCCAGACAGTCTGAGGAAATTTCCATGGGGGATGCGCTGAGTATTCAGAAGCAAGAAGAGAACCTAAGATGTGAACAATTGTTGGCGGCCGAAAGGTGCGACATAGATTCTGCTTTGGTCGCTCTTGCTGATGAACGCGCAGCCTTTCAGGCCGAGAAAGCAGCGTTTAGGCATAGTTTGGGGCTTGGTGATATAAGTGACATGAGTGATATATTATAATGGGGCATCTAATCTAATATCTTGTGTAGTCCAATTATAATATATCACTCATGTCACATATTTTGTAATCTAATCTCACCATACACCATAATTTGTGGAGTCTAATGTCACCATATATCAAATGCTGTAACATGAGGTGGCATATGTACCACAGTATACTATGTGTGATGTATTACTATTAGAATAAACAAAGTGTGCATATATCATATGGCATATGTACCACAGTGTGCAATGAGTGATATTAGACTACACAATGTGTGACATTAGGTGGCATATGTGCCACATTATACTATGTGTGACATATTAGACTACACAATGTGTGACATGAGGTGGCATATGTACCACATTGTGCAATGTGTGAGATATTAGAATATACAATGTGTGACATGAGGTGGCATATGTATCACAGTACGTAATGTGTGACATATTAGACTACACAATGTGTGACATGTGGTGGCATATGTACCACAGTATGTAATGTGTGACATATTAGACTACACAATGTGTGACATGTGGTGGGATATGTACCACAGTATGCAATGTGTGACATATTAGACTACACAATGTGTGACATATGGTGGGATATGTACCACAATATACACTGTGTGACATAATAGACTACACAACATGTGACATATTAGGCGACACAATGTGTGACATGTGGTGGGATATGTACCAAAATATAATATGTGTGACATATTAGGCAACACAATGTGTTACTTGTGGTGGGATATGTACCACAATATACAATGTGTGACATATTTGGTGACACAATGTGTGACATGTCATGGGATATGTACCACAATATACAATGTATGACATATTAGACTAAACAATGTGTGACATATTAGATGACAAAATGTATGACACATGGTGGGGTATGTACCACGATATACAATGTGTGACATATTAGGTGACACAATGTGTGACATGAGGGGGCATATGTAGCCTACCACAGTATACAATGTGTGACATATTAGGCGACACAATGTGTGACATGAGGTGACACACTGCAGCGTGCGCCTGAAGCAGTCGAAGTCATAAACCCTGGAGGAGATCCAGATGCTCCGGTCAGCCTTCCTATGTTGTTCACATGCAGAATTGTGGGACACAGGCTTTCAGTTTGATGGCGTATTCATGCTTTGAACGTTGTACACGTGAAACTCACTGTTCGACTTTTATATTATATATATATCTACTTTTGTACACATTTCTTTTAACATTTATTGTATTTCACATTTGAATTAAAGTGACCTTTGTTGATTTCATTGTAACTGCATGAAACCTCATTTTCACCGCTTGTTTTCTTCCACCTGTCAGTCATACCCCTTATCAGCTATCATGGTCACGCCCTATTTTCTACTGGCCTCCTCATCATTATCTCAGTTTAGTCCTGATACACCAACAACGCGTGTCTGTCATCTAGTCACTTTCCCTGGCTGACTGCTGACCGCCCACCCCCACCCTCCCCACTCGTCCAACCCCTGCTCACCACCGTCTCATTTATGCATTCATGTCCTGACACCACGTGTATATTCTGTTGGTCATCTCGACACTCCATATGTGTCCCCTGTCACCACTATATCAGTCAGGCTTTGACACCACATTTATCTCTTGTATTATCTAGTCACCCCCTCTCACTGTGTCTCCCATCACCACTGTCTTAGTCATGCCGTGACACTACGCATATCTCTTGTATTATCTAGTCACCCCCTCTGACTGTGTCTCCCATCACCACTGTCTTAGTCATGTCGTGACACCACATATATCTCTTGTATTATCTAGTCACCCTCTCTGACTGTGTCTCCCGTCACCACTGTCTCAGTCATGCCGTGACACAACGTATAGCTCTTGTATTATCTAGCCACCCCCTCTGACTGTGTTTCCTGTCACCACTGTCTCAGTCATGCCGTGACACCACGCATATCTCTTGTATTATCTAGTCACCCCCTCTGACTGTGTCTCCTGTCACCACTGTCTCAGTCATGCCGTGACACTGCATATATTGTCTATATTGGTCATCTCGACAGTCCCGCTGACTGTGTCTCACTGTCATCACTGTCTCAGTCATGACCTGTTTGTGTCTCACAGTCACCACTCTCTCAGTCACGCTGTGACACCATGTGTGTCTCTTGTATTATCTAGTCACTCCCTCTGGCTGCCCCTGTCACCACTCTCTCAGTCATGTTGTGACACCGGATATATCTATTGGTCATCTCGGCACTCCCTCTGACAGTGTCTCACTGTCACCACTGTCTCAGTCATGCTTTGACACTATGTGTATCTCTTGTATTATCTAGTCACTTCCTCTTCAGCACACACTACACCCCACACCACACACTACACCACACACTACACCACACACTACATCAAACACTACACCACACACTACACACTACACTACACCACACACTACTCCACACACTACACCACACAACACCACACACTTCACACCACACCACACACTATACACCACACACCACATACTATACCATACCTTACACCACACCTTACACCACACCACACATATCACAACAGAGACATCACACCACACACTACACCACACACTGATGTACTGCGCTACACATTGCACCACACAGTACACTGCACCATGAAACCACACACAACACACTGAACCACTAAATACCAGTCAGTCCGTTGGTCCTCTACTGCTCTTCTTTCTCCGAGTCGCTGTTCCTGCTCTAAATTCGCTCTTCTTGCCCTAGATTTGCTCCTCTTGCCCTAGATTCGGCCCTCTTACCCTAGATTTACTCCTTGCTCTAGATTTGCTCCTCTTGCGTTAGATTCGCCCCTTTTGCCCTAGATTCGCTCCTATTGCCCTAGATTCGCTCATATTGCACTAGATTCACTCCTATTGCCCTAGATTAGCTCACGTTGCCCTAGATAAGCTCCTCTTGCCCTAGATTCGCTCCTCTTGTCCTAGATTCGCTCCTCTTGGCCTAGATTCGCTCCTCTTGCCCTAAATTCGCTCCTATTGCCATAGATTCGCTCCTCTTGTTCTAAATTCCCTCATTTATCTGCCCGAGATTTGCTCCTCTTGCTCTAGATTCGCTCCTCTTGCTCTAGATTCGCTCCTCTTGCCCTAGATTCGCTCCTCTTGCCCTAGATTCGCTCCTCTTCGCCCTGAGTTTGCTCGTCTTGCTCTAGGTTCACTCTTTTTGCTCTAGGTTGAGAGGCTCGTCCGGGAGAACCAAAACATTCGCACGGCCAACCCGCAAGAGCTCGCACCGGCCAATGCGAGCGAGTTGATTGCAGAGATAGCTGCGCATGCGCGGCGCCACGACTCGCGGCCACAGTCGATGTTCGAACCCCGCGACCATCAAAAACACCTGCTGCAGAAGGTGCCTTTTGATGAGTGTTTCTAGCCATCTGCTTCTTGAGTTTGTTTTTTTTCTTCTACAACTAGTGCCATTTTAGTTTGGATTATGCATTTTAGTTTTTTTCCTCTTTCATCAAATTGTCTTTTTTTTCGGAGCTAAATGTATTATGCAGGTTAACTATGATTTTGCCTCCTCACCTTTTCTGCATGTAGTTTAATGTAGTTTTAATGTAGTGTGTGTTGATGTTACTTCTTGAAGTGATTAGTATATTTGTCCTATTTATATATGGTGGAGTGTGTTAGATATGCAATGAGGTGTGGGTATTGCTATTTTGGGGACAATTGTAGTTGAATGTGTAATGTTTATATATGTTTCCTACTGTTGTGTGTGAATGTGTGTGTGTGTGAGGTAGTGCCACTTGTGTGGCGATGTCTGTCTGCAAAGCTGGTATTACTAATGCACCAATTGAAGTTACTTGTGTGTGTTATCTGATTATGTTGTGTGACATACAGTCGTGTTTCACCGTGAGAGACAGAGTTATTGTATGTGCTTCTGTGTATCTTGTAGTGTCTATGCTTCAAACTGAGTGTCGTAGAGTTTGCCTCTGTGTATCTTGTAGTGTCTGTATGCTTCAAACTGAGTGTCGTAGAGTTTGCTTCTGTGTATCTTGTAGTGTCTGTATGCTTCAAACTGAGTGTCATAGAGTTTGCCTCTGTGTATCTTGTAGTGTCTGTATGCTTCAAACTGAGTGTCGTAGAGTTTGCCTCTGTGTATCTTGTAGTGTCTGTATGCTTCAAACTGAGTGTCGTAGAGTTTGCCTCTGTGTATCATGTAGTGTTTGTGTGCTTCAAACAGAGTGATGTAGAGTGTATATGACTGTGTATCGTGTAGTATCTGTCTGCTTCAAACTGTGTGATGTAGAGTTTATGTGCCTCTGTATCATGTAGTGTATGGGTGCTTCAAACTGCATGATGTAGTGTTTATGTGCCTCTGTGTATCGCGTAGTGTCTGTGTGCTTCAAACCTTGTGATGTAGAGTTGATGTGGCTCTATATATTGTGTAGTATCTATCTACTTCAAACTGCGTGATGTAGAGTTTATGTGCCTCTGTGTATCGCGTAGTGTCTGTGTGCATCAAACCGTGTGATGTAGAGTTTATGTACCTCTGTGTATCGAGTAGTGTCTGTGTGCTTCAAACCGTGTGATGTAGAGTTTATCTGCCTCTGTGTATCGTGTAGTGTCTGTGTGCTTCAAACCGTGTGATGTAGAGTTGATGTGCCTCTATATATCGTGTAGTATCTGTGTGCTTCAAACTGCGTGACATAGAGTGTATGTGGCTGTGTATCGTGTAGTATCTGTCTGCTTCAAATTGTGTGATGTAGAGTTTTGTGCCTCTATAATATATCTTGAAGCCTCTGTGTATCGTGTAATGCCTTTGTGCTTCAAACTGTGTGATGTATAGTTTATATGCCGCTATATATCTTGTAGCGTTTGTGTGTTTCAAACTGTGTGACATATACTCGTTGTATCGTGTAGTGTCTGTGTGCTTCAAACTGCATGACGTAGAGTTGTGTATTGTGTAATGTGCGTGTGATTCAAACAGTGACGTACCTTTGATGTGATTTTCTGTATCAGTGATGTAGAGTCTGTCCCAAACTCACCTGTCTATCCTACCTCAGAGTACATCCAACGCCTACCCCAATGTGCATGTTCTGGCTGTGACGTTAAATGTCGTACAGTGAAGCTTTTTGCCTTACGACTGCTTATTCCTTGTTTTGCAGCATCCGGCCTTACGCGAAGAGATTAAATCTCCGGCTGTCAATAAATCGGTTAGTTCCATGTTACTCATGGTCGCCACTAAGTCTTGTTGGAACGCATAATCAGAAGTCGATTTAGAGAGCCAGATGGGATGGCCGAATGAGTTGAGCGTCGGTCTCCCGTTTTGGTAGGTCATGGGATTCGTGCCCATGGGTTTGAACCCTGGTCGAGTCAAACCAATGACTTAAGAATTCCTAGCCAGGTACTCGGCATTATTAGGATAGTGCAAGGAGTAGTGGAATGAGGAAGACCAATCATCTGCGATCGAAATTTCCCCTGCTTATTCAACTAATGTACCAACAACAACAAAAAAGGAGAAAAAAAGGTATCAACAAAGATTCTCTGTATGGTTATGGGAATCAGCAACATTGGGATGGGGATTGGGATTGACTTGGCTACTGGACAAAATGGCCGAATCGGTTGAGCACTGGCATCCTATCTGGGACAGAGTTTGTGGGTTCGATCTCTGGCCGAGTCACACCAGAGATTTACTAAATTGATACTTGTTGCTACCGAGCCTGGCGTTTGGCCCCACTGGAAGAACAGGCCTGCTGGCACAATTAGTGAACAATTATCCTGATATGGAGCAAACCAGTCCTTGCCCTTTCCTATTAATGCTGAGCGCCAGGCTAGTTAGCGACAAGTATTAATTAAAACCATAGTCATCCTATATGGCTTGCGACCACTTTGAACCAAAGAAACCACCTCCTTGTAACCTTCTTGCAATCAAAGCGATGGTTGTTGACCTCTAGGTGACCATTTTGGTTGCAACAAGGTTTTTAGTGCAGTAGCTGCAACCTCCTTGCAAGGATGTCGGTGACCACTGCGGACCATTTTCTCACCACCCCTCTTTTTGTGGTCGCAACGTGGTTGCAAGCAGTAGTATGACTGGGGTATTATGACGTCATTTGTTTTAATTGGATTGGGAGGGAGCGGGACGTAGCTCAAGCGGTAGAGTGTCCACCTGTGAAGGTGTGGGTCATTCTATCGATCCTGCTCAGTCGACACATTTGCAGTTTGTGCTATTTTCCGTTCCAACCACTGGTCGACAACTGGTACTCGCAATGCCGATCGCCAGGCTAGGTAGCGACATGTATTAATTGTTTGCATGTCATTGGTTTCACTCGGCCGGGAATAGAACTTCAGACATTCCGCACGGGAAGCCTGCGCTCTACCGATTGGGCCACAGAGTCTAGTCATTCATATATGTACTATATAATTTATTATGTGGATATAATTAAAGCCATGAAGGTGTGGGTCATGCGATCGATCCTACTCAGTAGATCGATTTGCAGTTTGGGCCATTTTCCATTCCAACCAGTGGTCCACAACTAGTTCATCAAGGACTGTGGTATGTGCTGTCATATCTGTGGGAAAGTGCATATAAAAGACCCCTTGCCTCTTATTGGAAAGAATAGCTTATGTGGCGGCACTGGGTTTCCTCCAAAGAAATATGTCAGAATGACATGTTTGATATCCAATAGCCGATGATAACAATCAATGTGGTCTAGAGGTGTCATTAAATAAATCAAACTTTCCTTTAATTGGATGGGGGTTTAAGAGCACCACATCCCACGTGGGAACTCAGCCATCACTCTTATTGATTGGGTCATGGTGCTAGCACTCTAGCAGCATGGTATCCCATTTATGCAGCACTATGAATTGACCATGAAAGAGAATACACTTCCTGTATCCATAGATCCTTTTTAATGTGGACTGGTGGCGCCCTGGCATGCATCCTGTCAGCTGTGGGTGTCATTTCTTACTGAGAGTGCTCTTATCTTTGGTATTGTATTGTGCGTGTAGAAAGACAATAACGCTTGGTACTAAAGTCCATTTGATCTAACTTTTAAAGGTAAACTAACACAACTAAAATAACTTTTTTTATGACTATTTTGCATAATTTGAAGCTAAGCTATTATATGGAAGCTATTATTTTTATGCATATTTTGAAACTAAGCTATTATATGGAACCTATTTATAGCCTAATCTAGGATTAGGACCTCTGGGGTCAAGCTGTGACAGTTGGGGTCAATCAGCCCTAATGACCCTTCTCAGCTGATTGAGGAACGTAGACCAGGGATCATTGAGATAGATTGAGATATGTTTATCATTGGTCTCTAATTTAATTAGAAAGGGGCCGAACATAAGCAAGTAACCCACTATCACAAAGCTTCATTTGAATAATTATGAACTCGAAGCGCTATGTCTATGCCATGTGACCTATATCATTAGCATACCCATACCACAATTGTATGTGATGAAAATAAACATGTTTTTTTTTGTATTTGCCATTTGATTGATTTCGTCGCTATGAGGTCGCCAGTGACTGTGGGTTCTTTGGTCCAAAGTGATCGCAAAGTGGGCGCAAGCCGTAGTGTGACTGAGGCCTAAGCTATGTCTCGGGTGGCCAGTATTTCCTAACATTCCATGATAGAGCAACCAGGGCCGCATTCAGGGTCTGTCTCGGAGGCGGCGTCTCGGCGATGCTTTTTGGCCTATTTCCGTTCAGGGTGCGTCTCGGAGACGCCTCCCTTTTCAGACTGCAGATGAAAATCGCCTCGAAAATGGCTGCCACATTCAGTGCTTTCAGCCAATTACAGCGCAGCTTGTCCATTGCAAATGGCCACCGCCTATGGGGGCAGCCATTTTCGAAGCGACCAACTGCTGTTGTCGTTCAGACTAGCGTGACGTCACGGGCGCCTCCGAGACGGACCCTGAATGCGGCCCAGATCACCACATCAACAGTAAAGTTGCCTAGCCCCACATTTTAAAGTTTTGCCTTTGTTGTTAGACAAATATATTAAGTTTGTCGTTAGAACATAATGTAGTAGTCTGCACTGACCTCTCAGGGAAGGAGCCGCATAGACAGGTAGGCATGGGTAGTGTGGTGACATCAGGGGTCCTAGGTGGTGTAATGGTTAGCACACTGGCCCGGAATGCAAAGAGATGAGGGTTTCGATTCCCACTCTAGGCACAATATTTCCCATTTTCAGCACCACCCACAACACTGGTTCCATGACCAGGATCCTGTACAAGCTTCATGGTTTATAGTTGTTGAACCTACCCTGTGTATGTAAGTGCACTGCCTGTATGTATGTAATTGTAAGCATTACAAGACTTACAATTCCAGGGGAATGAGTGTAGTAGTCTGCACTGACCTCTCAGGCAGGGAGCTGCATAGACAGGTAGGCGTGGGTAGTATGGTGACATCAGGGAGCCTAGGTGGTGTAATGGTTAGCACACTGGCCTGGAATGCAAAGAAATGTGAGTTCGAGTCCTGCTCTAGGCACAATATTTCCCATTTTCATCACCCACGTCAATACCTGACAAGTATCTTTTTCTCGTGGGGGGTTATGAAAATGGGAAATATTGCACCTAGATCAGGATTCGAACCCACACCTCTTGTATTCCGGGCTCGTGTGCTAACCATTTCACCACCTAGGCTCCCTGATGTAATCACCCTATTCACGCCCACTTGTGTATGTGGCTCTTTGCCTGAGAGGTTAGTGCAAGTAAATTGCTAGCTTTTGGGAAATTCTAAGTGAAAAATAGCCAAATATATTTTGGTGTGCGTGTCTAAATGCTGACACCATATGCCTTAGCGTCAACACATCCTTAATACGCGCGTTGGTATCGAATTTGAATAATGCAAGATAAAATTTCGATAAGTGTTTTTGTTTTGAAAATGTGATGTTTTTATTGGACTATGCAGAATGAAAACGCTCACAAACAGTCTTCAGATTCGTCTGATACCATCATATAAAAGTTGCCTTTTTTTAGTAGTATCACTTTTTTTTTTAACCAAGTTATTTCTTTTAGATTACTGGAGGAGTTTTGCAAACAACCTCTTGACCAATTACATAAGATTACATTTCTTTGATATAGGAAAGTGCAAGGTTTTTCCAGCGAAGAAATGTTGAAAATAGATGATTTCCAACAGCAACCCGCTGCCCTCTAACGGCAGTGGTAAGAACTAACATGTTGGGTAGTAGCTCACCACGCATGCCTTGTAGAAAAAGTATTGTAGACGATTTCCACCATCAACCAGTCCTATGGTGGTAATGGCAAGAACTAATATATTGAGTAGCAACACACTAAGCATGCCCTGAAAAGGAGGTCTCATAGACGATTTCTACTAGCAACCTGCCCTCTGTTGGCAGTGGCAAGTACTAATATATTTAGTACTAAGCACACCACACAGAAAAGGTCTCTGATGGCAGTGGCCAGAATTAATTTATTCAATAACCGCTCACTGTGCAAAGGATCTATTGTTTCCAGCTTTGTTTTGATTTGTAATGTTTGAAATGCATTAAAGAGGTGATCCAACCAGATGGGATGGCCAAATGAGTTGAGCTTCCACGCCCCTGTTTTTGTAGGTCATGGGATTCGAATCATAGCCAAGTCACACCAATGAGTTTAACAAAATTATTTTGTTGCTACCCAGCCTGGCATTCGGCACTACTAGGATAGGGCAAGCTGCTGTAGAATGAGGAAAACCAATTGTATGCGATTGAAATTTCCTCTGCTTAACCAACAAATAGGAGTAGGCTAGTCAAGTAGTAAGAGTAGAAAAAATAAAACACATATATACCAAGAAAATCCCCAAAAAATAACATAGACTACTAACCAGACTATCTATCTGCTGCTGAAATGCAGGCAATCAAATACCTTATCAGCAGCGACTGTGTGATAAGATAACACCAACACTGCAGCTGGCCAGCATTGAAAACAAGCCTGAATACCCAGGCTTATATGCTATGGACAGTATAAATACAGCCTCAATAAAAAAACTTTAAAAAAACTAATGTACCCACATTTGTGGTGGTGGTGGTGGTGGTAAGCATGGTGTCGGGCATGCCGTCAGGTGGCTCTGGGTGCAGAGACGACACTGCTGTAGTGGTGGCCGGCTTCTGCTTGCAGGCGACTGAGGGCGTAGCGGCGCAGCAACAGCCGGACCTGCACCGGACCGCCAACTCATCAGAGTCCGACTACGACAACGCCAACGACCAGCGAGCCAGCGGCAGCAGCAGCGCGCGGTCCAGGTAGGGTGTGTGTGTGTGTGTGTGTGTGTGTGTGTGTGTATGTGCGTGTGAGCCAGCGGAAGCAGCAGCAGCAGCGTGCGGTCCAGGTAGGTGTGTGTGCATGTGTGTGTTTGTGTCTGAGCCAGGTAGGACATGTGTGTGTGAGTCCAGGTAGGGTGTGTTTGTGTGTGTGTATGTGCGTGTGAGCCAGCGGAAGCAGCAGCAGCAGCGTGCGGTCCAGGTAGGTGTGTGTGCATGTGTGTGTTTGTGTCTGAGCCAGGTAGGGCATGTGTGTGTGAGTCCAGGTAGGGTGTGTGTGTTTGTGTGTGTGTGAGCCAGCGGCAGCAGCATCATGCAGTCCAGGTAGGGCATGTGTGTGTGTGTGTGTGTGTGTGCCAGTGGCAGCAGCAGCGCACCATCCAGATAGGGTGTGTGCATATGTGTGTGTGCGTGGGTGTGACCCAGCGGCAGCAGCAGCATGTGGTCCAGGTAGGATGTGTGTGTGTGTGTGCAGGTAGGGTGTTTGTGTGTGAGCCATCAGCAGCAGCAGCACACGATCCAGGTAGGGTGTGTGTGTGTGTATGTCCAGGTAGGGTGTGTGTGTGTGAGCCAGCGCCAGCAGCAGTGCACAGTCCAGTTAGAGTGTGTGTGTGTGTGCGTGTGTGCGTGTGTGTGTGTGAGCCAGCAGCAGCAGAAGCAGCAGCAGCAGCAGCATGCATTCCAGGTTCATTGACATGGGTGCATGCATGTGCGCTCACACACTGTTGGCATTCTGCTTCAGGTAGTGCAACAAAGATGTAATTCATGTTAGTTAATAACATGTTGGCATTCTGCTTCAGGTAGTGCAACGAAAATGTAATTCCAGTTAGTTATAAAAAAACTTACTTGAGATTCCGTATGTTAATAATAAAATGTTACTAAAAATGAAAGCTGCAGCACGCGGTCCAGGTAGGAGATGTGTGTGTTTGTGTGTGTGAGCCAACGGCAGCAGCAGTGTGCGGTCCATGTAGAATGTGTGTGTGTGTGTGTGTGTTTCCAGGTAGGGTGTGTATGTATGTGTGTGTGAGCCAGCGGCAGCAGCGGCGGTAACCGGCGGCGGCAGCCACTGCACGCGGTCCAGGTAGGGTGTGTGTGTGAGCCAGCAGCAGCAGCAGCAGCAGCAGCACATGGTCCAGGTAGGGTATATGTGTATGTATGTGTGTGTGTGAGCCAGCGGCAGCAGCACGGTCCAGGTAGGGTGTGTCTGTGTGTGTATGTGTGTGTGTGTGAGCCAGCGGCAGCAGCAGCGTGCATTCCAGGTTCATTGAAATGGGTGCATACATGTGCGTGCATGCACTGTTGGCATTCTGCTTCAGGTAGTGCAACAAAGATGTAATTAATGTTAGTTAATACAAAAATTACTCGAGATTCCGTATGTTAATAATAAAATGTTACTAAAAACCAAAAAGAAAAGAAATTTCAAATTGACTTTTCCGTGCTGCAGCATAAGTTGTGCCAGATTTGATGTTGCGTCTTTGCTGTTTCGCCACTGTTGACAGTGGGCGGTCGGATGGCAGTCAGTGGGCACAGAAAAGATTCCAAATTGACTTCTGTGTGATGTAGGGTAAGTTGTGCCAGATTTTGATGTCACATGTTTGCTATTTCGCCACTGTTGATTACCTTTCTGTGATGTAGCGTAAGTTGTGCACAGATTTTGATGTAGCGTCTTCGCTGTTTCGCGACTGTTGACAGCGGGCGGTCAGATGGCAGTCAAGGTGCGCACACGGAGGGCAGCACCAACATGCTGAACGAGACAGGCGCTACAGCAGCCAGCAAGCTGCCCCCTATCGGGGACGGCGAGAAGAAGCGGCCCACCCAGGAGGAGGTGGTCAAGAAGACGGAGAAGATCACTAAGAAGATCCAGGAGCTGCTTCTGTCTGCGCAGGGCGGCAAGGCGGAGTGGTGAGTTCTTAGCGTGGGACTGTACCACTTTGTTAGGTCTTATGCGGTGATTTTTAACAATTTAATTATTAAAAAAGATTTTTGTTGTTGTTGGTATATCACGGATGAGAGGTCTGCACGATTTTCCAGGTTCCCCGCAAATATATATTTTATGGTGTTATGTCTTTCTTATTTCCTTATTCTCTTTCTTTTAAATATTTCCGACAATTCTATGAATTTTCTTCATCTATTACTTCTTTCTCTCTTTTTGTTGTTGTATATAGGGGATGAAAGGTTTCCACGATTCACATTTTGATTTTGATCTTATACAAATTGAGAAAAACGTTAAAATTACCCACGTAACAACCATTCATGACATCATTTTAGCATACATATGTAACTTTTTTTACACGTACAACAAATCCAAGCACGGTTTTATTCATTACACCTAAGTAAAAAAGATTGTCTTAGAAGAAAATAGTTGGAAAAAAAGTTTTGGGTAGATGCAAGGTGTCGATATGCAAATTTTCACATTTTCACTTTAGCTTGAAATCATATGAGCATACTTTAGATACATTTTGTGGGATAGATTAAATACATGTAGTATTGCTAACATACTTAATACACAGCGGCAACAATAAGAATTTGACTTGCTACCCGCCAAATAAAGGCTTAATCATTAACAATGTAATGTGGAAACCAAATATGTGGTACACAGTTTCTGAGAATGACCCATATATGAAGAGACTTCAGTTTTGTTGTTTTCTAGATTGTGCCCCTTCTCTATTCCTCAGCTACGCCATCTGTGCAGACAAAATTCATGTGGCCGTCAAAGACATGGCAGCCATCTTCCCCCAGGTAAGAAAGCCATACATACAGAGACCGGACGTGGTGGCCGAATCGGTAGAGCCCGTGCGGAAGGTCACGTGTTCGATTCCCGGTCGAGTCAAACCAATGACTTACAAAATTAATACTTGTCGCTTCCTAGCCTGGCGCTTGGCATTATTAGGATAGGGCAAGGACTTGTTAGCTCAGTGTCAGGATGATACGCAACGGAAGAAGAATGAGGAGGCAGGGGTGGAAGAGAACACTTTATTACAGGAAGAACACGCAAGAAGGGGGGGGACAGGTTACATAACGAAGTGAAGGGGGGATGATGAATGTCCGAGTGAGAGGTTAGGGAGGAAAGAGCCCGGAAGAGCCCTCCACATTAAGGAGAGAAGAAATAAAGAGAGAAGAAAAGAAGAGCAAGGGTAGTGGGTGGAAAGAAGAGACGTGAAGCAGGAGGCGGCAGAGGCGGAATTGCTGGAGGGTTCTTCTTCGGGGGGGAGGGGGGGGGGGTTGTAACCTTACGACAGTTACCGGCTCCAGAACTGCAGCAATATAGAGAGGCACTGATAAATCGGTCCAATCTTTGGTTGAAGATTAATCTTCTGGTGGGACGGTTGTAGAAGCTGGGGATGTCTTTACAACAATTAGAATGATGAATCATTGGGGCGGCTCCGAATCACTCCGGTCCGGCGGTAGCACAGCACTCGTATCCAGTCGACAGCAGCAAGAGTTTAGGAGGAAGGGACGGGTAAAGGTGGGTCCAGCGGTTCCAGCAACAAGAACAAAGATAGACAAACAGCTCCCTTGATCAGGGTGAGAAGTAAGCCTGGGAGAAAAAAAAAGGGTAGAGTATAGGAAAGAGAAATGAGGAGAGTTGAGTCAAAGGACCATGTCTATTTGCTCTATGGTGACCAGCCGGCGAGCCGAAGACACGGACAGAGTAAGAGTAGAAAGTGAAATGTTGGCAGGCTCCCCCTCCTAAATTGACACATAATTGATTGTATGCTTTTACATAATATGTAAAAGTGAGGGTTGACTAAAAACAAACAATTCTTACCGTGAATATGGCCTATGCTGCCGACACGGCGTAAAAAAATCACCAATCAATCAATCAGCTAAATTATGAGATATTTGAAAAGTAAAATTAATTTTGGCATGCTTATCAAAACTCTGACCCCATAGCCTTAAGCAATAACAGCTTCTATTAAATTTGATTTAGTATAAATATGCTTAATAAGTACACCAGTAATCTAAAGGCCCTGTCACATTACGACATATCTCGCAAGCCCACCGCCAATGCGTAAAATCACTTTTTTATGTCGAGATACGTCAAACTTTTCGGCACGAGGGGAAAAGTTGGACATCAGTGCAACGTAGTAGACGTAAGGGTAGCATCGTGGTAGCGTATGTCGACGCATGAGAGAAAAAACAAAAGGAGGTTGGCACAATGTGTGGCTAACGTCCCTCTCGCGCGTGTGGCATTTACGTGTTGCACAACATATGAGAGTTTAGTGCCAGCGCATGAGCTAGTAGTGCCAGCACATGAGCGATGGATGTCCAATGACAGTCCAGTGCATTTTGGCGTTGCGCCAGCATGCACCCAGCGTGCGTGACATTGGCGTAATGCGTGAGTAACGCATGCCAATATGCGAGGGGCACCTGACCCACCCGCAAAACATTCATGGCACTTTGCAGAATGCCGGCGAACATTACATACGTTAAGCGAGCGCCAGACACGCGCCCTATGCGTCAAATATGTTGAGAATCACCAACCGCGTGTCGGCCATATGTTATGCGTAACGCATAACGACATATTGGCAAAAAAATCACATACATCGCTGTAGGTTTGCGCGATGTGTTGTAATGTGACAGCCCCTTAAATTGGTTGCATATGTGGAATCAAATCTAGATAAGCTTTTTGATTTTGAAAATGTTATACTTTAGCCGTATCAGCCCTGAAGACATTTCTATTGTTAAGTCCCTGTGGTCATGACTGAATTTTGACAAATCTGAATATGTGATGTTAATGCAATTAAATTGATATATTGCAAAAACAATTGAAAGTCATCGATTACAAGTTGATTTTGTATGAAAGTAAATTGATTTCTCCTTCAAATTATACCAAATTTAGCCTCCTTGGTATTACTGCTTATGGGATATGGCGGGCGCATTCAGGCGCTCACAGAATAAGCGCATGAAACTTGCGGGTGCATTTGGCCACTTCCAGCCTTAATGGGTCAAGACTTCATCAATGAGTAGACCAGACGGGATGGCTGAATGAGTTGAGCATCCATCTCCCCTTTTGGTAGATCGTGGGATTCGAACCTATGGGTTCTAACCATGGTCGAGTCAAACCAATGACTTAAAAATTTATTCTTGTCGCTTTCTTGCCAGGCGCTCAGCATTATGAGGATAGGGCAAGGACTGGTTGGCTCAGTGTCAGGATAATGTGACTGAGTGGGAAATTGAATCATGGTGCTGATGCCCTGATCTCCTAGTGGGGCAGCACTATAAAATCGCCATGAGTGTGCACCGTAACAAGTCAGTACCTGTCCTGAAATGACCTTAGATATTGCCAGGATGTAAAACTCCAGCAAACATACAACCAACCAACCAACCATCCATGAGTGCATCCTCTCACAAGTCGATACCAGTTCTGATTTGTAACTACGGCATGAAACCCCAATCACTCAATCTGTACAACCCCACGTTGCCTTGATACGCTTCTCACTCACTGCTGCAGAACGTTAAGGACAAGCAGCTTGTGGCAGCTCTGCAGATGTTGACTTCTGGTGCGCTGCGGCTGCGGGACCAGTGTAGCATGACGCCACCAGAAACTGCCGACCCGCGCCTGCGCACCCAGCAGGTCATCCAGTGCGCCTATGACATCGCCAAGGCTGCCAAGCAACTGGTCACCCTCTTTGAGTAGCGGCAACGCTTCGAAGCAGCCACCACAGCAACAGAGGCCCTCCTGTGCGAAGAGTCTGTAGAAGTACTCGGTCATCTGCACTTACGTGGTGTGGTACCTAACTAACAAAGGTATTCCGCCAACCGGATCGAGTTTCGAGTTTGTTGTGAACAAACTGCCAAGAAGACGCTACCGGGGTTGTCTGTCCCTTGCCCCCCCCCTCCCCCCCGCCCCCAGTGCTGCCCCCAGTGCTGTGCATTGCGGAAGCTGGCAGTCTGCTTCTTAATCTAAGGCGGGTTCTGTCCCATATGGTGCCCAGAACTACTTTGTACTATTTAAATTTTAAAGAATGCCGCGATTTTAATTCCAGGATGGTGCGCGGATGAAGTGTGAATGCAGTGTGTGTTGTGTCAGTGCAGTTCCTCGAATGGTTCAGATGTTTCTGCATGGTTCAGCCCTCAACCACTTTGAATGTCACATGGTTGGTCCGCGTTCAAGAGGACAGACACTATATTGCTGGAAGTGACACCTGTGTATTATTGTGTTGTGGTACTTAACTAGGCCTAAAAATAGAATACATGCACGGGGACACGGCGGGGACGCGTGCTCACTGCTGATTGGCCAATTTAAATAGGCCATGCCTATGACGTCATTGTGGCAGGTTAGTTGGAGGGAAATGGCGTGTGGAAACGAGTAATAAGTGAATTTAATTGAGTTGTGAGCCCTTGTCAAGAGGCATCATTTAGTGTATGTGACGTCATGTGGAAATTATTTGTGACTTCACAAGGAAACTATCGATGACAACATGCAAACTATTTAAATTAGTATGTAGCCTGAGTTGAAGAACGCGTGACCGATAGGGAATTGGATATAGCGCATTTATACTATGGAGACGACTAATAAGTGGACAAATTGAATTCTGATCACCCGCTAAGATGCATGTCTCAGTATGTGTCACATGGAAGCTATTGGTGATGTCACTGGGAAGTATATATTAGCGTGTAGCCAGAGTTGAGGAGCGCCTGACCGGTAGGGAATTGGATATTGCGCATATATATGATGTGGAGATGACAAAAATAGGCAGACTACTTGAGTTCTGATTCCTCATTAAAATGTACGTCTCAATGTGTATGATGTCATTTCGAAGCCATAAGGTGACATCACTGGGAACTATATATATATATTAGTACGTAGCCAGAGTTGAAGAACATGTGACCGATAGGGAATTGGATATTGCGTGTGGATATAACGCGGCTAACTGAGTTTTGGTGTCTCGCATCACAAGTCACCATGAGGAATTCACATCTCAGTGCTGGTAACGTCACACGGAAGCTGTGTAACAGTGACGTCACCACACATTGCTACCAACAGCGCAACTTTCAACACGCGCTTCTTAGTATTGCAGACAATTTGATTGTATTTAGCAAACATCGATCGATCATCGAAGGGACACATCCTGCACAGTGGATAATGGCGGCTCCCCGTTGTGGCACTCTGCTTGTATCCCATGTGCGCGTTCAGTGATGACGTCACTACTTGTTGATGAAGGCGCATAGCCTCTTGTTACTTGCAGGTTCTGGTGTCTGCACTAGGTTAGTGACACCCAGCAAACCCTGAGTCTGTTCTCACTTCTAACCCTATATGTAATAGTGCATTTGGCAGTGTGTTCTGTTTGCCCACTTGGTGCTGTATTAGTTAGTCAACTTTAAATTATTACCAGGAGAGGAGTGATGTAATTTACCCTATAATGTGTCTTACTTCCAGTGGTGGTGGCAATAGCCTGATGCTCAACATTATTCACTTGCGAGTTGGAATGTGTCGCGGGGAAGGTTTTGTGGAGAGGGGGTTGGGGGGTGTCAATTTTTAGCTTCGTGATTGGAAAAAAGGGTAAATCTTAGCGTTGTCGTCGGTTCTCACAAAATGTTGCCTGTTCTCACTAAGTGTCGTCTGCTGGGGGGTGGGGGTTCAAATTTCTCTGAAAATATCACATTTGACTTTTTTTTTTAAACACCCAAAATAGCCTTTGTGCACTAAATGTCGTCAAGTTAATGACAGTAGACATTTAGTTGCATCAGGCGATTAGACAGGGGGAAACCATGAAAAACTGTTGTCTTAGTGTAACCATGTTATGTAGATTATACGAGGCATCACATGTAATGATAACACCTTATTTATTAAGATGCTGATAAATCCTAAAATAAGAACCACAAATTTAAAAAAGAAAATTTTACATGTTACATACGAAAATCTACCATGGAACGAACTCATTGAATACCCTTCACTACCCTTTTCAAAGGCTACGTGCTCTGCTGTTAAGATGCTATCCATGTGAGATCTACAATATCTCTTCTCGGCGTAAGATGACTAAAGAATTTAAGGTATAGAAGCCAACTGAGCTAATGACCTCCAATTCACCTAGTGACCTACAGCTCACCTACTGACCTACAGCTAACCTAATAATCTACAGCCCACCTAGTGACCTACAGCTCACCTAGTGACCTACAGCTCACCTAATGACTTCTAACTCATCTAATGACTTTTAGCTCACCTAGTGACCTACATCCCACCTCGTGACCTCTAGCTCAGCTAGTGATGTCCAGCTCGCCTAGTGACATACAGCTCACCTAATGACCTCCCGTTCACCTAATGACCTACAGCTCACATAATGACCTACAGCTCACCTAATGACCTACAGCTGACCTAATGACCTCCAGCTCACCTAGTGACCTACAGCTCACCTAATGACCTACAGCTCACCTAATGACCTTTAGCTCACCTAGTGACCTTTAGTTCACCTAGTGACCTCCAGCTCAGGAGTGAGCTAGCTCCCCTAGTGACTTTCAGCCAACCTAGTGACCTGCAGTCCATCTAGTGACCTCTAGCTCACCCAGTGACCTCTAGCTCACCTCGTGACCTCTAGCTCACCTCGTGACCTCCAGCTCACCAAGTGACCTCTAGCTCACCAAGTGACCTCTAGCTCACCTAGTGACCTCTAGTCCTTTTTTCTGCCATCATCAGGAGGATGTAGGGGTAGGGGGTATATTAACCCAGTTTTAGGATAGCATTTTTCCGGAGGGGGGGGTGCGGTTTGTGTCACAAAAATCCAAGTCACTCGAAACTCCTAAAAATCCCTAAACCCATTGATGAATCTTTTTCATTTAATAAAAAAAGAAAATGAGACAACTTATGGAACACACTTGACATGCATCAAAATTATAACCAAGGTCACCCACATGAACGGTATCTAGTATTTTCGTAATGGGCAGTTTTATCATCCCTATTACTATCCACTGGTCAGTGTTTAGTAAAGCCCCAGTCACGCTACGGCTTGTTGACCACTTTGGACTGGGAAATCTGTTTCATTGATGTTTTGTTCAGATAGCGAGCTTTCCAGATTAAACATGGTTGGATTAATGCGAGCTGATTGTATATTATAACAAAAAACATTTTCTTTATAAGAGGGCAGCACCAACCGAGGTGCCTCGGAGAAATTCCGGATGTCGCGCTAGTCTGAACGACTAGCTGTCGGGTGCCTTGATAATGGCGGCCTCCATAGGGTGCAGCCATTTGCAATTGAAAAGAACAGCTCAGATTGGCTGAAACCACTTAATCTGGCAGCCATTTCCGATGCGCATTTTGCCTCCTATCTGAAGGTGACTCCGAGGCGCACCCTGAATGCAAATCGGCCAAAAAGACATCGCGGAGCCAACTCTGAGGCGTACCCTGTGCACGGCCCAGTTGCACTTGATGCTTCACCTCTTCTCAGAATGCCAGCCTTCACATTCTTTAATAATACTCATTTTGCTGTACACTAAACAATTCCACCGCTTCTGAATATAAAAGATTGGGCATGTTTTACTCTAATTCAGGGATGAAACTTGAAAGTGGTGTTGGAGCAAAAACGCGGAAATCAGTGAGTGGGGATTTCTAATGACGGTGAGGTGGGCGATAATACAGTCACACAAATGACAGCAGAACGCTCTCCAAGCACAGTCTGTAATGATTGGAATGATGCAAAAACTATGCTAGGGGAAAATGGTATGAAACCTGACTTCCGTAAATTTCCTACGATTCCCTGACGGTCCTAAGTCTATATGGGAGAATTTCCGCGTTTTCGCGGAAATCCATTCCTTTCTTTTTGTTTATTCGTTTTGGTTTCATGTCCTAGCAACATCTAAGGTCATACCAGGACAGTCTTTGCATAGGAGATTCTGACTGACCAATTGCCGTCATGCCTCACAATTTGTGACAGTTGATCTGTGGTAATCAGAAATCGTGGAAATCTGCGAAATCGCGGAGAATATTAATTAGTCTAAGTAACAGGACCTCTTTTGATACGCGTTTCTTTCAGAAGTACTGTATCTGCGTGAAGCTGATATTATCTGTGTGCGTGTGAAACAAAAATATCCCACTCTCTGGCCACACGTGGAAGGTTGGTTGCTTAGATACAGTACAACGCCTCTTGATGTTACTCGATGTAGACAATGTCAAAGTGTACAGATAGGTTGGTTTTTTTAAAAGATTTTTGTACAGAGAATTCTGCCTGACGCTTCCAGGCTTGCAGAATATCGGTGTATTCCCACTGCACATATTCCAACCACACATATTCACACTGCCATGTCAGGGATCAAGAGTCACCTCCAACAACAAAAATAACACAAATCCCGCAGACCTGATTCTGCAATTCTCAGACAGGACTAAGCATATATGTGGAAATTACCCTGAGATTGCTTAAGTGCTGTAATACCTAACCCTCCCCCCCAAAAAAAAACCCGACAATATTCAACTCTTAGAGCTTAGTTATACCTTATTCATTAATGATCTGGATAAATCACCAATAGAGTTTTTCTAAGTATATTTACATTTTTAATGACTAATTCTCATTTCGGTGTTAAACCAATTGTCATTTAGGTATTAAATACATCAAGCAATATATTTAGGTATTAAGTGCATTGTAATTCTGAATTCAGCGATTTTTCTTCAAATCAGACGCCCGTCCTGATATGACCTGAGATGTTGCTAGGACGTAAAACAACAACAAACAAACATCAAATCAGACGTGGCGAGTTCATACAAATAAATAACCATATTATTTGAATTATTAATCTTAATATCTCTGATGAATGTTACATCAAGGCCAAGAATTTCTTTAAATGTAGAAGTAGTGATACCACCACCCACCTCCCATGATACTATTTGGTAGTATTCTGTGGTATGGTTACAAGCTTTGGGGTTCGAACAGATATTCAGCAACCAAATATAGGGCCGTTTCAAGTCAGAAACTTAAGCCCCCCCCCCCCCTCATTAAAAAAATACCTCTTTGATATATATATATATACATTACACTTCTCCTAGACTAGTTGAGAAATCACACTTGGTAATTCACCATAGCTGTTGTCAATAGAATTTGAGAAAGGATCAATAGTCACTTTGTCAAGTTCTGAATAGTTTGCAGGCTATTCTGATTTTGACATCATTCGATACTCTTTTAAGTCTTTCGCTTTGGCTTCCAAATTGGGTCTTTATTTATTAGGCTCGTTCAAGCACTTTGAGGTCAAAACTTCTGGCCTTTTTCAAGAGATATCTGCAAAGTCCAGGCCTTCTCAAAATGGTGCGAAGACTGAAACTTTTGAGGAATCATGCGAGAAACAAAAAAATATTATGAATGCCATAATAATTAACATTGTGCTGTAAGGATATTTACAAGTCATGTCAATTCTTATCACTACTGAGAAAGAGTGGTACTAAAATAGACCTTAGTCACGTGATCAAAGACGAGGCTTCTGCAATTTCACAATGGCATTATATCCAGATATTTGTTTTTAGGTCTTACTGAACGAAGGTTGTTGAGACGTGTATATCCAGATCATTGTGTGATGAATCTGGAGACTCGTAATTTTTTAGACTGGCCTGAGTGACATGAGATAAAAGCCGCTTAATGATTATATACAATATCGTGATCCTTCCGATATCTGTAAATCCTTCGCCCTAATGGCCCAATACTCAGGGCCTCCATAACATAACCCGACAGCCTGTTACGCACGTTATTAACATTTTTGATAAGAAAAGAGTTGTCTGCAGCAGGTTCTGGTTAAACGCCAAAGGCTTAATGTATTTAAAAACAGTCCCACAATCAATACTTTTTAAACGAGTTTTATCTTGCGCCATTTTTTCAGTTGCCTCATTTCCGAGTTGTTCACGTGAATAAGGTTATATTGCATTTCTCAAACACAATTACCGGCTGATGTTTGTTCTATGCTATAGACCAAGGTCATTATTGAGAAGCAAGAAAGCAAAGCAATCTGGCAAGAACTGCTGTACCCCCCCCCCCCCCCCCCCCGTCCCCATTTTAAATTCATGAATAAGAGATCCACACTGTTCCATTAGCCAAGTCTGCTGTTTAACCAAAGAATGTACATCTAGAGAAGTCCAACTCCCATCCCGGACTGCGTAACACTTGCGAATGTGACGCACCAAGTGGCGATTGTTGAAGAAGGCACTTTACTCAGTGGTCGCTACGCTGGCAACGCCAGAACATGACCGAACGAAAAGCTGACAGAGAAATATATTTTAAATTAACCAGCATATTTATTTACCAAGGCTTTTACTTTCTAAATGTTATTTAAAATATGTAATGAAAATACTGTGTTTAACTATGTCTATGGTATGACACTGGAAATGTTACTACAAACATCCTAATGGTTACATTTTTTTCGAGAGCATTTGGTGTCTTATAAATTGTTTGTAGTTAAGTTTAATGTGTTTTTTCGGTTTTGGAAGTAATCGATAAGCCCAGTATGTTACAGAGAACATTTCTTATTATGCATGGTATGTATGACCAACGCTTTTACTTGTTCAACAATGGCCACGAGAGGTGCCACCAGAGTGTTACCGATTTTCATGGGAGTTGACTATCTCAGTGATATATTCACGGTCTCTGGTTTAATATTTTTCGGCGACCCTTCGACTGATCCCCAGTATGCCCGGTACCAGTTCAGTGAGTGGGGGCATTCGACTGGGCCTCTCTATCCAAACTCAAAATATTTCCGAACAAATTCCTATTCGACTGGGACCGGAAGTGGGTTCATATACCGATGATTCGGATGTGTGTATGTGGCTCCATCCGTAAATCTTGCGGATAGAAAGGGCCCAGTCGAATGCCCCCAGTGATGGCGCCTGGACCAGTTGACTGAGGGCAGCACTGGTTACAGGTGTGCATTGTCACTGTCCCAAGCCGGGTACAAGCGTCAGGGCACTTTATACTAACAGTTCAGTATCCGCATGCGTTGTGCTCGTATTAAATAAAAACTCCCTAGAGTCGGTCAGACTCACACTGTAAGTACTGTATGGTTGCCCTAGCATTATTTTGTATATCAAAAAAACATGAGTAGATAATAATAAAAACATTAAAACACAAGTATTAAAACTTCTGTATTTCATCTTTATTTTAGCAATTAAAAATCGAATTACATTAGCAATGTTTCAGTATTTTTGTAATTCATGGTCATGTGTGACAACTGTTTTCCTGTCCATAACCACCTCAGGTGTGACACCTGTTTTCCCCGTACATAACCACCTCCACATGTGTGACACTTGTTTCCCTGACCATAACCACCACCTCATGTGTGACACCTGTTTCCCTGACCATAACCACCTCATGTGTGACACTTGTTTCCCTGTCCATAACCACATGTGCGACACCTGTTTCCCTCCCATGTGTGACACCTGCTTCCCCGACCATAACCACCTCATGTGTGACACCTGTTTCCCCGTCCATATCCACCTCCCCCAGCGTGACACCCGTTCCCCATACATAACCCCCCCCCCCCATGTGTGACACCTGCTTCCCCGACCATAACCACTGGTTTCCCTGTCCATAACCACCTCATGTGTGACATCTGTTTCCGCATCCATATCCACCTCATGCATGACACCCCCCATCCATAACTACCTCATGTGGGACACCCATTTCCGCGTCCATAACCTCCCCCCCCCCCCCCCCCCCCCCCATGTGTGACATCTGTTTTCCCCCCGTCCATAACTACCTCCTCATGTGTGACACCCGTTTCCCTCCATAACCATCTCCTCATGTGTGACGCCTGTTTCCCCGTCCATAGCCACCTTCCCCAGCGTGACACCCATTCCCTGTCCATAACTCCCCCGCCCCATGTGACACCTGCTTCCTCGACCATAACCACCTCCTCATGTGTGACACCCATTTCCCTATCCATAACCACCTCATGTGTGACACTTGTTTCCCCGTCTACAACCACGTAATGTGTGACACTTGTTTCCACGTCTATAACCACCTCATGGGGACACTAGTTTCCCCGTCCAAAACCACCTCATGTGTGACACCTGTTTCCCTGTCCATAACCACCTCATGTGACACTTGTTTCCCCGTCCATAACCACCTCATGTGTGACACCTTTTTCCCTGTCCATAACCACCTCCTCATGTGTGACACTTGCTTCCCCATCTATGATCAACTCCCCACGTGTAAACTAAGTAGCCGTAATCAACTGCGCGGCCTATATCGTTTTAATTGTGACATGGTAGTGCCTTTCGGCTTGTCGAAACCCAACTTTGTCTTCTCCGACCCATCAACTTGCGCAGAATCCTTAATTTGTGCCATCACCATTCCCAGAATCCTTGCTTGACTCTTCAGCCTTCCCAGAATCCTTGGCTGGCTCTTCAGCCTTCCCAGAATCCTTGCCTGACTCTTCAGCCTTCCCAGAATCCTTGCCTGACTCTTCAGCCTTCCCAGAATCCTTGCTGGACTCTTCAGCCTTCCCAGAATCCTTGCTGGACTCTTCAGCCTTCCCAGAATCCTTGCTGGACTCTTCAGCCTTCCCAGAATCCACGCTGGACTCTTCAGCCTTCCCAGAATCCTTGCTTGACTCTTCAGCCTTCCCAGAATCCTTGCTTGACTCTTCAGCCTTCCCTGAATCCTTGCTTGACTCTTCAGCCTTCCCAGAATCCTTTCCTGACCCCTGAGCCCCTGCCGGCTCTGCCTTTTCGGTGGCCAGTTGATCGCGGAGCTGCTGAAGTACATCACCCACTGCCTCACTTCGGTCAAGCATCATGACAAGCTCACAGTGCGAGGTGTGTGGGAACAGGTCCACCGCGACTGCGCGCACCAACCGGAATGGCTTGCCGATCATCCGCTTCGACTCCTGTCGCGTCAAGCTGTGAATAAAATTTCATCAAGTTTAGTAATCTGAGGTGGTGCATTTAAGCTTTTTAACAGGCGTGTTTCAACAGTACAAACAGGCGTGTGATATTGTTAGCTTTTCCAAAATTCATTGGTAAATTAGGTATTCATTACATTAAAGCAAATATCAGTAAATCTTAAATCAATGTACTCAGATTGATCAAATGATGAATATATACACATAAAATATATTTTTTAAATGATTTTTCAAAAGGACAGTGAAATAATGACTTATAGAAGGAGCGATGACTGGACCAATGCTTTCCAAATTGATGTGTCTCGCATTTGGTTTTAGCAAGTATAGAGCAAGGACTGGTTGGTTCAGTGTAAGTTACTTTTTATTAGGGAAGCACAATCAATATCCTGTCATGTATTATGATATAACTACTTTTCCGTACTATTCCATGAGGTTTATCAGTTTATTGGAGTTTTAAGTCCTAGTGCCATTTAAGATTAGGTCAGGACGGGTATCGACTTGTGATAGCGCGCACTCATGTCGACTTTATAGTGCTACCCCACTGGGAGACCAGACCACCAACACCATAATCTGATATCCCATCATATTATCATGCTACTAAGCAAACTACTCCATGCCCTATTCTACTAATGCTGACTGCCAGGCTAGGTAGCACCAAGCATCAATTTTGTAAGTCATTGGTTTGACTCGGCTGGGGTTCAAACTCATGTCTTCACACAGATGAAGCCAGACAGCGCTCTTTACCGATTCGGCCATCACGTCTGTTATAAGGTCACCCCTTTGAGCATATACCGACAAAAATACCCTCCCATCATTTTCTTATTTGTCCCCTCTTAACTAAATGTGGTTTATTCATTGAATAATGTCTTTTGTCAACACCAGAGCACTGATCCTACAGCCGTAGAGTTAAATTGCTTGATACATAAATGAAACTATCATTTATAATAGCACACTGCAACCAATTCCTGTTCGATAATAAAAGTATTATACATGTCATAAGTGAAACTATCAGTTGTAATAGTAACTGCATACAATTCCAGTTCGATAATTCAACTAAAATTGATTGGAAAAGGGTTACGTATTCATAGAATATCAGTAGCGAAGTTAAGATGTCCACCCTGTTTGCACCGCCTTAACTTACTCGATGAGGTTCTGCCTGGCCCCGTTCGGGTTGCACGAGATGTAGATGACACGCGAGATGAGGGTGCACCTACGGATACCCCGCACCACGTCTCCGTCTGAAACAAGCACGTGTGTACAATTTCAGCTAACTCACTGAGGACGCAGCCTGCATTAGTACAGCTATAATAGAACGAAGCCTGCATTAGCGTAACACTGCAGCAGGACGACTCATATATACCTCAATATTAAGTCTGTGACTGATTTTTTATATATATATATATATATATATATATATATACACACACACAATCACATACACACACACTCCCACACACTCCCCCAACACCCACACACACCATATTCTCGTGGGTTAATGCCCATATGTGGGTTAACGCCCCCCCCCCCCATCACACTTGGCCAATATTTCATTAACGCCCACCCCTTAAACGCACATAAGTGGGTAAACGCCCACCCCCCAGTTCAGTGATTTGCCAATTTAAACATCTAGGGCGTTAACCTGTGAGAATACAGTATATAGTTAGTATATGTATATACTTGTATAAATCATCGGTATGAGGTATTTTCCTATTATTATTATGATCCGTTGACATGATGTTATTGTCCATTAACGGACTCAGATCGATTTGCTGCGGCATACTCGCCTACGGTGCGCCACCACCGTCAGTTCTTTGTACTTATTCCTCAGTCTTTGTATAGATCACTTGCTGCGAAAAGTTTTTTTATTTATTTGATAGGGCTATATTTTCCTGTCAAAGAGAAAAATAAACTCTCTCAATCCATCATAGCTCTTTCTATTTTCTTCTCCACCTCAACTAGGATAAGTTTATACATATATATATAGTTTGGTCCCTTTAATATCAGACATTAAGTATATAAATACATTCATATTAATCTGTAACTATTACAACACACATATTTTTTTTATAATCCCTTTATAGTGCTTCAATGAAACTTACGCAAGCCTCCTCTTGGTGGGTCGACTACAGCGACGACTGGTGAGCCAGATAGACTTCGCATGTACGCCGGAAGGAAGGTCTCGGCCTTCGAGCAGTGGAACTCTGCATTTGTTATTTCTGTAAAGCAACAGAAGAAGTCAGAATCTTACGCACTACTGATTTGCTAAGCTTATATAAGTCTATATGAGGATGTGTTTGTTTGTTTGTTGTTGTATGTCCTAGCAACATCTGAAGTCATATCAGGACAGGGCCGACCTGTGACAGTGCGCACTCATGGCGACTTTATAGTGCTTCCCCACTGGGAGACCAGGCCACCAGCACCATGACCCGATATCCCACACTGTCACATTACCCTAATACAGTACAACCCCGTTAAACCAAGCTTGGTTAAACCAAACGATCGGTTAATCCAAACTGTTTTCGGTGGCCTGGCAAAATACTACCATTTATCATATAAAAAAGTTGGTTAAACCAAAGTCGGTTAATCCAAACTATTGGTTAATTCAAACAAAATTGTCGGGTCCCAGGCTTGGATTAACTGATCGTTTAGTATCCACATACATTCTATATTACATTCATAATGCACCCACATTTTTGCCAAAGCCAAGTCAAAGTTGAAGCCAAAGCTCGGTTAAGCCAATGATCGGTTAATCCAAAAAGATTTCTAGGGTTCCTTCAAGTTTGGTTTAACAGGGTTATAGTGTACCGTGCTAACCAGTCCTTGTTCTATCCTACTAATGCAGTTTGTTTGTTGTTTTACGTCCTAGCAACATCTAAGTTCATATCAGGTCATAATGCAGAGAGCCAGGCCTAGGTAGCAACAAGTATCAATGTTATAAGCCATTGGTTTGATTCGGTTTGGAATTGAACTCTCGACCTTCCGCGTGGAAGCCTGCGCTCTACCGATTCGGCCACCGCGTCCGGTGTATGAGGATGTGTATGGCATCTGGTGTTAACCAGGCCACACATGTCAGCACCCAAGCAAACGGTTTTAAATATTCCAGACCAGGCTCCCCTTCCATTTTTGTTGGGGTGTTACCTCCTAGCAACATCTAAGGTCACATCAGTGTGACAAGTGCACACTTATGGTGGCATATATACAGTGCCCATACAACAAAGAGGCGGAGATTCCCAAAATCACGAAGATCTTTTTATCCCTGAAAAATATTGCGGAAACTCAAAGCGATCTGATTATGCAACCTTTCAAAGAAATAAAAATTGGAATGGGTGTCTGCTTACCGTTGAATAGTGCATTCGCCTTGGCGTCTTCTATCGCTTGCTCACAAAGCTCTACTCCCACCGTCTTAGCAGCACGCTGCAAGCATATTACACACATGAGTCTACGGTAAGCTATTTAAATCCTGAGTCTACGGTAACTGTACATTTACAAACATGAGTCTACAGCAACAGTACATTTACAAACATGAGTCTGCGATAACCGTATATTTACATACATGAAGGTAACCTTAGATTTAAATTAGGAGTATATAGTAACCATACATTTACTAACATAAATCTATAGTAACCATACATTTACAAACATGAATCCATAGTAACCATACATTTACAACCATGAGTATGGTAACCATACATTTACAACTATTAGTGTATGGTAACCATACATTTACAACTATTAGTGTATGGTAACCATACATTTACAACCATGAGTCCATGGTTGTGATGTATGGACACACCGGTCTATGTATGGGAGTCGGGAACCAGCGAGAGGTCATGTGTGAAGCAACAAGGTAAACAGTGAGCCAATAAACTTCACTTGCTATCATGAGTCACAGCTGTCAACGTCTTGTTACTTCTATGGGATCCTACATGGTGTCAGATGTACACGAACAAATGCCAACATGACGTCGACAGGATTGAGACCACCGGTTCCCTTAAACTTGGAAGGAAATGTGGCACTAAATTGGCGTACTTGGTTCCGTATGTACACGTTATATGCAGGGGCTACAGGAATCAGCTCTAAGAGTGAAAAAAATGCAGTGTAATTCTTTTCTGTATGTCGCGGGGACAGAGGCTCAGAAAGTATTTGAAACTATGCAGTTTGAGACAGGCGAACAGGACAAAATGATTCCATTGACGGAGGCTTTCAAAAAATACTGCACGGGGAAGTCGAACCGGACTATTGTAAGGTACCAGTTCAATACATATAACCAGGGCTCTGAAGGAATGGACTCGTATGTGAGAGAGCTACAGCACCGTATCGCCCTGTGCGATTTTGGGGACTCGGAAGAATCTATATTGTGTGATAGATTAGTCTGTGGTGTGAAAAGTGACAAGTTGAGAGATAGGCTGTTACAAACCCCGGATTTAACTTTGCAGCATTGTTTAGAGTTATGCAGGCTAAGCGAGCATGATTCAACGCGGTTAGCCTGTAATACGGACAGGCAAGTAGACACTGAAGTCCATGAAGTGAGCCGGTGGGCGAACAGAAGGACACGCCCCCCTATGTCATCACGCGCGCAGGCAACGCCACGCCCCCCGGCAACAGTCCCACCGGTGCGGAACAGGCGAATGGCACCGATCGGGCATTTCGCTAAAGTGTGTAGAAGTGAACAGCGACTGCAAACACCAGTGAACGCCATAAATATGGACGAACAAGAGAGATACAAAGATGAACAGGGAGGTGCGTCAGCTAGGAGGGAAGAGGTGGAGTTGGACGACATGTTCGTCGGAGAGGTTTAATGCGATATGGAAGTCGGAGCGATAGGAGCCAATGGAAGTGAACAGATGAGACTTTGGTTTGAGGATGTCAGCATATGTAATGTGAGGGTACGATTTAAATTAGACAGTGGGTCGCAGGCAAATATTCTGCCTGAAAGTGTCTTCATGACATTGCCGAATATGGCCATGAAGAAGCCACGATGTCGGCTCATCACGTATTCTGGTGAGAGAATACACCCACGAGGAGAAGTGATAGTCAATGTGCGAGGAATACCCCTGACATTTCAAGTAATTGACAGTGGATGCCCGATACTCGGAAAGGAGGCGTGTGTCAGCCTCAAGCTCATCGAGAGGATAAATAGTATGGATGTCGAAGTGCAGCCTGAGGCGGAGAACCGAGAAGCAAGGAAAATGGTAAAGAAATATAGCGATGTATTTACAGGGTTGGGTTGCATTAAGGTTAATGCTACGATCCATGTAGACAGTAACATTTCCCCTGTAGTTGATCCACCCAGGCACATCCCTCATGCAATTAGTGGTGCAGTGCGGGATGAACTGGATCGCATGCTGAAATTGGGTGTGATAGTAGAACAACATGAACCGACAGAGTGGGTAAATTCTATTACCATTGTGAAGAAACCGGACAAAATTAGAGTGTGCTTGGACCCCACCAAGCTGAATAAGGCTATTCTCCGGGGCCGTATCCAATAAGAACTGTTGAACAAGTTGTAGCTAAGACCGCGGGCGCTAAATATTTTACAGCGTTAGATGCGCAAAGCGGTTTTTTTTTTTTTTTTTTTTTATTGAGGCTGTATTTATACTGTCCATAGCATATAAGCCCGGGTACCCAGGCTTGTTTTCAATGCTGGCCAGTTGTAGTGTTGGTGTTATCTTACCACACAGTGGCTGCTGATAAGGTATTTGTTTGCCTGCATTTCAGTAGCAGATAGATAATTGGTTAGTATGGTTAATAGCCTATGTTAGTTTTTTTGGATTTTCTTGGTATATATGTATTTATTTTTTCTACTCTTATTACTAGACTAGCCTACTCCTATTTACATATCATAGGCTTGTACGTAGCTGTGTTGTGTGTTATCTGGCTACTTTTGGCATGGTTACCTTCCATTGGGCGTCCCGCTGGTGGGCCGTGACATATCACATGCCCCTTTGGAGTGCAGCTTAGTGGGGGTTTCCTAGCCTTATTTTGCAAAGATATTTTTTGTAAGTTTTTAGGTCAGGAATTTGTCGTTCCTTAACCGTTTGGGCATTCCATACCTTGGCAGCCATTTCCAGCGTGCTTCTCTCATGAGCTTTTATTTGGCTTCTGGTCTGCTTTAGTAGTGGCGCATTATTTGCTCTAGTAGCCCTTTGTGGTTTTGTTAGAAGTTTAATGTTTTGACTATAGCTATATGCTAATGTTTTCAAATGAATTATTCTCCTATTTTCTAGTAGTTTCACTTTGGTTCTTTTGTGTATGTCATAGGTGGGGTGCAGCTTGTCTACTCTTAGACAGATTTTTAGGGCTCTGTTCTGCAGTGTTTGCAGTTTTTTAGTAGTTCTTTTCTCGCACCCATGTAGTTTACATCTCCATAGTCAAAATAGGGGAGCACCATGCGGTTATTGGCAAGTTGTCCTCGATGAGCCAAGTTCACGCCTATGTACCTTTAATACCCCTTGGGGTCGTTTTAGATATACCCGGCTGCCTTTTGGGATAAAGACGGCTGGGGATATTTTCATCCAAGAGATGGATCAAATACTGAGAGGACTACAAGGAGTAACAGTAATAGCTGACGACATTCTAATTTATGGATGCAATTTAAAAGAACATAACAACAGGTTGGAAGCGGTGTTAATGAAAGCTAGAGAAGTTGGGCTAAAATTAAACCCTAGTAAATCACGGGTATGTAGAACAGAGGTAGAGTATGTGGGACATTTGTTAACGGCTGAGGGCCTTAAGCCAAACCCGGAGCGAGTTCAGGCGATCAATGAAATGGCAACCCCATCCGACAAGTCAGGCGTGCAAAGATTCTTGGGGATGGTTGGCTATGTCCATAAATTGATTCCTAATTTGTCGGAGATAGCCAAGCCTTTGAGAATCTTGTTAACAAAAAGTGTAGCCTGGCACTGGGATGCACCACAGGAGGAGGCATTTAACAAATTGAAAATGTTATTGATTACGGCTCCTGTGCTGAACTATTACGAAGTGGAAAAAAACCTGACGATGCAAGTAGATGCATCCAAGTGAGGGCTGGGTGCGCATTGTTTCAGGAAAAAAGGCCTATTAGTTTAGCATCAAAAGCATTAGATAAATGTCAGAGTAACTATGCTGTCATTGAGAAGGAGATGCTGGCGATCTGTTTCGGCTGTGCCAAATTTCATGAGTATATTTTTGGCCAAGAAGTCACGGTCGAGACAGATCACAAGCCTCTCGTGAATATAATGAATAGACCGATACATGAGTTAACTGCCAGGTTACAGAGAATGAGAATGAGAATGCAGAATTATGATTTAAAAGTAGTGTACATTAAAGGGACAAATATGTATTTTGCCGATACGCTGTCAAGAGCGCATACAACAAATGTGAAACCGCATAATTTATATGATGCATCAATGTCTATTGCAGCTCTAAGCTACGTTGAGGAAGAGTTGGGAGGAAATAGCGTATGAAACCAACAGAGATCCAACTCTAAACAAGCTAAAAGAATACGTTCAACAAGGTTGGCCAGCTGAAAAAGACACTCCTCCTGAAATGAAGCCATATCAAACATATAAAGACGATTTGACAATACATAGAAATGTAATAATGAAAAACACACGAATAATAGTTCCACACAAATTGCAACAAAATATGCTTAAAAAAATACACAGCTCACATCTCGGTGTCGTTAAATGCAAACAGCTGGCCCAGGATTATATTTTCTGGCCGGGGTTAGATAAACAAATACAAGATACGGTATCGAGATGCACTATATGTCTGGAGGAGAGAAACCGGCCACAGAAAGAACCATTGATAAACCATGAGATACCACAGATTCCATTCTATAAGGTAGGAGCTGATTTATTTTATTATGAACATGAAAACTATTTATTGATCGTTGACTACTTTTCAAAATATCCTGAGGTAATTAAATTGATAAATACCACAACGAGCGCAGTAATCGAGGGCATGAAAGAGTGTTTCGGCCGGCATGGCATACCAAAGGAAGTTGTTTCCGATAACGGACCACAGTTCATAAGTGAGGAGTACAGAAAATTTGCAGTGCTATATGGTTTTCAGTCAAATCTTTCAAGTCCGTTATACCCACGAAGTAATGGGCAAGCTGAAAGAGCTATACAAACCGTGAAAGCATTGTTGAAAAAGGCCAGGGCAAATAACACAGATGTGAATCTAGCTTTATTAGCTTACCGGAATACCACCCTTGACATACTAAAAGCGTCCCCAGCCCAGCTCCTTATGAGCAGGAGGCTAAGGTCAAATATACCTGTGATACCGAAATTATTAAAACCAGAAATACAAACAACAAAACAATTACAATTCAAATGTGTACAAAACAAACAGAAATACTACCATGACCGAAATGCGAAAAGACCGCATAATGAACTACAACAAAATGACAAAATACGATATATAAACCATGAAGGGGCATGGAAAGAAGGCACAATTGTAGAGATACACCACGCGAACAGACGAGATTATCTGATTAGAAATAGTGAAAATAGAATATTAAGAAGAAACAGAACTCTCATTGTAAAGGAACAGAGCCTAGGGAAGAACATGCAAACCCGGTCAAAGGTGACAGCTGACAACCAATCAAAACATCAAAACACAGCCAAAGGGCCAACACCTGTTCCAAAGGCCAGCGAGCAAGCAATAAAGAATGCAATTAGGGCGCCGTACACAACGCGATACGGCAGAGTAGTCAGGCCAAGCTGTAGGCTGAACGATGGATGACGACTCAATGAAGTAAAACTATTGTAAATCCAAAAGTGCAGTGAGAAGTGTATACTGATCAAATGTTTAAGCCAGGATCTATTGATGTAGTGTTAGGTTGAAAACAACCATATAAACATGTTTTTTTTTATATATATATATATATATGTTATTTTTTTTTGAGAAAGCGCGAGATCGCGAGAAAGGCAACAGCCACTAGAAAAAAAAATATATATATAGAAATAAGATAAGTAACAGAGCAAGATAGTCCATGTAGATGCCGAAAAAGAGGTGGCATACGAGTGAAAAGTCAAAACCATTGAACCAAATATGTGTCGTGATTGACTCTTTAGCAACTGTATTGAAGGACCTGTAAATGTGAATCACATTGTAACAAGCAGAACTGTAAAACAGATAGTTGTGTAAAAAGGTTGATTTCATTTGAGTATTAGACAATGTCATGTTCGATTATACAATGTTGTTCCATTATAAAAAAGGGAGATGTGATGTATGGACACACCGGTCTATGTATGGGAGTCGGGAACCAGCAAGAGGTCATGTGTGAAGCAACAAGGTAAACAGTGAGCCAATAAACTTCACTTGCTATCCTGAGTCACAGCTGTCAACGTCTTGTTACTTCTATGGGATCCTACAATGGTAACCATACATTTACAACTATGAGTATATGGTAACCATACAATTACAAACACGAGTCTATGGTAACCATACATTTACAATGAAAGAAAGAAAGAAAAAAAGAAAGAAAAAGAAAGAAAGAAAGAAAGAAAGAAAGAAAGAAAGAAAGAAAGAAAGAAAGAAAGAAAGAAAGAAAGAAAGAAAGAAAAGAAAGAAAAAAAATCACCCATGTCAAGTTGGCATACATCATATCCACTACATACAATACACATGAATTGTGTCTGTATATGGTTACCACAGCCATGGTTTGTCCGAGAGTGCCTGTGCCACAACAAATGTCAAGTTGGCAAACATCATGTCCACTAGTAGTGACCCAAATTAGTATGTCAGTAACATGTTACCTTTGCCATGGTGAGTCCGATAGTGCCTGTACCACAACAAACGTCAAGCAGTACGGTCTTGTCAGACACACAGCACCAGTCAGCGACAGTGGAGTACAGCACTTCAGTAGCAGCCACGTTAACCTGGAAGAAGGCGCCTGGCGAGATCCGAAAGTGGACACCCAATATCTGCTCATTGATGTGCTGTAGAATCAAGAATCAAGAACAAAAGTAAAATCCCTGAAATTCTACCTCACGCATAAGACATGCAGCGTTGATACGTGGCGAGGGAAGGAGGAGGAGGCACGAGATAAAAAGAAATTTATCGAGAAGAAGAGAGCCCCAAAGAGCCCTGCAAGCATTACGACCAATTTGCCACTTTTCAAATTGAAAATAAAACTTATTGCATATCCGTAACTTTGTTAAAAGACTACTCTTTCAGTACTGAAGACTGGATTGTCCCAGGGAAAAATATTTCTTGGTCATATGGGTCAATTCCCCCCCATATGCTTAGAACTAGAAAATTTACCGCAAATCAAATTTCCACGCTTTTTTGTTTTGGTTTGTTGGAGGCGTCTCATCCATCTTGTTTCAGGAATGCACTGTTCACTCCCCCGTCCCCCACCCATTTTCACCCCTTCTGATTATTAGTTTTATACTTTTATTTAAATTTATAATTCTTACATATTGCTGTAAACATTATTCGAAGGTGGATATGAAATTCCCCCCCCCTCCTCCAACTCCCTTGGGATGATCTCCAGCTGGAATAGCTAAAGTATGAATCATTAGAATAACCCTTTGGGGCTGGCAGTGCTCGAATGCACCCACATGTTTCATGCGACAAGAGTGCCTGAATGCGCCTGCATTCGGGTAGCCCCATATTTCTGATATGATCTACAAATTTTCAGCGAAACATTTCTAAAAATGCAATTCAACTACAGGCACACCCAGGCTGTAAGCGCGTGGAACTTGTGGGCGCACCTGGGCACACAATGCCTCAAAAGGGTTAACAAATAAACTTACTTATCTAATGACACTATAAACATTATTACAATAATTATTCATATAGTTAGACTGAAATTTATATTAGATAAACATTAAGTACGAACTGACCATGTCTCCGAATAAGTGTTCCTCTTGCTTGGCATCCGAACCCCTAATAAATATATAAATAACCATTAAAAATAAACCAGATTGTCAAAATCGATTTTCTGCACATATTAATAGTTGCATAGTCCGATGGTTTTGAGTTTCTGATATTTACATTAGGTCGATCGTTACAATCTACCGTACTATAGCTTGAAGTAACTTTTATTTTAAATAGTTAACTTTAGAGATATTTGAAGTGCAACCATGTAAAATTAATGTTGGCATGCATGCCAAAACACCATAGGCTTCTGCAGTAACCAGGGATGAAAGTGAGAAAAGCGGATATTCTTCCATAGGTTTAGCATTGTCAGGGAATCTCTGAAAATTCCCAGAAGTCGGGTTTCATACATATTAGTATACGCTGATACTCAGATAGTGCTGCGGCGTTTGAAGCACGTATTAGTAGTATATGGTGATATTGCTGCGGTGTCTGCAACACATATTAATATAAGCTGATGGTGCTGCAGCGTAAAACAATGTATTAGTATACACTTATAGTGCTGCAGCGTTTGAACAACGTATTAGTATACATTTATAGCTACAGGAAAAATCCCTGAAATCCGCGAAATAGCGGAGATCTTTCATCCCTGACCTGTAACAAATTCTATTAAATTCACTCAGTATTTATTCCCTTATATGTGGTGACAAATGTTTACTAAGTGCAGCAGTATCTAAATTAGATATGTAGAATCAAATCTAGACAATTGCTTTCATTTTGAAAAGTTTATGTTTTCATCAGACTATGCAACTTTAAATGAACATATGTGAAAGTAATTTTAAGGCACACCGATATAGGGTTTGTTTGGCCGCTTTCGAGCATAGCAGTGTAGCATAGACCTATTTCAATGTTTACTAACATTGTGTATGCGCGTGCAGCTTGGCTGCAGAACGAAGGCACACTGCCATTGAGTTTGCCGGTACGCGCAGTGCAAAACGGCAGTTTTAGTCAAAATTAATAGAAATCCAGAACCCTAACCGTATAAATTTAATATAATCTTGTTGTTAAACATGTTTTCTATATGTGTTCCAAGCGGTTTGTGTCTAGGTCGTGTGGTTTTAGAGATATTAAATTTTTTCGGTAAGAAGATTGTTCACGGCCATTGACAATGCATTGAGTTTGCCGATATGTGCAGTGCAAAATGTCAATTTTATTCAAAATTAATAGAAATGCAGAACCGTAACCATAACAATTTAATATAATCCTTTTGTTAAACATGTGTTCTATATGTGTTCCCAGCGGTTTGTGTCTAGGTGATGTGGTTTTAGAGATATTTAACTTTTACTCTATGAAGATTGCTCATAGCCATTGAGTTTGCAGTATGACACTGTGTCGTCCTGCAGCCAAAATGCGCGCACACTGACCTAGATACGTATGCTGACGTCATATGAAATAGGTCTATAGGAACACCAAACTGCAAGAAATGTTTACTTAGTACACCAGTACCTAATTTGGATATGTCGAATCAAATGTAGATTTGTGGCTTGGTTTAGAAAAGTTGATGCTTTCATTGGAGTATGCAGCTTTGAACCAAGCCCAAATGTGAAAACAAAATCCTTTGATGATTTGCCTATGGGTCATAGTGGGGCTATGTGGCTTTACTTAGTGTTTTAATTTAGAAGATTTGATGTTTTCATTAGACTATATGGCTTTAATTAGTGTTTTGGTTCAGAAGATTTGATGTTTTCATCGGACTATCCGGCTTTAATTAGTGTTTTAATTTTAAAGATTTGATGTTTTCATCAGACTATGTGGTTTTACTTAGTATTTTTGTTTCAAAGACGAGATGGCCGAATGAGTTAGAGCATCCGCCTCCCGTGTTGGTAGACCATTGGATCGTGGGTTCGAACCCTGGTCGAGTCAAACCAATGACTTAAAAATTGATACTTGTTCTTTCCTAGCCAAGCGCTCGGCATTATTAGGATAGGGCAAGGACAGGTTGGCTCAGTGTCAGGATAATGTGACTGAGTGGGCTATCAGGTCATGGTGCTGGTGGCCTGGTCTCAGAGTGGGACAGCATTATAAAGTTGCCATGAGTGCGCATTGTCACAAGTCAGTACCCATCCTGATATGAGCTTAGATGTTGCTAGGACATAAAACAACAAACAAACAAACATGTTTCAAAGATTTGATGTTTTCATCGAACTATGTTGCTTTAATTAGTGTTTTGGTTTTTAAGATATGATGCTTTTTATCGGACTACGTGGCTATAATTAGTGTTTTGGATGAGAAGATTTTATGTTTTCATCAGACTATGCAGCTTTAATTAGTGTTTTGATTTTGAAGATTTTATGTTTTCAACAGACTTTGCGGCTTTAATTAGTGTTTTGGTTTTCAAGATTTAATGCTTTCATCAGACTGCGGCTTTAATTAGTGTTATGGTTTCAAAGATGAAGACATCGGACTATGTGGCTTTAATTAGATGCGCTTCTAGTTATAGCGACCTTTCGGTTTCCAGGACGAAGTACATGGACGTGATGTCACACTCGGAGACACCTCCCGGCTGGAAGTAAGCTGCCACCTGTTCTCGCACGGCTGTCAGTTCTTCCTGCATCGTAAAAGAAAGAGGAAGAAAAACCCCATACATACATTAATATTCTTCGCACTACGCAGCCTAATAGTAAATTTCACATATCAGGAATAAACACTCCCCTATGAAAAGAACAAAAAATGGGGGGTGGGGGCGGGAAAGGAAACAGGAAGTTGAAATCTGTCTTCCGGTAAATCCAGAGGCTAGGAATTACCAATTTGACCAATTTAACCGTTGGCTTTTAAATGTGATTTTATTTTCCCTGGCCACAGTTTACAATAATTGTGAGCATTGAAATACATAGAAGAGTCTTTTGACACTTAATTCATTATATGCTTTTACATTTTGTGTAACTAAAAGCGTTGTTGAACAGAAATATACATTTCTCGCCATGAATATGGCTTATGCTGCTGACACGGCGTAAAGAAACCAATCAATCAATCCGGTAAATTTTAAGAGGCTTTGATATAAGCTGCTGCACCTGAGCGAGTGACTGCGGGTGGAAGGAAACTATGACCATGATGGATCCCTGCGTGTTTGTTCGCAGTGTCAGTTGTCGCCAGTGACCGCTCCGCTTTACTGGGTCGTAAGCGGCATAGTGCGAAGTCTCCTGCAAGTAGTTCTGCATTGCCTGAAAGGACCAAATTAAAATTAAAATAACAAATTTAAACACACAAATAAAATGATTGTGAAAACAGCAGCGCCTGCAAGCACCACATAAAAAGAAAAAAGATAAACATAAAAATAAATTAACAAACATAATGACCTTCTGAATAAAAATAATAAAAATGAATAATAAGGTCCAAAATGAACACAAAAAGATTGATAAATTCCACGAAATAAGTACCTCCAGAACAAAAATAATAAAAGGTCCAACAAAACATACACAAAAAAGGATTTGTTTAAAGTAACCTAAAAACTAAGAAATAATAACACCAGTATTTAAACAAAAGTAACCATGAGCACAAAACCGAATTACCATAAAGTTGGATAATCTGATGAAACCATAAAATTGTCTAAACCAAAACACTTGCCTATATTTGATTCTACATATCCAATTTAGACATTGATGTAATCATTGAGCATTTATTGCTGCACAGAAGGAATGTTACGTCAATATAATAGAACTTGTCAATTCTGCAAGTCATATACACGCCAATGACATCCAGCATTTCGGTGTGCACACCATTATTTTTTTTAGCTTTAACTTCAGATATTGCCAATGTCAGTAATTTTCTAATCAAAGTTACTCCAAACTCAAGTTAAATAATTCGTAATGATGAACCTAATATATTTATCTAAAACATATAATACAAATTCTAAACCATCGGATTATGCAACTTTAAGAACAAAGAGTTCCATCGATTAGTCGCACATTTAATTAATTATATAATTTTACATTTAAATTTCACTTATGGGTGGTCAGTTACTACCCCAGCACTGTCTCAGGACAGCGCTGCTGAACGACCCATTAGAAAAAGTGTCGGAAGGCCGGGTAAATGTAATCACAACATAAATTCCTAATCTAAGAAGCAAAACCAATTCTTCACTTATCTATTTATATTTACCCGCTACTTTTGAAGGAAGAATTGATTAAATAATCTAGATTAATAGCCTTTAATAAAACTCATATCGAGAGCATTCTGTGGTCGTTATCTTGTCTTTTTTTGCATTCTCTGCCATTTCATTAACTCTGTGCCAATACAGATAAACAGTGCGCACTGGAACCATCAGCATCACAGTTAATTCCTATTTGAAGCAGTTGTTGCTTAGATTTAGCCGTCATTGTCATTCGCCCCTGCTCTGGGTGGGGGTGAATGTTTTATCTAGGAGGCGGTGAGATAGGGTGGTTCGGCTGCGTTACCTTGGTGACTTTCTTCATCAATTCGGGAACGTGGACACACTCGTCTACCTCCACGACCGTCACGAGACCCTTGTTGTAGCGTCCCATCCGGAACCCAACCGTGTTATCTGCACGAACACACCAGGAGTCAGTGGAGGGATCAGGTTGGGTGTATGTGTGCAGGTTGGGTGTATGTGTATGTGTGGGGGGGGGGGGGTGAGGAGGGGTAGAGGATGGGGGAGGGGAAGAGGTGGAGGATGATGACGGGGAGGTGGAGAAGGACGAGGTGGTGGAGGGAGGTAGGAGGGGGGGGGGAAGTAGAGGAGGGGGGGGAATTAGAGGAGGAGAAGGGGGAAAGTGGAGGAGGAAGAGGAAGAGGAGGAGGAGGAGGAGGAAGAGGAGAAGGGAGGAGGGGCTAGGATGTGTGGCAGTGGGTGAGTGATGGACTGAGTGGGGGTAGTGAGTTTTTTATTTTGTTTGTTTTCCGTCCTAGCAACATATAGTCATATCAGGACGGCGATTGAGTGAGTGAGTGAGTGAGTGAGTGAGTGAGTGAGTGAGTGAGTGAGTGAGGGGATTGGTATTGATAATTGTATGCCTTTATCTGACTCTTAAAGCTTTAATAATTCTGTCATTTTCTTATAAATCCATCCACTATTTAATTGAATTCATGAGAAGGCACTAGCGGGATTGTCTGTCTGTCAAAGCTGGCAATGTCACTCACCTTCTCCCGCGGGGCTCATTCCAATGGTGAATTCACATTTGTTGCGATAGCCATAAATATCCGGCTGAAAAAGACAACCAAAGCGACTTATGGAACAAGTGTGATGACGTTAGTCTCCCTACCCAAACCTCAGAACTGAAGATGGAAAAGAAATATAAGACTGCTGGAGTGTCGGTACAGACTTTTTATTTCCCTCCAAGAGGTCAGGTGACAGTCAGCAACTGACCCCGAGGCATGCGTTAGTGTGAATGGGGCGCCACGTGCTATGGGACGCACGCCACGACGCGCCACGCCACGCCAATGTTAACATGTCTATTGTAAATTATATTATTATTATTATTATTATTATTATTATTATACTTGTAAGGGTGCTGAAGATCAGCTTTCCCGGGGTGCCAGCAACCTCAGGGCCAGTTATGTTAGTGGAGAAAGCTGGTCATCTGACCACTGGTGGTTTGGCGATGGTCTGGTATAAATAGCTGACCAGTCCCCTACGCTAACGCTCCGCTGCGGTAGCCGGGGGAGTGCGGTAGGAGAGCGGGGCAGTGTTCAGGCATATCTGGCCGCACTACATACGTAATGGATTGGAATTTAATATTAATACTTCCGGGGAAGGGGGAAGGGGAAGGGGAAAAGGGAAAAGGGGAAAGGGGGGGAAGGGGGGAAGTGGAAAGGGGAAGGGGAAAGTGAAAAGGGAGGAAAGGGGGAAGTGGAAAGGGGGAAGGGGAAAGTGGAAAGGGGGAAGTGGGAAAGTGAAGGGAAGGAAGGGGAAAGGGGGAACTGGAAAGGGGAAAGTGGAAAGGGGGAAGTGGAAAGGGGGAAGGGGGGAAAGGGGGAAGTGGAAAGGGGGAAGTGGAAAGGGGGAAGGGGGGAAAGGGCGAAGGGGTGGAAGGGGGGAAGGGGGGAAAGGGGTGGAAGGGGGGAAGGGGAAAAGAGGGGAGAGAGGGGAAAGGGAGAGGGGAGATGGGAGATGGGAGAGTGGAGAGGGGAGAGGGGAGAGAGAGTTAATTGAATGAGAATTTAGAATATTCGTACCGACTTCTTGATGGGCTCCAGGATACAGATCAGACCTTTGTTTATGATTCTGAAAGATTAAAACGAAACAGTTCTAGATTATCACGAATGAATTGAAATAGTCTCTTGGCAAAATAAACACGGAAATAGTCAGCGAGTAGACACAACACTGACAACAGAACGCTGTCCAAGCAGAGTGTGTACTAACTAAACATAGAGAAAGGGGCTAAGATTATGCATGGAGAGCACTGGGTGAAACCTAATTACCGGTCTTTTCGTGGGATTCCCTGCCAGTGCTAATCCTAGAGCTAGAAATTCCACATTTTCATAGAAATCAGTTCAGCGGCGCCGATATCGGTCAGCTGACAACCCAATGCTGGCCCGTCAGCCAACCCAACACCGAAAATAAGTAGAATATGCTAATATTGTATAACATCTTAGAACTACAAATTACTACAACAAATGGCGGGAATCTGTGATGTCGAGGGGACATCTTTCATCGCAGTGGTAAAAGAAAGTATTGGTTCATAACTCCATGCTAGTTATGGCTGGAACCATGTTTCCAGTATTCAGGGATGAAAGTGGTCTCCGGGGCAAAATAGCAGAAATGCTGATATTCTCTCATAGGTTTAGCATTGTCAGGGAATCGCGGAAAATTACATATATGTAATAAACCCGACTTCCGAGAATTTTCCGCGTATATATACGTTTGAAGCACGTATTAGTAGCATACGCTGATAATGCTGTGCCATTTGAAGCACGTTGTAGTAGTATAGACTGATAGTGCTGTGGCATCTGAAGCATTTATTAGTAGTATACGCTGATAGAGCTGCTGCTTTTAAACAACGTATTAGTAAACACTTATAGCTACAGGAAAAATCCGTGGAAATCCGCGAAATCGTGGAGATCTTTCATCCCTGAGTATTCGACTCAGTCACATAATCCTGATGCTGAGTAACCACTCCTTGCCATATCCTAGTAATGCCGAGTGTAGATAAGGTGGTGACAAGCATAAAATCTGGATGTATTTGTTTGACTCAGTCGGGGATTGAGCCAATGACATGCTGCACGACGATGAGCGGACGCAATAACCACTAGTTTGTTTGTTTGTTGTTGTTTTACGTCCTAGCAACATCTAAGGTCATATCAGGACGGGTACCGACTTGTGACAGTGCGCACTCATGGCGACTTTATAGTGCTGACCCACTGGAAAACCAGGCCGCCGGCACCATGACCTGGTATCCCACTCAGTCACATTATCCTGACACTGAGCACACCAGTCCTTGCCTTATCCTAATAATGCTGAGCGTCTGGCTAGGAAGCAACAAGTATCAATTTTAAAGTCATTGGTTTGACTCGACCGGGACTCGAACCCACAACCCCACGATCTACCAGCACGGGAGACGGACGCTCTAACTCATTCGGCCATCCCGTCTGGATAACCACCAGTTCATCACGGTTAGTTGAAAAGCGGAAGGAAAACATGAGACTTTTTGGTCAGACAAAATTTCACAATTTAAAAGTTAGTAAAGCACCCCTTACCTTTGAACGCCTAGATACTTGTTGACCAAATAATCATAGTTGTTTTGTTGCACATCACGGCCAAGCTTTTTCAGAAAAACTTTGATTTCATCTTGTTTTTTCTGAAAGTATTAAACAAATGAATAAATAAATAAAATCAAACAATCCTATCAACATTACATCGATGAAGACATATCAGTATGGTAACTATGGTAACCGCAAACACTCTAGAATCTACACTCAAAGCAGAAATCACCCATCCAAATATAATTTTTTTATTTAACCCCGCACATTGATTTTTATCATCGGCTATTGGACGTCAATCATATGGTCATTCTGACATATTTCTTTTGGAGGAAACCCACTGGCGCCACAAAAGACCCCTTGCTGATAAGCAGCAAGGGGTCTTTTATATGCACTTTCCCACAGGCAGGACAGCACATACCACAGCCTTTGATGAACCAATTGTGGACCACTGGTTGAAACAGAAAATAGCCCAAACTGCAAATAGGTTCAGTGAGCAAGATCGATTGGATGACCCACACCTTCACAGGTGGACACTCTGCTGCCTGAGCTACGTCCCGCTCCCACCAATCCAAATCAAGAACGATCACTAAGGCCTAACAAAAACAATGTGCTTCCAGTTGCATGACCGACCTTGCAAAATGTTGCCGACCGTAATTTCTTTTCCGATGAAATTATTTCATCTTTTAGAAATAAACCCTTTCAGACCATCACAGATACCTGGTGATAGGGAGTTTCTGGCTTCAATGAAAATTGCCTGACAAATTACATGCGTTGTACTGTTTGTGTACATCAAATTATATCACGGTCAAGGGATTCAGGGTAAATTTTTTTTTTTTTTTAAATCCATACATAAATAGTATTAGCTTATTTGTATGCTGTATACAAAAAATAAACCACAAAACTTCGGCTTTCAAAGCTTTTCTTGGATTTCAGAATTTCAGATAAGGGATTGGGAACTTATAGATGAGCCTGTCTCTTTTTTTTGTGTCCATTGTAACGATTGACACAAAACAGCACAGAAACGGTTACACTGAAAACACAAGGACATTTCCTTCAAATCAATATGTATTCTATTGGGATTATGAAACACCATGTAAAAAACTAATCAATTTATCCTGAGCAAATGCATAAGCAGATAGTATGTTGATCGTTACAATGGACAAAGTTTTGCTCCATATTGCTTAGCACCTTTTGAGACAGTCTCAGGTCTATACAATAGCAAGATACATAAGCAGCTTGTTCCAATGGTGGCACCTTCTAGTGTCTCCAACGAACACCCATAGGTAAGCGTAGAGAGGCCAGAATTATATTCAGCGCCATCTGTCAACTAACGCAAAATTGTGGAACGACATTGCGCAGACTCAGGAAAGCAACATGGATGTAAGACCAAATAAAATATTTTTAAAATTGGTGAGGGCGGGTGGAGTGAGAAATGGAAAATGGAGTGGGGAGGGGGGAATGGACAGGGTGGTGGGGGAAAGGAATGGAGAGGAATTTGAGGGGTGACAGGGAGGGAACTGGGTAGGGGAGGGAGCAGGATCGAGAGTGGAGCAGGGATGAAGGTGATCTCCGGGAAAAAAAGCGGAAATGCTGATATTCTCCCATAGGCTTAGCATTATCAGGGAATCGCTAAAAATTCCCGGAAGTCGGGTTTCATACATATTGGAATACGCTGATAGTGCTGCGCCATTTGAACCACGAATTAGTAGTATACGCTGATAGTGCTGTGCAGTTTGAAGCACGTAACAGTAGTATACGCTGATAGTACTGCGCCGTTTGAAGTCATTAGTAGTATATGCGTTTGCACCACATATTAGTATATGCTGAAAGTGCTTCAGCATGAAACAACGTATTGGTTGGTTGGTTGTTGGATTTTTATGTCCTGGCAACATCTAAGGTCATATGAGGACAGGCGCAACGTATTAGTATACACTTATAGCTACAGGAAAAATCCAGTAAATCAGCGAAATCGCGGAGATTTTTCATCCCTGGTGGAGGAGGTTGGAAGACGGAGGGTGTTGGGAGTGTGGGAGGGAGGTTGCTGGATGGGGAGGAGAGAGGGAATTAGGGTGGAGAGAATGACGGGGGGCAGAGGGGAGGGAGGAAGAGTGAGGAGACCAGTGAAATACTGGGAAAAAACGCCCACCATCGCCAGATTTCTATTTCAAAAGGACCATCACCAATTCTTTTTAAAATTTGGCCTAAGTTTTTTTAGTTTTTTTTTTAATTAAAGAAATAATGAATTAGTTACCTGTAGCTGTTCCTCGTAGGGCATATGGTAAAACGGCGTCACCACCTGATTTAGCCTGCAGAAGTCAATTTAATTGATTAGAAGATGAATTTACTAGAATAAGCATGGTACAAAGCATCTTCAGTGAGTATCAAAGGTTTGTTTCTTTGTTGTTGTTTTACATCCTAGCAACATATATATGGTTATATCGGGATGGGCACTGACTTGTGACAGTGTGTGCACTCATGGTGACTTTATAGTACTGCCCAACTGGGAAATCAGGCCGCCGGCACCATGACCCGATATCCCACACATTCACATTATCCTGATACTGTGCTAACCAGTCCTTTCTCTATCATATTAATTCAAATTAAAACAGCAAAATTCAGGTTTACCTGCTTCTTTAGTTGTTGCAGCTGTGCAAGTGGCAACAGCTACAACTGGCATGGTTTTGTTTTGTTTTGTTTTGTTTGCGTTTCACATCCTAGCAACATCTAGTAATATAAATCAGGACGGGTACTGACCAATGACAGTGCACACTCATGGTGAATTTATAGCGCTGCCCCATTGGGAGACCAGGCCCCTAGCACGACGACCATTCATCCCACTGAGTCAAGATTATCCGGAAACTGAGCAAGCGAGTCCTTGCCCTATCTAGCAGAGTGCTAGGCTAGCTAGTGATAAGTATAAATCTGGTAAGTCATTTGTTTGACTCGCCGGGGTTTAGCGGGGGGGGGGGGGGTATGGGAGGGATACTCCAGATCTTATTAAACGCGATAATGCTTTGATCACTATCCCAAATCGGTTATCAGATTAAAATCGGATAGGTTGCGTCCCTGTAGGTCATCAAGGTGAATACACTGTTTAGATGCCCTTTAACTGAGAAAACTAAAAAGGATGCAAAGAAGGCAAAGAAAACCAGTTGTCCTACAAGAGACTATGGTATGCGCATACTTATCCTTTGCAGTGGGTTCCTGCTTGTCATCTTTCGCCATTTTCACCTGAGGTCCAGTTTCAGCTTCAGCTTCTGAAAATGTTCAAATGTTCAAATGTAAGCAATGCTTTAGGCAGGGATGAAAGTGGTATCCAGGAAAAACTCCGGAAATCGTACATATGGAATTCCAAGGCTATTTCAAGGCTGTTTTTGATAGGAATTGACCAGACGGGATGGCCGAATGGGTAGAGCGTCCGTCTCTCGTGTTGGTAGATCGTGGGTTCGAATCCTGGTCGAGTCAAACCAATGACGTACAAATTTATACTTGTCGCTTCCTAGCCAGGCACTTGTCATTATTAGGATATGGCAAGGACTGGTCTGCTCAGTGTCAGGATAGTGTGTCTGAGTGGGATATCAGGTCATGGTGCTGGCGGCCTGGTCTGCCAGTGGGGCAGCACTATAAAGTCGTCTTGAGTGCGCACTGTCACAAGTCGGTACCAGTCCTAATATTACCTTAGATGTTGCTAGGACATAAAACAACAAACAAAGGAATTCAAGACTATTTTCATTTGGCAATTTAACACTAATTTAGATGGGGCAAATACAGTTTAAGACTTTTCAATACTTTCCAGGTCCCGTACAGACCATGTGTATGTTTTCCCCGCAAGTAATACTGTCCAGAGTGTTGATATCACAGGTTAAGCAATTCAGGGAGAGGAAATTCCTGCACAAATACATTAAAGTTGCATAATCCGCTGGTTTTGAGTTTTTGTCATTTTCTGAGATGAATATACTACTAGTTTAGTTTAGTTTAGTTTAGTTCAGTTCGAGCATGTGGTGCTCAGGCCAGGTCCGCCATGGTCATCTAGTGTCATTTCCAGCAGTGAGTTAGTGTCCGTTATTGTCAGGTTGGTATATCCTGGGATTCTTGGTAGATCTGGGATGGTTCGGAGATATTTGTCCAGTTTGTGTTTGAAGCTGTCTGTCTTCTTCTCTGATTGTTTTGATCGCACAGCTAGTTTGTGACTCTCTATTTTTGGAATCCTACAGTGTCTTCCCTTTCTTTGAGATATATGGTATTTAATTCCTGGGTTGGGCACTTTTCCTTCTATTATTTTACAGATATATATGATTCTGTACCCTTCCATTCTTCTTTCTTATGAGTTAAGTTTGAGTAGTTTGAGTCTGTCCCAGTAGTTGTGCTCAGATAGAGTGGGGATTTTACTGGTGTATTTTCTTTGAACTTCTTCTACTTGTTGCATTTCTCCAATTTTGTGCGGAGCCCAGAGCTGGCTACAGTAATCCAGATATGGTTGGACTAGACTGTTCCAGTGTTCGCATGGTTTCTTGGTTCCATGTCTTAAATGTATGTTGGATCCATCCACACATTTGATTTGATTTATTGCATACTTTTGTGATGTGGTGAGTGAATGTCAAAGTATTATTAATCATAATACCTAGTTCCCGTACACATTGTTTCTCTCCAATTTGATTTTTGAGAGGGCCAGTGTAGTAGGTGGTACCTTTGATGTCTTGGTTTTTTCCGTATCTGAGTAATTCAAACTTTTTCTCATTGAAGAGCATGTTGTTTTCTTGTTGCCACTCATATACTATTTGTAGGTCAGATTGGAGTCCTGCTACGTCTTCCTCTGATGTTATTCCATGTGAGATTCTAGTGTCATCGGCAAAAGACGAGACATTGCTGGATATTTTCCCATCAATGTCGATTAGGAGGATTAGGAAGAGAATTGGTCCTAGTACAGTTCCTTGCGGTACACTACTGAGGACATCCAGAAGTATAGATTTAGCTCCATTTATATTGACTGCTTGTGATCTGCCCTTGAGGAAGTTATGTATATAGCTTCCCAGTTTTCCTCCTATCCCCAGAGATTTTAGTTTGTGACAAAGTATTCCATGGTCCACTTTGTCAAATGCCTTGGCCAAGTCTAAGTAGATAACATCTATATTGTTACCCTTTTCTTGCTCATGTAGGATTTTATCACAGTGTTCTAGTAGTTGGGATAGACATGATCTCCCTGCTCTGAATCCCTGCTGAGTGTTGTTAAAGAGATTATTCTCCTATAGAAAGTCAACCAGCCTTGATCAAATAACCCTTTCAAATGTTTTAGTCAGGTAGGAGGTGAGTGATAAAGTCCTGTAGTTCTTTGGCTGTGCTCTACTGTCTCCTTTATGTATTGGTGTGATCATAGCTTGTTTGAGAACCCATGGTATCTGGCCAGTATCCAGAGAGGTACGCCAGATGATGTACAGTGGTTCAGCCAGTGTATATTTGCATTCCTTTAGTAGTTTTGCAGAGAATGCCTCTGGCCCTGGCGCTGCATTTGATGATATTGTGTCAATTGCCTTTATAATGTCTGCAGGGGTGAAGTCAAAGTCTTCTACTTCTAGTGTTGGCATTGATCTTTCTGCATTTTGGAAGAATGTTTTGGCATCATGAACCATTTTGTCCAGTTTTGGTTCACTGAACATATTATGGTATTGTCGGTTTAACATTTCTGCCATGGCTTTGGGGGTCATTGACATATTTTTCGTTTTCGTCAATGAAGGGACCCACTGTTGATTTTGTCTTACAGTATTTTGCTGCAAAACTGTAGAAGTATTTGGATTGACTTTAATTGTTTCTACAGCTTTTATTTCCTCCTGTTCCCGATCCATATCATAGGTTCTTTGGAGTTCATTCTCAATATTGTGTATTTTTTGATAATTTTGTTATGTTTACTTTGAAGTAGCTGTTGTTAGTTGCTTGTTCCTCATGAGAATTCTATTTCAAGGGATTTTGTTCTTTTTTGGGGGCTGCGGTCCAATTTCCTTGGGATGTTTTTGTCACATGCTATTTCAATAGTCTATGAAGAGGTTGAGCTTCTGGTTAATTCCGAGATTTGCCATCCTTGTTTGCCAGTCATCCTTGTTTGCCAGTCATCCTTGTTTGCCAGTTTGCCAATTTGCTTTGTTGTAGTCAAATTTAGCCAGGGTTGGTGTTTCATGGCTTTCATCCATTGGTGGTTTCTCATGACCATAGTTTACGCCTATATTTATGATATTGTGATCAGTTACAATTGTTGGTTCCACATTATAGTGATGAACAGGATTAATGTTGTTACTGAATGCCAGGCTTAGAATGTTCTTTTTTCTAGTTGGTTTCATTATGAATTGATTCATGAAGTGGTTGCTGGCTTGGTTTAGAAGAAGTGCGGCTTTGGCAAATTCCTCCTTGGTACTTCCAGCAAGTAATATTCCACTAGGCCATTCCATGTTTGGGAAATTGAAATCTCCAAATAGCAGTGTATCTGGGGTTGGAGACCACTGATGATTAATACATTCACTACACCTGTTTATAATTCAATTCAGTTCTTTATTTCAGACTCAGGACTATGGCAGTTACATAATTTGGTCCATAGTAGGTAGATATAAGTTTATACCAATGCCTCCATATGGCAGATGTAAATCTGAGATCAGTCTCTTTTTACAAGTCCCTGTATTATAGCATTTTCTGACTTGTCAAGTCTAGTAATACATTTGAATATTAGATTCCTGATAACAGCCTTGAAGGCTGGCACATCAATATTGGCAAACAGTTGACTAGCACTGTGATACCTAGGTAGATGGAGTAATAACCTCATGTCATTATATGCTACATTCAGTTTTCTAATGCTATACATTCTATAGTTCCACCAAATCTGGGCAGTATACAAGGGAGTACAGAAAGTTCTAAATAAATTTACCTTCACACCAGCTGTACACATATGAAATTTTCTGATGAGCATATTTCCCTGAGCATATAACTTGCGACACTGTCTATTAATATCCCTGTCATCTCTAAAGTCATCAGTCATAAAGTGTCCTAAGTACTTGACTTCAGTAGAGATTGACAGGGGAGCACCAGTTGGAAGGGTTCTGACATGGCATCACCCCACCTGAGTACCATTGATTGGTGCGAATACCAAAATATTAATATCCTGAAGAGATAGCCTGGAGTACCACGCTGCACTAGTTTTTCAAACAGTTTTGCATGATTCACTCTATCAAATGCCTTAGAGGCGTCAATAAAACAAAAACATAGTAGAATCTAAACTATGATACTTCTATATAATCGCCTTAAGAGCATAAATGCACATATCTGTCCCATGCTTTCTCTAGGAGCCATATTGATTATCATTTGTTTTTAAATACAACTCCAGTCTATCTAGCAGTACATTTTGAAATATTTTGGATAAAATACTAGCAAGTGCTATAGGTCTATAGTTATCCTTACTGTTAATCCTTCCCATTTTGTCCTTAATTACTGGTACAAGAATAACAGAGATCATAGTATCAGGCAGTATGTAAGCCTGTGAGGCACATAGCTAACATGGAAAAAACTCTTGAGCTGGCATATTTGAGATGCTCTGCATAAATATTGGCAGCACCACAAGTCTTGTTACTATCAAGTTTTAATATGGCATCCCTGATTTCCTTAGCACCAACATATATATCATTACAAATTTTGACATTAAACATAACACTAGCAACATTACTGCATACAGTTAAATAACTCTTTATAATTATTTTTTCAGAGCTCGGCTATCTTCTCACACCCTACCAAACCATCAATATTTGTGGGAAGTGGTGTTTTACTATTGTCTATCAATTTGACCTCTTTCCAGAACTCTTCTACATTGTTATTCTGCAGCTTAGTGGCTAAGGCATCTCTCCTCATAGCATCCACATTGTATTTAATGTATCTTAAAGCATATTTAAAACGGGAATTTGTCCTCTTTTTCATTTCAGAAATACAACCCTGCCTGGGTTTACCCTGTTCCTTCCACAGTAAGAAGGCTTCTCTTGCAGCTTTGTGAAGGTCTGCTACATGTATATTCCACCCTGGATGGCACTGAGTGTTACATTTAGGGAAATTATACAATGGCTTACTTGACAGCTTAAGGGCCTTTACAATGTTTTCATAAAAACTACACAATTAATCTGCATGTTGAGAAACCTTACAATGCACATCTCTACACATTGTGGGTATTTTAACATTTTGCAAGAGAGTTTCAGTATTTACACTATATTTACGAATCTCATCTAGTTTTATTCTGGACCAGTCTAATTTGCATTTATTGCAGCCGTTTGTAGTCCTTGACATATCAGGTACATTGATTATATTCAAGGTCATACCTAAAGGTATAGGATCTGTGGTGGCATATTTATAATAAATTTCCATTCTTTGTATTGCATCATGAGCATCAGATGAGCTAACGCAGTGGTCCAGCCAGGAGACTGTCTCCCAGTTACTCACAAAAGTAAAGCTATCTAGTGGTAAGAGTTGTTGACTTAATAGTAGGTATCCCAAGTGAAATTTTGTATGAGTTCGGAGTTTGATATAAATGATTCCATCTGTTAGTATATGCAATTCGAAATACAATGATACTTCATTTGTCAAAATCGGTCAAGTATTAAGGCAAATACAGCCTTTTTAAATTTTACTAACCCTACTTGAAATCGGTCACGCTGCAAAGTCTAAAAGATAGCATTTTTGATGGTCTCCAAAATTTAAAGGGATCACCCAGCTTGCTCCACAAGGCAGAGGCTAAGAGTCCCTGGTCTGTACACAGTGTATATACAGTTACAGGTGCATGGGGTGGCTAGTTTAAAAAATATAGACCTTCAAACTTGGTAAAAATAGCATTTTCCTTGAATTCACCATTTGTGAAATTAGGCCCCAGAGCACTTTTTCGAGTGCGCTGGTGGTAAAAATTGCCACCCAAATTGATTCTTTTCTAATTATCCCGGGCCTATGGGGTAGTGCTAGTAACTCTATTTTTTTTCAAGGCCCCAAACCATGGGGAACAATTAAAATAAATAGGCTGAAAACACCCGAGAGCCAGTTTTGGCAGGTGATAAAATTTGGTGAAAAACTGGCTTTTTGGAAAAGTTTGAAAAATCACAGAACAAAAACTGTACAATGGAATTGGATGAAATTTTCAGGTGCTATTCATCTTTATCAGATACTTCAATACATCCATAACAACATACATTACAAAACAGTTAAATATTTTATAAGTGAGGAGAAAGAATGCACATTTTACCAAAATCATGAAAAATGTTGAGTTTGAAAAAAATTATAGCTCCCAAAATTAAAACTAAGGAAATGAGCAGTGGAAATGAGGAAGACCAGTTCTCCTGCTTAAACTAATAATGTATCCAAAAACAAATTTTAAAACAAATTAAAAAAAAAAAAGTTTAAAAAAAACAACCCAAAAAACCATTTTTAGTCATTAAATCGCCGTGCGCATGAGCGCCATAGGTTCGCATGAGCGCTGATAATTATGATTGGACAGGAAATTAAATTCTCTTTAATTCAATACCAACTTTTAATGGTTTTTAAATTATATTTTCAGTAGAAAATAGCACTTAAAATGGAAATTTTTGTAACTTCAAATTTCAATCATTTTTTTTGCATTTTCTCTAAAATTAAAACATATAGAGTTTTATATGAATGGAAAGCTCGGAATCTCACCTATCTAGGGGTATTAGTACCTTTTTCCTGGGTACTTTGATCAACAAATGGCGTTGTTGCACAAATTGGATGTACACTAGCTAATTCTACTAGGGATACCATGACACATCTCCACCTGGGAAATTACATGGTTTGAGAGTGAAAAATGGGAGTTGGTGGTAGTTTATATTTAGCTATATCAGGCTTATTTATTTGAATAATAAAATGAATCCAAGACCAGGTTAAAGGTAAGAGAACAAAGGTTGTTTCTGCTGTAATACATTTGTAAAAGTCCTTTGTGGTTTGTTTTGGCAAGGTGTTGAAGTGGAGCATTTTTTGATAGAATTTGGCATATTCAACAAGTAATCAGCCTGGGTTTGGGGTACCTATTAATAGTACAAATCCATAATCTTAGCAGGAATTGAGCAAATGTTTAGCAAACATAGAGTGACCATCCGAGCTGTCAGCATTATAATCACCCATCACATATACACAAGTAGTATCTAGATCTTCAACAAAAGCTGATATATGAGCCATTCTATTAATAAACTCATTTTCATTGTCCTTTGATTCATATGGCGTGTAGACATTTATTATCACAATTTTCTTACTCTCAATATTGACTTCAATGCCAATGGCCCACTCAACATTGAAGTGCAGCTCTTTTATTACATGTTCAATTTTTGTATTCCATAGAATGGCCACCCCTCCAGGGGCATGCCCATGTAGTATTTTATCTGTTATCGATTGTTGATTCACCAATTCCATGAAATTTGTATGTATAGAGTTCAGGCCTCCCAGGTCCTGTTTGCTAAGCCAAGTCTCCTGTAGACAGATGATATCATGGTCTTGACACAGTTTCTCTAAAATTAAGCTTCTGGTTTTGTCAGATTCAGATTGGCCGAGTTTCAGGCCCCTGCAGTTGTAGGTTACAGTCTTGAAAATATTTTAACTGATCGCACCATGTACAGGCTGATTAGGTCTCCTGACCTCAACTCCTACAGCACCATGCTCATTGTTCTTGTCATTTTGATTGGGTAGTCTCACCTCACCTTGATCAGAGTTCCTGATGTTTACTGCTTCTGTACCATGGCGTGGTCTCCTCGGCTCATAGTACCTCCGCACATGAGCACCTGTCGGCCAGATACTAGGGTCATATAATACCTTGGGGTCCACACATTCTGCTGTTACCTGGAATGAGGCAAATTGCTTCCTTTCCGTTTCACTCTTGCGGCATTGAATTTCCACGTTCAGCTTCCCCTTCAGGTAGTCTCTTAATGTGGCTGCCTCCAGGTCAGGTTGTGAACTTGGTTGCGAACACATTCGCAATCTTGGTTTGGACTGTGGCAATATTTGTGATGTTGGCTGTGCCAACAAGCGCAGATTTCTTCCTGTCTTTCTTCAGCATAGTTCCGGAGTGGTCAGGCTTATGGTTTTGTTGTACCTGTGGTTTCAGCTTCTTACATTTGACAACATCAGTCCAAGGTGGTAGTTACTTGCTCATCTGCATCTTGTCCAGGCCTAGCCTCATTCACACTAGTAGCTGTCTTCACAGATGTTTCTGTCGTGTTCTCCCTTGCTGGTATACTGAGATCCTTGTAGAAGGGATCATCAAGGTGTCTTTCCAGCCATTTCATTCTGGAATCAACGCCTGTGGCATTTGCTGTCAGGTCAGCTATTGTCACATTTTGGCAGTCTACTGTAGCCTGCATGACATCTAATGCACTTTGTGTCTTTTGTATTTGGCTTAAAAGCATGGTTACCTCTAGACTATCAAAGCTGATTGGTGGCAACTCACCTAAGTCCTCTGGTGTACAGACAAAGATTGGGATGTCTGTCCCCTTTTCCTGCAGCACTTTGACCATGTCACGTGTGTGCAAAGTTGCAGCCTTTTCCCCTTTGTGTCCCTGATATCTGGATGTAGCACAGAGGGTAAACAATTTCTTCTTTGAGGCCTCAATGGCTTCCACCTTGTATGCACTCGTGATAACTTTTTCCAGTGTATATTGAGTCATTCCATTCAGCTTGTTCACAAGAAAACACAGCAGACCATCAATCACAATATCTTTTGGTCCTGGCTTTGCATTCCCATGGGGCATCCATCTTGTGTGTTTTCATCTGGGTCCTGTGTGCAGAACACCTGCACATTGCTACCTGTTGCCATATTCCTATTATCTCGGACTTATTTAGAAGGATATTTTGACAATATCAACTGCAAAATACTTGTCATGGTTCCAGCTCCTAGAGATGGTGTACACATTGGTGTGAGGTGACCTATGGTAGTGTCACTTCTTAAAATGCCCATCCAACTCTTTATCATTCAGTGTTTGGCACTTTGTAAACACCCAATTATCGCTCAAGATATGAACACATCGATGGCAGATTTATATCCAATCACAGATTCTACTGATCAGTTGTTCCTACCGTCCTCTGATTAATGTCCTGGAATTCTTCCTTAGGGCAGTTTGGTGGTCAGTACATTGTTATTAGTACCAGGTTTAAGTTTGTAGCTTTCACAATTATAGCACCGCAGTATTGGTTTGAGTGACTAAGTAGTTGTATACATGGCAGAGAATTATGCGGATATATGATTACCCCTCCATGGGATCTGTCTAGTCGATCATTTCTGAAAGGTGTGTATCCTTCTATTGATATTTCACTGTCCAATACCTCCTGTTTTAGCTGCGTCTCAGTCATGGGGAGAAATTTGGCATTGGATTGTTGTACCATTTCTTTTCGGAAAGGAACCTTACTTTGGTTTGATTTTGGGTAAAGTCCTTGAATATTGACTGTTATTATATCGGTCTGTTGTACATCTGTCCCTTCCAGGCCGTGGCTGTTTGAGGTTGCACTGCTGTCACATGAGCATACATCTGGTAGTTGGCTGCTTGTTGGTTCTGTGTCATTAAGCACTGTATTAGGTTTGACCTTGTTGAGACTATGTTGATCTTTATAATCTATCTTACTTTAGTTTGAAGTAACTTTTATTTTAAATGGCTAACTTTTGAGATATTTAAAGTGCAAACATGGCAAAAATTAATTTAGGCAAGCATGCCAAAACTATAGCACCCAATGCTTCTGCCGTTAAAGGTCAGGGATGAAAGTGATCGCCGGGAAAAAAAAGCAGAAATGCTGATATTCTCCCATATGTTTAACACTGTCAGGGAATCTCGGAAAATTTCCGGAAGTCGTGTTTCATATATATTGGTATACGCTGATAGTGCTGCGCCGTTTGAAGCATGTATAGTAGTAGTATACGCTGATAGTGCTGTGGCGTTTGGAGTATTTATTAGTGGTATACGGTGCTAGTGCTGTGGCGCCTGCACCACGTATTAGTATAGATCTACGCTGATGGTGCTGCGGGATTGAAAAATCCCGGAAATCCACGCAAACGCGGAGATCGTTCATCCCTGAAGGTTCTAGTACATAGACTTGGTATTCCCTTCTATGTGCCAACACATGCTTAAAAATTGCACTAGTATCTAAGTTAGATACGTATAATCAAATATAGGTCAGAGTGTGGTTTTGAAATATTGATGCTTTCATCGGACTATGCAGCTTTAATCTTATTGTCAAATAAAAATAATCAAATTTAATAAAGAAAAGAAAAACTCTCAAATCATCTAAGCTGCCATGGGTACACTCCATTAGTTCTTAGCCGGTGCCCCCATCTGGCACTGCTGCAGGTTTGTATCCGAGTGAACCCTGAGTTGAGACCGCTTTCAAAATGAGCTCACCCACATGGCCAGCATCATCTACATGCTCACCTGCAACCTGTACTTTTCCCACAATATAGACTATACTCCATAGTGCTGTGTGTGCCGCGCCACATCTGCAACCTCCACTTTTACAATTTCAACTCCCTATTTCACAACTTTTTGAAAGCACCGGCAAAAGAATGCTGCCTTCCTCACCTGCTTCGAGCTTGCGTTTGCGCACTAAAGGATCCGGAGCCGGCAGCGCCTTCTGCAAAGGGAAAGCACTTCAAATGTACAAACGTGGTTCTTTTACACTTTTAAAATTAATACGTTCAGAAAATATACAAATAACACTATTGGCTCGTACATATTTCAAAAGCTGCATCTGAAGAGCCATGACGTAATCATATTAAATATTAACTATTTTAGTTAGGATGAGTATTTAATAAATCAGCAGGTTATCCCAGTTGCTAGACAAAACTATTTCGGACCCATGTGAATTCTTTGGCGATGTTTCTATTCAGCAACGGGTTGTATGATTGAGGTATTTACGTCCTCTCGACATCCAAGATCTTACATCACAATAGTGATGTAAGTGTGCACTCATAGTGGTTTTAGTGCTGCCCCAGTGGCATAAATAATGATAATAATGATGATGATAATAATAATACAATAAAAAAGATTGTTTGGTTGGTTGTTGGAGTTTTACGTCCTGGCAACATATAAGGTCATATCAGGATGGGTACCAAGTTGTGACAGTACACACTCATGGCAAGTTATAGTGCTGCCCCACTGGGAGACCAGGCCACCAGCACCATGACCTTATATTCCACTCAGTCACATTATCCTGACACTGAGCCAACCAGTCCTTGACCTATCCTAATAATGCAGAGCACCAGACTAGGAAGCAACGAGTATACATTTTTAGGTCATTGGTTTGTCTCAACCAGGGTTCAAACCCGCGAGTTCGAATTTAACAATCTACCAAAACGGGAGACGGACGCTCAACTCATTCAACCACCCCCTTTGGTAATAAAATAACAAGAAGCATCTTCACAGAAGATGCAGAAGAACTGACCTTGACCAACAAGGTTTTTCCTTTCCAGTAATGGTCTGTACACTTGGTGATGGCTTCATCTCGGTCCGCATCGTTTCTGTCAATGAATCAATGAAAATGTGACCAATGGGTTTGTTTGTTGTTGTTTTAGGTCCTAGCAACATCTAAGGTCATATCAGGACGGGGGACCAATGGGTGATTTACTTTTATTATACATCTTTGTAATCAGATTGATTGATTGATGGTTGCTTTTCGCCGTATAGGCAGCAATGGCCATATTCACGGTGAGAAATGTTTGTTTTTTGTTTGAACCATCGCTTTTACATGTAAAAGCAGACAATCAATTATGTGCTAATAGACACTCATTAAATTAAAAAGCTCAGAATCATATATTTGTGGCCAAGGGAAACAGATTCCCATAGAAAAAGAAAAGTTTGATTAATAATTGATAGAATTTATATAGTAAACTATATGAGGTGGTACAATCCAGCTGCCCTCAAAAAGGCTAAAATGTTTTCTTGTTTTACTTTAGTAAAAAGGTCATGCATACTATCTGCAGTGTAGAATTGTTGGCGCTGGGCCAAAAAATCAACACAACTTAGTGAAATGTGTTTGAGTTTCAGCAGGGACTGACACCCAATACATTCAGGGGGAGGTTCCCCCTTGAGCAGAAAAGCATGTGTAAGCCACGAGTGGCCAATACGACAGTGGCTAAGGACCACTTGGGCCCGCCGACCTCCCGCATGAGTCTGTGGTGGTTTTCCCACAGATGGTTCAATTTCTTTAGGTTTATTAATGTTTTCATCCTACTCATGTTGCCATTTGGATTTTATGTGGGTGGCTATTAGTGGTTTCAGATCAGAGTGAGGGATCAGACACAGTTCAAGATCACTGTTCAGGGCCTTCTTTGCAGCCCGATCAGCTCATTCGTTTCCTTGTATGCCGGCATGGCCAGGCACCCAGCACAGGTGGATGTCATAACCATTCGTTGCCAGTTGGTTCATTTGATAAATGATTGTTGCAGTGAAAATTGAGCTCTGATCGGGCAAGCGTACACCAAATTTCTTTTGTTGGCAGACTGCCGCAGCAGCTACCCGGCTTTGGTCTTTCGAACCATCAGTGTATATGGAAAGGTGGTCTGAAAATTGGCCTTGAATCTCTGCATGCAGTCCTTGGTATTCGAGTGGATGTGTCCCAGACTTCCTTAGTTCTGTGAGTCGGTGGATAACCGACGGCTTCCTCAACAACCAAGGGGGTTTCATTCGGAGCCCCAGTGGCCGGATGTAATTTGGCCTCGCTTCATACCTGGATTCGTCATGTTGTTCGAATAGACAATTGTGTGCAGGATTCAATGCATTAATTTTTATCTTGACTACATATTGCATGGCCGGTTTGATTCTCCTGTTGTTAAGTGATGGTTTGTTGGCTTCGACATAGAGGCTCTGAACCGGTGAGGTGCGGAAGGCCCGAAGGGCCAGGCGCAGTCCCTGGTGGTGGACCATGTCTGGCAGCCCAATATATGATTTCCTTGCGGAACCGTATACTATGCTGCTGTAATCCACTCGTGACCGAACCAAGGTTCAATACACGGAGAGCATAACATCTCTGTCCGCTCCCCACTCTGAGCTGGACAGCACCATTAGAATATCTAGCGCTTTCAGGCATCTTGTTTTCAGGTACTTTATATGTGGCACGAAAGACAGTTTTGCGTCCAAGAATTTGGTTTCCTCAACGACTTTAATGGGATCCCCATCAAGGGTCAGCTCCGGTTCTGCATGCATTCTATGCAACAGGCAGAAGTGCATGCAGACTGTTTTGGTCTTGGAAAATTTGAATCCGTTCAGAACTGATCATCGATGGATCCCGTTTATGCTTAGTTGTAGCTGTCTCTCTATGACATTCATGTTAGCACCGCTGTAATATAAAACAAAGTCCACGAAAAGACTACAGGAGACCACTCGCTTTACAGCAGCAGCAATACCATTGACCTTGACCTCGAAAAGAGTCACGGCCAGTATGCTGCCTTGAGGTACTCCTAGTTCCTGAGTTTAGGCTGGAATAGGTAGTCTTGACACAGACTCAGAAATGCCTGAAGGCCAGAAAGTTCCTGATGAAAATTGGCAGGTGGCCTCTTTGTAATCAGAATGGTAAGATCTTTCTAACTACACCAGTTACAAATTAACTTCACGAAAAAAATAATTAGTACCTAAAATAAGACCCCAATACAAAAAGAAGGTAAAGCTTGTTTTATTCAAAGACGACTCGAGAGTACATGGATTTTCGAATAATCAGCTATTGAATGTCAAACATATGGTCATTCTGACATATTTCTTTGGAGGAAATCTGCTGTCGCCACATAGGCTAGTCTCACCGATAAGCAGCAAGGGGTCTTTTATATGCACTTTCCTACAGACAGGAGACACAAATTATGAATGACGCAAAATGCACTCACCTGAACGTGACGAAGCACTGCTGCATATTGGGGTCAATGATCTTCACTTTGACAGGCTTCAAACCCAGCGAGTGAAGGCGTTTTTTCAATTGCTACAAAATATGAGGCAAATAAATACAAGCATCCCGTGATACACAGATTCCTTATTTATTAGTAACACCCTACAGCGTTCGAAACAAGAGCTTGGCCGTTTGTCCCAGCCAAGTGAGAGTAGGCACGGACAAGCAGATTTTGACTTGAGCTTTTCTGTTGGACGTGTGAAAATGTACATTATTTATGACATTTGTTTTGTTTCATTTGTGTAGTTTTATCGCCATAACCATGGAGGTTAACTGAGATAATAAAGGTAAGTACTTGGACAATTGAAAATTCAGACGGACAAGTGAAAATTAAACCAGACTTGTCCTATGGATATGTAGTGATCTGCACTGACCTCTCAGGCAAGGAGCCACATAAACAGGTAGGCGTGGGTAGTATGGTGATATCAGGGAGCCTAGGTGGTGTAATGGTTAGCACACTGGCCCGGAATACAAAGAGATGTGGGTTCGAGTCCCACTCTAGGTGCAATATTTCCCATTTTCATCACCCCCGCGACAGATACGTGACTTTTGTGTGCTTATTTCTGCCTTATATAATACAGACTATGGGTGTTCCGAGTTCCGTTGGTCCCTCAGGAAACAGTGTAGCTGTGACCTAGCATGCCGGATCACAACTTATATGGCTGAAGGTGGAGAGGTGGTGAATACACCTACACCATGATACCTGAAGTGCTATTTAGGACACTTATACCAAAATAGCCATAGCTATTTAGGACAGTTCGACAAACGTAATAATCCTAGATATTTAGGACACTTAGACAAATACAATAGTCCTAGCTATTTAGGACACTTGGAAAAAGGTAATAATCCTAGATATTTAGTACACTTTGGCAAATATAATAGCCCTAGCTATTTAGGACACTTGGAAAAACATAACAATCCTAGATATTTAGGACACCTGGACAAACATAACAATAAGCCTTAGCTATTTAGGACACTTGGACAAACGCCATCCCCACCGGTTGCCGTCGTAATTAAAGGAACAAATTTGTTAAAAACTCACCCCAAAGCCGACTCGGAAAGGCAGGTTCTGTATTTCAATCTTGAAAATTTCTGAGGTAAACTTGCCATCCTTCGTATAAGCGTAAGGGTCAGTGCTGTCTTGATCTGCCATTGCCTCGTCTCCGCTTCCTGTCTCTGCAGCATCTACAGTGTTAGAATCAGGTGTCGCTAGATCACCGGTTTCCCCCACCGCCTCTGTTTCAGCGAGATTTACATCCGCTGAGGCAGCCACCTCCATCACCTCTTCTCCATCGGCATCTGTTGGTTGCGCCTCCTTGGTGGGCAAGTCGGCCATTGCCTCGGCTGATAGAACGTTGTTGTCGGCCATTTTTCGCGGCTAGTTTTAAAAATAAATAAATAAAAAAAAATCTTTATATTCAGCGATGAAAGTGATCTCTGGCTAAATTTAAAACAAAACAAGCGGAAATCTATGTCTATGATAAGGTGATTTGTAAACTGAGAGTGAATTTCTCTGAAAATTTGGATATTCTCTAATAGGCTTAGCACTGTCAGGGAATGGTGGAAAATTCCAGGAAGTGAGGTTTCATACATATTTGTACACACTGATAGTGCTGCAGCAATTGAACAATGTATTAGCATACGCTGCTAGTATTGCGGCGTTTGAACAATGTATTCATACGGGATTGCAGTACGGTAAAAACCGTCGAAACCTGCGAAATTGCGGGAGATCTTTCCTATATTTGGTATTTCTGAGCCCAGAAGAAGAGCGCCCCTCCCCACCCCTCATACTCAAACAAACGGAGACTCTATAAATCTGATTTTGTTGTTGCTCCCCTTGTTGTACTAAGTCGTATGATCTGCGAAAATATATCAAATATGAATTCCTTACTAAAGCTGCATAGTCTGATGAGAGCATCCAATCACTTACTTAAATTTGATCCTACATGATCAACTTAAATATTGGCGCACTTATTAAACATTTGTTGCTGAATAGGAGGGCATACTAAGTAAACTTAATAGAAGTTAAGAACCTGTTATTATTGAAGCCTAGGCTATGGTTTCCAGTATTTTGGTGTGCAGACAAACCTCACCAAGTCCAAGGCAAGAGACTCTTCTCTTGTCTTGAAGATTAATTTAGTATGTTTTCACTTCAAATATATCCAAAGTTAGCCATTTAGTAATTTACCATACAAGTTACTTCTCAAACCGGTGACTTTACCTAACTGTAGCCTACTAACTGCATTTTGAAAGCGCCGTTCGATTTTGACCATGCGCAAGGCGAAAGGGCTGGTTTAAAACCAGCGACCTTTTAAAACTGCAATACTGGTGTCGCAGTTTCAGCGCCCAGTCAGTTTCATGCGCATGCGTCAAAATCTAACATCATCGTCACTAACCTTATAAATTTAATATAATGTTTTTGGTAAAGATGTTTTCTACATGTGTACCAAGCGATTTGTTTCTAGGTGGTGTGGTTTTAGAGATATTTCACTTTTCCTGTATTTTCTGTATGAAGATTGCTAACGACCATTGACAATGCCTTGAGTTTGACGGTACGAGCAGTGCAAAACCTTAGTTTTATTCAAAATTAATACAAATCAAGAACCCTAACCTTATAAATTTAATACACTCTTTTTGGTAAAGATGTTTTCTATATGTGTACCAAGCGATTTGTTAATAGGTGGTGTAGTTTTAGAGATATTTCACTTTTGCTGTATTTTCTGTATGAAGATTGCTCACGACCATTGACAATGCCTTGAGTTTGAGTCTATACGGGAGGTGGAAACTGACCGGGTGATGCGGATTCCGAGGGACACCAGTTTGACAGGGACACTTCCATTGAAATGCATTGTTAACGGCCGTGAGCAAATCTTCATACAGAACAAGTCAAATATCTCCCAAATTACACCATGTAGAAAAAAATCGCTTGGTACACATATAGAAAACATCTTTACCATGAAGACTATATTAAATTTATAAGGTTAGGGTTCTGGATTTCTATTAATTTGTACTAAAACTTACGTTTTGCACTGCGCGTACCGTCAAACTGAAGGCATTGTCAATGGTCGTGAGCAGTCTTCATACAGACAATACAGAACAAGTGAAATATCTCTAAAACGACACTACCTACAAACAAATCGCTTGGTACACATATAGAAAACACGTTTAGCAAAAACATTATATTAAATTTATAAGGTTAGTGACGATGCTCTTCGATTTTGACACGTGTGCAGAAGCGATGTGTCCCTGGGAAACTGGTGTCCCTGGGAAACTGCAACACGGGCGCTGAAACTGCGACACCGGGTTTGTTCTAGACAGTTCGCCCACCGACGCACCGTGCATTTCGGTCTGTCCATCTAAAGACTAACGTCTAATAAATCTAACCATAACCATAACCCTGATTTAACCGTCTCTGGATTCAAATTAAATAGTATATTTACTATTAAATTTCGATCGGTTACGCTAAAACGAAGAAGCCACACTAGCTGACTAGGCGACTAGCGGTGAATATTTGTTACACTTTCAAGATTTGCTTCCTGCTTTAACCTACACCTATACACACACAATTGTGGCACGTAAATATTGTCTTAGCTATCTTACATTTGTTCATTCCAAATTTAATGGATACTTACATAAAAAGGATAGCAGTCGAACTATTTTAGTCTTAGAGAAAGTTTCACATGGCATTCATGGATGCTACCATTTTATTTACGACCAAGAACCGTTGTGTGCAAGACATTTGCGACATATACCATTACTTCTTCAAATGTTAGAAAGAGCTCAGTGTTATATATCAGGGTTATTTTTTACAGTAATAGTATCTGGATGCCATTTCTTCACAATAATCGCTATGTCGCAAATCAGGAGGAAGAACCGGAATGCGGTAATCTCAGCTTTCATTTTCAGCGGGAAAGTATCCTGATTTTTTAATCCATCTCCATCAAAGAACTAAAAATGGCTGACGATAAGGTAACTATAATTGTTATCTTTCTATTATCCTTTTAGATTGTGTTGAATGTCATATTTTTCATTGGCGTGACTTGCATTTTCCTTCTGTGACAATTGAAATAGCCGGTCCTTTCATGCTCCCCTATCTTCGCTCACAATTTCGAGTCCTCTGAGGACTTCCAGTGATGTTTTCATAAGTTTATTTATAATTTCATTGATCTAAATTTAGTACCAACCTGAAAGATAGCGTCCTAAGACAAGTGAATCCCTCTCAAAAACACAACGTATTGACCATGTTATGTCATTTTTAGCAAACTACATAACTTACGTCACAAACTCAGATCTGGCACTAAAAGAAAGTTGATAATGAATGTTGTGACAGTTTGCCATTGTTGATACATAGTAACATACATTGATGATACAAGCTGCGTTCATTTATACTGGGAATAAGTTGGTATAAAGTAATATTTAGACTTTTTACTCTGATATGGATATCATATGACAAAAGTTGATTTATTTGCGATAATTATCAATAATATATCCTCTCTCAGTGTCAGTCAACTTTGACTGATAATTGAAATTGCTACCCAATTTGTTTACCAACTTAGTTAGCTAGGTACATCACATGAAAATTTTAAAATTGTTGCACAGTACTGAAAATCGGTTGGTAGACAGAGCTCACTGAATAGATTAAAGGGTTTTTTAATTCGAGTAAATATGATTAGTCGTTCCAAAGTTATCTACGATTTAGTTTTCCTAGAAATCAATATTTTGTCCTATTGGTAAATAGCTCATAAGTTGTGACCATTTGTGTTCCAGGATAGGTACATTTCTTTGTAGTTTCTTTATTAATGGTCAGATCCTGATCAAACTTCACACCAAGGTTCATCTTCGTATGGCAAATCACCCCAGCTTATCAAAACTGATCCCAAAAAAATTAGATCACAGTAAAATGTAGGTTTCCATGGCAACCATAATGCAATCGCTCCCACCTACAATATGAGTCAACTGTAGCTGCTTTTAAAGAATGGTCAGATCCTGATGAAATTTCACATCACGGTTCTTGTTGGTATGGCAAATCACCCCAGCTTATCAAAACTGATGAAAAAAAATTAGATTACATAATAATGTAGGTTTCCATGGCAACCGTAATACAATCTTTTATGACCTTGGCACAATCAAAAACCTAAGCAGTTGTATTTAGGGTTACAGAACGGTATATTCACCCAAACTGGTCCTTTTTCCACCGCTATGATATTAGACCTCCAAATAACTTGACCTACTTAATTGAACTTGATGATTGTTCACCTATTTAATTATATTTAAGTAATTGTTTTTTTTTTTAAATTGACCTTGGCACAATCAAAAACCTTGCTAAGTCTTAGCAAGTGTTGGAAATGGTAGGGACCACACACGAAAATTTTTAAACGGGTCTAGAACACCATAAATAGTACAGAATTGAAGCCCTTCCAATTCTGAGTTGAATACACCTTTTTTTTTTAGCTCTATAGCTTTGTTAATAAAATAGTTATGATGATTTTCATTTCACTCTTTTGTCTTAATTCCTGGAAACTTTACTATGGGGGCACTTGGTGAAACCACATGGAAATATAGCCCACACAAAATTTCAAAGTCAACATATTCCAACATAAAATATATCATTGCAAAGGTATTGGAAAGACCTTTCTAATGATACCTACAAGGCTACATCAATATCATGTGACAATTATAAAGGAAGTTGTGGCACTTTATAAAACGGGGATCGGCGGTATTACATAGAATTTTGAAATCGTTTTTTACAAATCGACGTAAAGCACCTTAAATCACCAAGCCACAACGTTCATTCAAACATAGTTTAAAAGAGAACAGGTCATAGAATCAGTGTATACATGTTTAAGTTCGTTTAAACAAGGTTTGATGTAGATTTAAGGGTAACAAAGTTACCTTTCAACTTATTATGTCTGCCAAACCCAGAAGAAATGCTGAAATATGCTTGTTTTTGGATTGAAACACTTGGGAGGACTGTTCAGAATCATTACTTCAAATAATCAGGAAGGTGTGTACTCCCACAATCCCATCCAAAGCCATTTACTGGAGCATGGGTGATGCCAAAAACAGTACCAAGTTTTCAATGGCCGTGTTGACATGCGCAGAAAGCTGCGCAGCATCGCCGTTTGCGGTCGCTAGAAATGGGTAGTCAACGATTACAACTAAAGTTTATGCGACTAATTTCTTGTAGACAAAGGAAGTTCTACAACAACAAAATAGCTCAACTTTGTCCATTATAACGATCAACATACTATCTCTTATGCATTTGCTCAGGATAAAGTGATTTGTTTTTTACATGGTGTTTCATAATCCCAATATAGGGTATGTACTGACGTCACGCAAACCGGAAGTGCGGCCATTGTGGCGATAGTAACCACAATAATAACACACTGTCACACTGCAAACTCAATGGCTATGAGCAATCTTCATACAGAAAAAGTGAAATATCTATAAAACTAATCCACCTAGAAACAAATCGGTTGGTACACATATAGAAAACATGTTTACCAATAAGATTATATTAAATTTATACGGTTAGGGTTCTGGATTTCTATAAATTTGAATAAAACTGACGTTTTGCACTGCGCGTACCGGCAAACTGCCCGCGAAGGGTAAAATACGGCAATGCTATGTCTATGTGGAGCATTTATTTTTGTAAAATAAATTTAAAAGCTTTCATTGGATCGATTAAAAATATCTTAATGAGCGATTGAAGAGGAAGATCTGAAGTATTTAATGTAACCTAAGAGCAATTTACGCTGAAAGTATTAAAAACAGAGATAATAGTGAAAGTTGGGATATTCTGAGTGTCATTGTCAATGGCCGTGAGCAATCTTCATACAGAAAAAGTGAAATATCTCTAAAACTACACCACTTAGAAACAAACTGCTTGGTACACATATACAAAACATATTCAACGAATAGATTATATTAAATTTATATGGTTAGGGTTGTGCATTTCTATTAATTTTGAATGAAATAGACGTTTTGAACTGTGCGTACAGGCAAACTCTATGGGTTGCTTACTGTCTGATATGGCCACGCATGCGGTTGATGACATCACGTGAATACCCTATATAGAATACATATTGATTTGAAGCAAATGTCCTTGTGTTTTCAGTGTAACTCTTTCTGTGCTGTTTTGTGTCAATTGTTACAATGGACAAAAAAACGAAGAGTTAGCACCTTTTGAGACAGGCTCATATACATATAAATGTTCGGAAAATTATTGATTTATTATTATGCGATTCAACACAAATTTATTATTAAAGTTGCATGGTCCGATGGCACTTGAATTTTTGTCTTGTTTTTTTTAGATAAATATATCAAATTGATGGTTATGAGCTACTAATCATTAGTCCGGAGTCATTTTGATTACAAATGACTAGTTTTGAAGCAATTTGAGCTGAAAGAACCCAAAATACTTTCGACAAGCTTTCCAAAAGTCCTCTCAGTATTGACATCTCGCAATGACCACGGTCCACGTGATGTGGAATGACCTAAATGAAATATAGCCTGGGTACCTTTTTTTCCTACTGGCCCCCATTGCGCCATCATTCATTTCTTGGCATGTGATGTGACGTGGGCTGACCTAATGATTATCAAATGTATTGTTCCTGGATAATAATATACATAATTATTACATCACTCTCATTCAGATCTGTAACAATTATTTAATACAAAATTCTATGCATCTTTATGGTGCCAGCAATTACTACTGGATATCCTGGAACCTGACTAGGTACTTGGAATGAGGGTCAAGGCTACTGAGGCCACGAGATTGGCCTAATTAATTAATGGCTTCCTTGTGTGATGGGTTTCTCAAAGTAGGATGAGGTAGTAAATTCACTGATTATTCTATATATATGCTGTCCCAAATCACTTGTTAGTGCACCAATATCTAAGATGGATATATATAATCAAATTAAGATACATGTTTTGGTTTTGAAAAATAAATATTTCATCGGACCATGCACCTTTAACCAATCACTGTTGTCCACACTGTTTGCTGTGGAGACGTTCGGCAAGCTGTTTCCGGTTGCTGGATTCTGGTCGATTCGTTTTCAACTTCTGAGTATGAGTATTGTTTATGTATATATGGGTCACTCTCCTGAAAACAACTGGCCAGAAGTGTCACATGGAGTTAACATCTAATATTTGAATTTTTTTAAACATTTTTTGGTTGCAAATGAAAGCTGGAAATCTCCCCTTTACATCTATGTAAATATAAATTGATGAGATAAAAAATAAAGGTGTAGTCCATGATTAAGCTATGTCTTATGGCAGTATAACATGTGTGTCACACATGTTTAGGACACCATACAGTTTGCTTAATAAAATCTAATCAGAATTAAATAATATACTTAGAAGCATATTAATCATGTCATAATATACAGAAATATGTAGTGCTTATATAGATATTTAAAAAAAGTAATTCCCAGCCATGCTTTATTCACTGAATAATTAGTGTACAATATTTGTGTGGCATCCAGACACCGTTGGTTACATGTGTGACAGAAATTTGTAATGTTATTTCTGAAGACATCAAATATTAAAAAAAAAAATTAAGCATGCATACATGTTAATAAATACTTGCTTTTTGATTTGGGAACTGTTTTGTTTGATATATCAATGCAATACAAGATGTTAATAAGGATTCAACCACGTCCCATATGTCATGTTACAAATGTCTGACTGTAAAATGTTTTTTTTTGGTACAAATACACTTCATAACTAAAAGGACCAAAGTTGCACACAGTTTATTTTATTTCCCTTATTTCTTTAATAAAATCTGAACATGAATATGAAAAATATAATGAAAAAAATAAGTAGGAAGGTTGTTATTGATGTTTTAAAATCCCATCCCATGCTGACCAGTTTTCAGGAGAGTGACCCATATATACACATGTTAGTCTATAGCCTTCCTCCTCCTCCCCCTCCCCACCCGGGTGGGTATAACCAAATGTCAGAAATAATTTACATTACATTTTAATGACTTCAGACTTGCATACATGTATTTCAGTCCAAATTTTTCACTTGTCCAACTGAAAAGCTCAAGCCATATTCTACTTGATATCCTGGAACCTGACTAGGTACTTGGAATGAGGGTCAAGGCTACTGAGGCCACGAGATTGGCCTAATTAATTAATGGCTTCCTTGTGTGATGGGTTTCTCAAAGTAGGATGAGGTAGTAAATTCACTGATTATTCTATATATATGCTGTCCCAAATCACTTGTTAGTGCACCAATATCTAAGATGGATATATATAATCAAATTAAGATACATGTTTTGGTTTTGAAAAATAAATATTTCATCGGACCATGCAACTTTAACCAATCACTGTTGTCCGTTTGCTGTGGAGACGTTCGGCAAGCTGTTTCCGGTTGCTGGATTCTGGTCCATTCATTTTCAACTTCTGAGTATGAGTATTGTTTATGTATATATGGGTCACTCTCCTGAAAACAACTGGCCAGAAGTGTCACATGGAGTTAACATCTAATATTTGAATTTTTTTAAACATTTTTTGGTTGCAAATGAAAGCTGGAAATCTCCCCTTTACATCTATGTAAATATAAATTGATGAGATAAAAAATAAAGGTGTAGTCCATGATTAAGCTATGTCTTATGGCAGTATAACATGTGTGTCACACATGTTTAGGACACCATACAGTTTGCTTAATAAAATCTAATCAGAATTAAATAATATACTTAGAAGCATATTAATCATGTCATAATATACAGAAATATGTAGTGCTTATATAGATATTTAAAAAAAGTAATTCCCAGCCATGCTTTATTCACTGAATAATTAGTGTACAATATTTGTGTGGCATCCAGACACCGTTGGTTACATGTGTGACAGAAATTTGTAATGTTATTTCTGAAGACATCAAATATTAAAAAAAAAAATTAAGCATGCATACATGTTAATAAATACTTGCTTTTTGATTTGGGAACTGTTTTGTTTGATATATCAATGCAATACAAGATGTTAATAAGGATTCAACCACGTCCCATATGTCACGTTACAAATGTCTGACTGTAAAATGTTTTTTTTTTGTACAAATACACTTCATAACTAAAAGGACCAAAGTTGCACACAGTTTATTTTATTTCCCTTATTTCTTTAATAAAATCTGAACATGAATATGAAAAAAATAAGTAGGAAGGTTGTTATTGATGTTTTAAAATCCCATCCCATGCTGACCAGTTTTCAGGAGAGTGACCCATATATACACATGTTAGTCTATAGCCTTCCTCCTCCTCCCCCCCCCCCCCCCCTCCCCACCCGGGTGGGTATAAACAAATGTCAGAAATAATTTACATTACATTTTAATGACTTCAGACTTGCATACATGTATTTCAGTCCAAATTATTCACTTGTCCAACTGAAAAGCTCAAGCCATATTCTACTTGTCCATGGCTATTCTCACTTCTCCGGGACAAGCGGACAGGCTGTTATGTCGAACGCTGGGTCATATCAGGACCGGTATTGACTTGAGAGAGAGTGCACTCTGTGTGACTTTTATAGTGCTGCTCCACTGGTAAATTGCAGGCAAATTTCAAATATTGGATATGCTTTCAAAGCAAATGTATTCCGATAAAGTACGTTAATCCCTTTAATTTGGCATATAGATGAACTTAATAGGTCAATTAGAAACAAAGTTACGATATGTAATGTACCAGGAAAATAGGCGGTTTGTCTCACACAGTAAGTGCATTGGTTAATATGGGCAGGAGTTTTGACTGGAGTAACACATCGAGCTGTCAAGAAACCAATATAACAAACTGCAACAATTCAAAATCTCCATACAGAAAAAGTGAAATGCCTATAAAACTGCACCACATACAAACAAACCGCTTGGCACACAAAAAACGAGTGACTTTTGAGTTCTTTTCTCAGCTCAACTGGCACATATTTCTTCCTGGAAAAACACTTACGCAAATGTTGGTATTTCAAACATTCAAATACATCAAACATATAAGAAAAACTGTGTTTCATAGACGTTGTTTGCGCACCGAAACGCTGTGTGTGGTCAACTTTTTCCTATTGGGTGATGCGTGAGGACTCGTTCACGCAGATTTGCCAGTGTCTACCACTGGGAGATCAGGCTGCTTGCACCATGACCTGATATCCCACTCCGTCACATTATTATGACCCTGAGGTAACTAGTCCTTGCCCTATCCTAATAATGTTGAGTGCCAGGCTACGTAGTGACAAGTATCAATTTTGTAAGTCATTGTTTTGACTTTGATTTGTCCGGGATTTAAGCTCATGACATGCATGGGAAGCCTGCGCTCTACCGATTCGGTCAGCGCATCTGGTTCCACTGGAAAGAACTGTGAATTACTACTAAACGGATCTTTAAATTTTGATTCCAGGAAAAATATGGAAAAAGTTCATCATTTTCAAAGTTGACAATTGGGGTGAATTTCCATCCTTCATTTAATGGAAAACAAAGAAAACTGCCCAGTCCCTTAAGAATTACATTTCAAAAGAGTTCAGCTTATTATGCCTGTGGCATTTACATGTATACAGTGATAGAAATAAGCAACACAAATTCACTTGTCTGTCTGAATTTTCAAATGTCCACAATACTTACCTTAAGGGTAATATATATTATAATTATATATATAATAAAAATAACGGAAAGCAAACAATATCATGATTTCAGACCAAAAATTTCACTTTTCCAATGGAACAGCTCAAACCATATTCTGCTTGTCTGTGTCTATTCTCACTTGTCCCGGACACGCTCTTATTTTTAACGCTGTGTGAAATTAATTGTAGGCTTTTATCTCCTTTTTTCATTAAGGGTGTGAGCTTTTGTCTTGTGTGTTTCTGTCTGTGCACCTTACATTAGAAAATGGTTGGAGACCTGTGCTTCGGCACTGACAAAAGAATTTATTCACCCGAATAAACATGTTTACAACAACAACAAAACCCATTCTTTCGGTGTGTCATGGGTGCTATAAACTGAAAGCCTGCAAACTTGTCATCTCATTTCAGGAGGAAACCCCGGAGAGCCCTGACATTCACTTCGAGCCACTCGTGAACCTCAACAATTTGCCACTTGTCGACACGCATGCACTTGAGGAGGATGAGGAGGAGATGGTCCGGTTACGCGCCCGACTGTACCGCTATGATAAAACAGCCGAGCCGGCTGAGTGGAAAGAGCGGGGCACTGGAGACGTGAAGCTGCTGAAACACACTGAGCGGGGCACCTGTCGCATTCTCATGCGTCGTGAGAAGACGCTGAAGATCTGCGCCAACCACTACGGTAAGCCTACACCATGATGAGGTCAGCCTTCTAACTATGTTGTCGGTTGTTGGCAGGGATGAAAGATCTCCATGGTTTCACTGGTTTCTGCGTTTTTTTTTATTCACCGATTAACGTTCACAAAATGTCAAGGATATATGTATACAGCACTTGGTCAGTCTGAATGACCTTAGTTATTGCTAGGACATGAGCTGTGTCATGCAAAAATGGGTGGGTGGGTGGGCTTGTCTGTGGATATGTTCCAATTTTCAGGCTTTGATTAGTTTCATGCGGAATCTTGAAAAGCTGTTTCTTTCTTTTTAAAAGATATTTTTAAATCTGAATATTTAGACTTATTACTTACTGCAGAGGAATATTTTCCCTCAGACAATTATTGATCTAGTCATATTACATGCGATAGTTTTTGAATATAGAAATTATACATTAGAATTTATTTAGTACATTTCTTTAATTAAACAAATGCTGAAAAAGATACATTATTTAAATGAGTAATTTCCACACAATTGTAAACTGAAATGTTGACGGGTCGGTTTGTTATAATGTGGAAGGTAGGTTGTTTACTGTGTAGCGTGACATTCTCTGGTGTTGTTTCAGTTGTTGCTGTTCGGTGTGCTTACTGTGCAGCATGAATGTCTGTGGTGTTATTTCAGTTGTTGCTGTTCGGTGTACTTACTGTGCAGTGTGATGGTCTGTAGTGATGTTTCAGTTGTTGCTGTTCTGTGTAACTCTTTGTACTGTGCAACGTGACACTCCGGTGTTGTTGCTGTTTGGTGACTTACTGTGCAGTGTGATGGGCTGTGGTGATGTTTCAGGTATTGCGGTTCTGTATGCTTACTGTGCAACATGACGGTCTGGTGATGTTTCCGTTATTGCTGTTCTGTATGCTTATTGTGCAGCCTGATGGTCTGTGTTGTTTCAGTTGTTGCTGTTTGGTGTGCTTACTGTGCATCATGAATGTGGTGTTGTTTTAGTTGTTGCTGTGCTTACTGTGCAGCATGATGGTCTGTGCTGTTGTTTTAGTTGTTGCTGTTTGGTGGGCAGCATGGCAGTCTGTGCTGTTGTTTCAGTTGTTGCTGTTTGGTGTGCTTACTGTGCAGCATGACAGTCTGGTGTTGTTTCAGTTGTTGGTGTGCAGCGTGACGATCTGTGGTGTTTTTTCAGTTGGCACTGTTCGGTGTACTTACTGTACAGTGTGATGGTCTGTGGTGTTGTTTCAGTTGTTGCAGTTCTGTATACTTACTGTGAAGGGTGACGGTTGTTTCAGTTGTTGCTGTTTGGTGTGCTTACTGTGCAGTGTGTCGGTCTGTGGTGTTGTTTCAGTTGTTGCTGGTTTGCTGTGCAGTGACGGTCTGTGGTGTTGTTTCAATTGTTGCTGTTCTATATGCTTACCGTGCAACGTGACGGTCTGGGTGTTGTTTCGGTTGTTGATGTTCTGTATGCTTACTGTGCAGTGTCATGGTCTGTGGTGTTTCAGTTATTGCTCTTTGGTGTGCTTACTGTGCAGCGTGATGGTCTGCCATGTTTCAGTTGTTGCTGTTTGGTGTGCTTTTAGTGCTTCCCGTGATGGAGCTGAAGCCGAACTGCGGCAGTGACAAGGTGTGGGTATACAGCACACCGGCTGATTATTCAGACGAGGAGAGCCGTGCTGAGCTGCTCGCCATTCGGTTTGGAAACGCAGAAAGTAAGCTCTCATGTTAGAAGATTTGACCACCTGTTTTTGCCTGAGGTCACTTCTTGATTTCTTATACTAAAATTTTTTTTTTTTAATGTTTATTTAATTATTTATTGTGTACGGGGAATTTCGAATAATCAGATTGGATATGGGTCATTGTCTGTTATATCAAATATATTTGTTAGGCCTGAAGCTCAAAACCACCATCTTATCCAACTTAAATTATAGAAGGCATGAAATCTGATCATTTTAATCCGGACTGAAGGAAAATTAATATAAAATCACTATAGGGAATATTAGTACTTCATTTGCAATATTGCTTGATGGAGGAATGATTTACTTTCAAAGGGCAACATCTGAGTCTAGTTTACTTGCTTGTAAGTTTCCCAATGATTTCAGATGCACAGAAGTTTTTTGACAAATTCGAAGAGGCCAAGAAGATAATGGAAGAACATTTGAAAGAAAAGGACACCAGTCAAGGTGAGTTGTTGCTACTGAACCAGCCTGGATGGGTGACTTGTGCGTTCACTTATACAAACCTGTGCACCCACTCTTCTGTATTTGTTACAAAATCGACCGGACGCGGTGGCCCATCGGTAGAGCGCAGGCTTCCTTTGCGAAAGGTTGGGAGTTTGGTTCCCGGCTGAGTGAAACCAGTGACTTATGAAATTGATAATTGTCGGTACCTAGCTTGGTGCTCAGCATTAATAGGATAGGGCAAGGACTGGTTCCCTCAGTATCCGGATAATGTTACTGAGTGGGATATTGGGTCATGGTTTTGGCAGCCTGGTCTCCCAGTGGGACACCACTATAAAGTTACCATGAGTATGCACTGTCACAAGGCAGTAACCCGTCTTGATATGGCCTTAGATGTTGCGAGGATGTGAAGCCCACCACCAACAATGTACTGGCGATGGAGGTGCCTGTAGGGAAGTGTATACTGTGCAGTAAGGTGGACTTGAAAAAAAAAAGTATTATTATTCAGCTACTGATAGCAGGGTAATAGATAATGTAAATGATTTAGCGTGTGCTTTGCAAATCAATTTGTTTGATTATAAAGTATTTAACGGATTGCTTTGCAACAGACTCAACACAAGAGGAGGCTGGTGACGACAGCAGCGCTGACGATGTTGCGGAGAAACTTGAATCGTTGTCTGTAAAGGACAACCAGAAAGCCGACCAGCCAAGCGCATCAGACAACAGCGAAAAGGAGGCGGAGAGATAGACATCACTCACGGACACTTATATTTCACTTCATTATATTGTAATCATCTCAAGGCGTATTTAAAAAGGAAGCCGTTGTTTGAACAGTTTACATCTTAAGTAGCAGATGTACAAGCCCTTGCTGGTGACAAGTCTTAATACCAGTGCCGGTGAAAGCATGTACTGCCGCTACCGGTGCAAGCCGAAGCATGTATGGCGCCGTATGCCACCAAGTGTGTTGTATGTATAGCGATGGCTGCTGCTGCTGCTCTCCATACGGCGGTGGTGGCTGCTGCCATCTGTACGAGTGGCTGTTGCTGTCTGTCTGTCTGTACGGTGATGGTGGCTGTTGCCGTCTGTCTGTACGGTGATGGTGGCTGCTGTCGTCTGTATGGTGGTTGCAGCTGCTGCCGTCTGTCCGTACGGCTGTGGTGGCTGTTGCTGTCGTTCGTGCGGTGGCTGTGGCTGTTGCCGTTTGTCTGTACGGCGGTGGCTACTGCTGTTTTTACGAATGCAAGTCCCTCAAGCTGCGTGTGTGACGTCAACCTTTAGTTGTTACTGCACTATGATGCGCCGATTTATTGCTTTTAGTTTGACTGGCGCGCAGTCTTCTGATTGGCTATTTGTGTTGACGGTGTCACTCAGTATTCACCCATACGATGGCATTTTTACAAAGACCTCCGAAATCAGCGTGGTTTACCAAATAGGGGTAAAGGGGGGGGGGGGGGACACAAAAAGAATGCAAGTCTCCAACAGTATCCTCGGCTTTCAGAGGATTGTTTTAATTTTCTCGGTGTCATTTTTAGAAAACGTAACAATTTAGAATTTCATAGAATTTTCCAATTTAAATTATGATAATACAGGATAGGCTTTTTAAAATTAGATTAATTACTTCCACTTCTAAACTGAAACATTCCCTTCAAACAAAAAAAAGTATAATTCTATGACAGCCACTCAACATTGAACTAATGCAGTCAGTAGTGGTGGTTTTGGAGGTTAGAAAAGTGGATGGTCGTACAGAAATGTCATTAATGGGGAATGTTGTGGAGTGGATAGATTTTGGGGGGGGGGGGGAACCGACGATTCACAAATCCGTTCCAGGAAAGACAACCAAAACAAAACTTCTGTGCGTGCTGTTTATGGTTTCTGTGTTTGGTCTGCAGGTCTTGGAGGAAACCCGCATGCCGGTGTTTTAAAATGTTTTAGTCACTGATAATGGCAAGATAAATGGGTGGGTGGGTGTGATGAATGTATCCGAAGAACCCACGTGTGTTTTTTTTAAACAGAATTCCTCACTCAACGAGCCATGTTTTTGAAGTTGGCTCGGTCTGACTGAATGACTTGAGATTTGTCACCTGTATGTACAGTAAAACCTCTAACCGACCACCTCTTCAGATCGACCACTCCCCTATTCGATCGCTTTATTTGGGTCCCAAATGATCGCCCATACACTATCATTGTAATGATAAAGAAAAACCACTCCCTAAACCGACCACCTCCCTAAATGGACCATTTATTAAAGTCTGTCCCATGGTTGGTCGATTTAGAGAGGTTTCACTGTGTATATATGAGTCAGCCTCACGAAAATGGGCCAATCGGTGGTCAAGTGAAAATGTCGGCGTCGCAATTCTTAAAAGTGTAGTGCATTTCTTTGTTTCATATTAAATTATCCTAGAAACAAATCAGGTTGTTTTATTTTCTCAACCTTTACATTCAGGATCAATTTAAGGACTTTCCAACACCTCTGTCAATGCTAAATCATAATTATACTGATCGACGGCGACATCCAATGATCGACGCTGACAACTTTAACAGATGTCAGCGTCGCAATTCTTAAAGTCTTGTGCATTTCTTTGTTTTATATTATATTATCCTAGAAACAAATCAGGTTGTATTTTCATGACCTTTACATTCAGGATAAATTTTAAGACTTTCCAACACCTATGCGAATGCTAAATTATAATTATACCGATCGATGCCGACATCCATGCTCGATGCCGACAACTTCCACCAATTGGCCTCTTTTCGTGATCCTGACCCATATATACATATGCTCAGGACGAGAGGTGTACTTGCACCCCTTCCCCTCTTCTCCCTCCATACGTGGTGTACGAGGGGCGAAATGGGGGGGGGGGGGTGTCCCTACCCTCCCCCACCCCCATACTAGACCAGTTTTTCCCGGGTGCACAGGTCTGTCATAGGCTTCTAGTTTTGTTTATTTTTCATTCAAGAATACAGAAAATAGCTTTGACATTACGGAAAGTTGCGAGATCGGGTGCACAGGTCTGCTACACGCGAGCACAATACTTTCGCTTCTTGTGAGCACATTTGGAGGGGTAGGGAGGGGGGGGGGGTGGGGCGTGTTATGGGGGGCTTACACGCATGGTTAGTACCAGAGGTATGTTAAAGTTGCATAGGCCAGTGATTTTTTAGCTTCTTTTCAAAAAAAGATAATTATAATAGAATTATCTTTAAGCTACAGTGCTTTTCCCCACATTAAAGTAATACTAAGTAGTAACCATATACTTCAAGTATGTATACATGGCAAATTAATTTGAGCATGCATGTTGAAATAAATGGTGGCCTCCACAGGCGCAAAAGTGGTTTGATTTCGAGAGAAAAAAAGATATGTCGGACTATGCAGCTTTAAGGTTGTCATGTTTATCGCTTGAATTCACATTGTGTATTTAATGGCTTTAAAAAGAAAATCTAGGGTACGTTTGGGGCACATCGACTGAATTGTGAAGTGTACCTCATATGGCAATTGGTAAATTAAATTATTTTGAAAACTTGACTTGTGTTTATCTGGTTCGGTGTTTATTTGGTAAATAGTTATCAAAATCATGTACGTTATCATGATTTAAGCGAACCCCTCCGTTTTGTTAAATTTCCAAATAAATATATTTGACCTAATTTATATCATATCACAACATGGCATGCCATGTAATACCAGTGACTCCTTCACAGCCATAACATCCCATTCCCTGTTGCTCAGGGGGAGGGTGCATACATTTATATTTAATTGCAGCTCACTGATATATTGTATTAGACAATTAATTTTGTGTCAGCTACACTAGTATATCATATATATATATATATATATAGTATAGTTATACGAATCTTACCTGGGTACAGAT